>OX375789.1:4475000-4786913 GCA_947359385.1 Chesias legatella
ATAAAATCCACCATCTAGATTACCACCGGAACACTTTTAGGTCCCATAATTTATCTACAATCTATTGCCATGCGCGGACGACGGAAATATTCTTAGCCTGGTATAAAATTAAAAAAAAAAAGTTACTCATGAAAATACATTAGTGGTGATCACTTCACCACTCAGTCTACTAAGGTGTAAAGTGGCCCATTGCAGCTCTACCAACCCCCTCCGGGAAAAGGTATAGAGCAAAATTATGTATGTAGAAACGAAAATATTTCACGTGAATATGCATCACAGCAAAAGTAGGTACATCACTTTTACGTGAGGGCGGAGGGCTCTCAATTGGTAATTAGGTGAGGGCGGAGGGCTCTCAATTGGTAATTAGGTGAGGGCGGAGGGCTCTCAATTCGTAATTAGGTGAGGGCGGAGGGCTCTCAATTGGTAATTAGGTGAGGGCGGAGGGCTCTCAAGCAGTATTATTGTGAGGGCGGAAGACAATAACTAGTATGAACGCCAGGGTCGCCATAAGTATATCATTGTTTGGTTTATTTTATACAAGTGTTTAAACTATTAATGAACTTTTTATAAGCAGGGAAATCCGCCGCCCGCGCTGCGCTCTACACATTCGTATCACCTTTATTTCCCTCAGGCAGGAATAATATCACAACTACATTTCAATATTATTTCGTCACGGGAGTGTCTAGCTAGGGACTAACACTATATTATGAGAGATCACGAGACATATACTACGATAAGAGAACTAAACTGATGGAAAATATATAGAATTCAAGAAGCATGGATTGACCTTTCTAATTTTGTTAAGAGCTCCATGGAAATTCAGTTGTTGATTTTGACATTCCTTGAGAAAAGTTAACAATGCTTTAATTAGCCCGGCTCAAAATATCAGGTTATTCTAGTGATTTCGATTTTGTCTGGAGGTTTTAACGTCTGGTCGGCCATCTGTTAGTTGAGTAACTTGATCACAAGGAAAACTGTGAACAGCGTCTGAGAACGACTAGTAATTAGTAGCTTTATAACGGAATAAATGAAAAAATAAATGAAAAATAATTTCACAAATCAGTATGTATATATCTCGTTAACTCTAATAATATTTCTAGAACATTGCTGAGATATCGCCGTCTCTGTCCACTCGTATTTAACACGGAGAGACAGACGTTAGACAATAAGACGTATGATAAGCCAAAAATGTTCATGTATGTAGTAACTGCCAAAAAGTCGACTATAATTATAAAGACGAATGGACATATTTACCCACCCCGCCCTAACTCCCATTTGATAGGCCTCACAGCTTTGGTGGTAGTAACCATGCCTGCGCTGTGGGTCGTGGGTTCGATTCCCATTCAGAACAAACATTTGTGTTATGAACATCCTGTGTGTGGTTGATACCACCCTACAAGACAATTCCTGGAATTGGCGTGTAGGGGCGCGCAGGTGGGTGTTTGGCTAAGTATTAGATGAAGAGTTAGATTTGACAATGAACATTTTATGTTAAGAAATACTGCACTTAATTATGTCAAATTTACGTGACATAACTTGACAAATTACATTTTCATAAAAGAGACATTGTTTAGAAATGTAGGGCTGTTTTAGTAAAGGCTATTGTCAAATAGAAAAGAGAAGAATAGATAACAGTTAACATTAGAAAGAGAAAGCTTTTGTTACTAACTAGACCTTGGCATGCTATAACATACCCTATGCTATTGGAATAGGGTTTAAAATCACAGCTAATGTTTTCGTAAAACTTTCCAGTGCGCGCGTGAGATTCCCAGTTCAAGTCCCAGCGACCGAGATTGACTTTTTGCACTATATAACTGTTTTTATCGCTCACACTGAAATGTTTTTGTTCAGTGGTTGTATTTTGTTAGTTTTTTCGGCGGAGTCTTTGGCCGCAGCTTTTCTTTTCTTACCTGAGTTAATCGTATTCTTTCACACCTGGAAAACAACATAAAATATTATTTATAAATTGTAATATCTTATTCCAATATTTTATGTAGTCATAAATGTAACATAGATTTAAGTACTAGATTGTTACAAGGATCGTGCTCGTGAAAAAAAGGCCCACTTTAGGGGTTTCTTGTCTATTCTCCCCATGGAGGGTCGGATAGGGTTTGAACAGGTGTCAAACTTAGCGATAAGTACGCGTGACCTTATGTTTTGAATATTATTGACGTTTCGAAGCCATTTATTTATCAATTCTATCTAGTCTACACACTTTTGCATATATTTGTCTGCACAGAATATATCCAATAATAGCATTTTGTGTGAGAGCAACATTCTCGCACCGCACAATACAACGTATACATAACCCGCTTACAAAGTTGAGTTGTAACAAGGCGAGGTATTGCCCCCGCATTCATTGCGCGCTATCCAAAAGGAACGTATAAAGCCCGGTAACTGGACACAGTATACTTTCTCCCATTCCTCCCGACTCGCAACGCCCCAAGCCGAGGTCCGAACCTAAGTGGTGCCCTTGGTGACGTTGTGTATTAAGTTTTACCGGTTGAGAGCCGTCCGCTCTCACCAAAAGCCCGTGCGAACTCTGTCAAGGCCATCTGCGGGCAACAGCAAATTGTCCAGTCATAAAAAAACACATTATAGCCCTTGGTGACGTTGTGTATTAAGTTTTACCGGTTGAGAGCCGTCCGCTCTCACCAAAAGCCCATGCAAACGCTGTCAAGGCCATCTGCGGCCAACAGCAAATTGTCCAGTCTTAAAAAAAACACGGTATACATTACCTGTCGACTATGTTGGTGTCAGTCAACGCTCCGTGTATATCCCGCATGTGTTGCGGCGTGACGCGGTGCGAGGTGACGCGCGCGTGCGCCGCGCACGTGGTGGGGGGCACCGAGCTGTACGAGAAGGCGGGGTCGTCGCGCGGCGGCAGACGGGGCCGGGCGCGCATCGAACATATACCTGCAGCGACGTGTACAATATATAATAATAATAATAATAATAAATCTTTATTCATCGAATTAGTGCTAAGATTAGCATAGTGATTTAGTATCTAATAAAAGGTAATAATTACTATGCCTGAACTAGGTCTAACACATTACAATAAAGTACCAAATTAATAAACTTACAATCTATGTACATAAATGATGCCTTATCGCTATTTAAACTATTTAGGGTTCATATCTGACAGGACTTATATAATCAGTGTGTTGGATGGATAGAGTAAGGGAAGAAAAGTGGATACCTCTTTGCGCTAATTCTACTCTTACTACTATAAGTCATTTATACTAGCCGACTATACTATACTTTAGCCATAGTGGCATGTTATTATTATGTGGAGAGAGCCAGCATTCCTGTAAAATTATTGTTACAATCAACATTAAGCCCGTACATTAATGTATTTATTTCTACTTCACAAAACCCACGACCAGAAGGAAGGGTTACTACCAACTGAGATGTGAAGCCAGACATAATAATCAATACAAATAAATAAAATTGGAGTGTCTGTTTGTAATATTAATATAACCGCTTTTTACTAAGTGCATATGAATTTATACAGGATACATATACCATACCAACAATTTTTGTCTGTCTGTTTGTTCCAGCTAATCTCCGAAACGGCTGGACCGATTTTGACGGGACTTTCACTGGCAGATAACTGATGTAAAGGAGTAATTTAGGTAAATAGGGGGTGCGTGATAAAACCGAATTCCACGCGAACGACAGTTAGCTATATAAGTGAGGTATGTGGGGGGTAACTGACCGGTGATGTATATATCTTCCAAATGGAAGTATGGTGTGTGTAGGGCGGCGGCGTAGAGCGCGCTGGCGGCCGCGGACGAGAGAGCGTACCCGGTGCCGGACAGATAGCGCGGGTACACCCGCCCCGCGTACATGTACCGTGGACTGTACCTACGTACATACACACACACAACTTTATTAACATAAATAACGCTTGTTTAGGGCTAGATGGCGCTGTGTGAAATGTCCACCAATATTTATTATACTGCAAATATACTTACTACTCTATTACTACTGATTTCGATGAATCCTGTAGCGTCCCATAATTAAATGTCAAGACTTATTAAGTATTCTCAAAGTTGACAGCTGTAGCTTAAAAAAAGATGGCGTACACTGTCAGAGGTTGAGCGTACCTATTGAAAAACCCTTTATAATAATAATGGTAGACATTTCACACAGCGCCATCTAGCCCCAAAGTAAGCTAAGCATAGCTTGTATCATGGAAACCAGACAAATGATATACATACTTATATACTTTTCTTTTGTAAATACATACATATAATACATATTATCACCCAGACACAGAACAAACATCAATGTTACAAATGTCACACATATGTTTGTCCTGAGTGGGGATCGAACCCACGACCTACAACGCAGAAGGTAGGGTTACTAACCAACAGAGCTATTAGGCCAGTAGACATACAATCTATACAAATAAATAAAATTGTAGTGTCTATTTATAATATTGAAATAACCGCTTTTTACTAAGTGCATATGTATACCTACACGGTACATATACCAAAACATTTTTTTACAATTTTTTTCTGTCTGTCTGTTTGTTCCTGCTAATCTCTGAAATGGCTGGACCGATTTTAACGGGAATTTCACTGAGGTATTTATTTATTTCTTATGGTGTAAAAGTTTTGTCCCCAGAAGTTTAACCATAAGGTTGTTGGAGTACAAAAAGTATATAAGTATGTATATCAGTTGTCTGGTTCCCATGATACAAGCTATGCTTAGCTTACTTTGGGGCTAGATGGCGCTGTGTGAAATGTCCCCAAAAATAAAAAAAATCGATAGTGTTTATAATACTGAACAATTTTCAAACTGTCTGGACGTTAAGAACAGTGCCTTATTGAGAGAGAGAGAGAGAATATTTTATTTGTAACTCAATTGATATACACAGACATGGTTTAAAATTACAATGATATTAATTTATTATTATTTATTAATCACTTGGTCCATAAAATATCTCACCATTTGTTGGTGGAGTCGAGCACGGGTCGCGCCCCGCAGATGAGGTCGCCGATCAGCATGTACTCGTCGTGTTCGCGCGCGTGCGCGTCGTGGTCGCGGGCGCGCACGCGCAGGTCGGACACGAGCCGCGGCACGTTCACATAAATGTCGTCGTCAGTCTTCAGAATGTAACGCACTGGAATGTACAATTAATAACATTTTTTTTTATAGTTCATAGTTCATAGTTCATTTATTCGTAACAAAGTTATAAGTCAATATAAATCACAATAATAATTAAATCGAATAAAAATTATTCTATAAATGATAATAAAATGAATAGTTATAGACCTACTAACAATTTACCTCACAATAATGATAAAAAATAAAAATATAAAATATTAATAACAACAAATTAACAGTAAAATTCTTCAGTCTTGTAAAAGGCTTGCTCTAGCAGCCATTTTTTAAGTTTGTGTTTAAAGTGTTTTTTAAGTTTTTATGTGATACAGTTACGGAACGAGCCGACGGCCCACCTGGTTCTATTCACCACACTGGTTCTCTCGAACCAGTGTGGTGAAAGGATTTTAAATGCACCTCAAAGAGGCTCCTATCGTGCACTCGACACATGTCTTCGAATTTTCGATCCGCCTGGTGTTAAGCGGTAACCTAGACCCATAACAACCGATGCGATTTGCGTCCTCCCCAACTAGGTACAAGACCCAAGTCGCATAGTATGCGCCCGTAACTCTGTGTAGGTGGAATGTCTCATGTGCCTGTAATTTCATCAGCAACCACACATTATTACTATTTGAACTTAAGTAACTTTTTTATGTGCTTATATGTAAATTTTATTATTTTTTTGTTTGTTATCAATCATTGTTTTTTTTTTTAAGTATAAGAATTAGAAACGTTTATTGTGAAACTGTGTACAAAAAGATCTTATTTTAATATATAGTATTTAAGTTTTCATTATCGCACACAATTTGAAAAAAGTGCTGTGTTCCCGTGGAATAACTTAATCACCGCGGGGCACAGCTGGTAATTTTGATGTGAAACATCTATAGCCGCACGTAAAACCGATTTCTGGCGTGGCGACGCGTCGCCACGGCATGCGTTGCATATTACTTTTACAAAATAATGTCGATGTCTCACATCTGCCAGGCGTCCCGTGACGGCTTACATTTCTTAACTGATGTTCCTAAAAACGTATTGAAGTGCGGTGCAAACTAGCTGGCGGTGAAATTACAGGCACAAGAGACATTCCACCTTCACCTCTAAGTTACCGGCGCAATATAATACAATGCGATGCTGTCTTCCCATATCTAATAAGAAGTATTGTTTTCGGTATGGGCTGAGGTTACAGCTTAACTCAGCTCTGCTTAGCTCAGCTCAGCTTAGCTCAGCTCAGCTCAGCTCAGCTCAGTTGCGGCGACTGCCCATCCCGTATTAAATTTACCCAGAAACCGGTACTCACCACTATCGTTGCAATTATTATTGATCCATTTCAGCATCATGATAGATTTCAAGGTCAAATTATTGTATGAATCGGTGAAGCCCTCCTGTATAACATCCCCGTACCTATCGACCTCCTCCTCAATCTTGTCCTGGACGTCGGAATCGTTCCTGAAGGGTGGCAACCCCAGCAGGAACACCAGCTTAAAATCCACCACGTGGCTCCGTACGTCCAAACTCTCCCGAATTTTGGGGAAATTCTTATCCTTTTTCAAAAGACTCATAATCTTCCCCAAATCCGGATTATCCTCGTAACCCCTAGGCGGTATCTTCATCACATTGCTTTCATCGTAATCGTAGGTCCCTATGTCGCCGAGCTCCTTATTCATATCGAACTCTGACAACATTTCATCGTCATCGAATCTCTTCTCAGGTACATTATCAGTCTTTGTGTCTATCAGGTTGCCTTCGAGCGCCTTAGCGATTTCCGGCAGCAGTCCAACGATGCCGGACCGCTTCCTCCTACTACCGTCCCCCCCGATGTACAAATCGTATGTGTAATTGTAGTTTTTGTATCTATCCTTAGTGTTATTGAATATCGTAGCCAGTTCCTCGTATTTGGATTGGTTACCCCACGTGTCTCGGATCGCTTTTCTCCTGTCGAAGTTGTCCGTGGCCGAGCACACGACAATTAGTAGGAACAATTTGTTTTTGACGCGTCTGTCTTGTTTGGAGCATATGTTCGTGGGTTCGTGTATTGTCGTCACGTTGTTCGGTAGGACGTACAGTTTTGTGTCTCGGTTCGTGTGCGTTGACCAGCCAGCAACTAACACTGCAACATAAATGCTTATGGACTTCTTTTTCTTCTTACAGAACGAGCTGACGGCCCACCTGGTGTTAAGTGGTAACCTCAGCCCAAGCGATGCGGCTTGGGTCCTCCCCTACTAGGTACGACAAGACCCAAGTCGCAATGCGCCCGTAACTCTGAGACGTGTAGGTGGAATGTTTCGTGTGCCTGTAATTCACTTACAGGACTTACGGCACTGATGACTTTCAGCGAATCAGTGGCTCCAGGCACAAGTTCAAAAGCAAAAAAAGGGTATTTGTCTGTAAATTTGTCATTCAATCGGAAAAATCATACAACAGCGGTTTTCTTTAATAAATAATGAGTTATTTTTCGAAATTTTATGTAATTTTATCAGTAATTTACAGAGGAATTTGCTATGAAAACGTATTATACGGGGTAACTTTGGGATGTTTTCATATCCAGTATATATGTATTGTAAAATCATGTTTTGGCAAAAACAAAGTTTTACATAATACAAGTATTGGTGGACATTTCACACAGCGCCATCTAGCTCCAAAGTAAGCTAATAGCTTGTATCATGGGAACCAGACAACTGATATACCTACTACTTTTTTTTTTTACTACTTCCATATAATACATATCAACACCCAGACACAAAACAAACATGTTCGTCACAAAAATATTTGTCCTGAGTGGGAATCAAACGCACATATTTCTTTTTTTCAAAACAGCCTCGTTTTACTGTACACCAAGGAAAACATTGTAAGGAAACCGACATGTCCTGGAACCAGAATGTGTCGTTAGCTCAAAAGGACCTTATTCGAGGCGCACTTTAATCCTCCACACTGGTTCGAGAGAGCTTTTACAAGCAACAGTAACAATTTACCTTTGGACAGTTGGTCATTGGCCTTATTGTACACAGGTATGTATAGAAGTACACAGAACAGGATCATAGCCGTGCAGAACAGAAAGAACTTCATCACGATGGAGAGAGGTGACTTCCTCTCCTGGTCTTCACTCGCCACGTACTCGTAGGAGTAATCGACCTTCTCGTATGTTCTAGAACAAAGAACGTTATTCACCAATAGAACAAAATGTGATACAGTTATGGAACCAGCTGATTGTGCATCTGGTGTTAAGTGGTAACCTCTGCCCGTAACAAGTCAAGTCAAAATCTTAATTTCCTTAGAATTCATAAAGAAATGGCTTGGAAACGTCAATAATATTCAAAATGTCACGCGTACTTATCGCTAAGTTTGACGCCTGTTCAAACCCTATCCGACCCTCCATGGGGGAACCGGCAAGAAACCCCTAAAGAGAGCTTTCTTTTTTTTTCGCGAGCACGGTCCTTGTATCTGAGTACTTAGATCTATGTTAAATGTAGCAATATGATGGGTTCTCTCCTACTTGAGCATAACAGGGCCCAAGCATCGTAAGCACCCATAACACTACACCATAAAGGTGAAATCACCTTTCTTCTCTCTTCTTATTGGAGAGAACTATTAACAAGCAATAGTCAGGAACACTTTAGTCCTTTTCACTGCACTGATTACAGAGAACTAATGGGGAGTATGTGTGGCACACTTTGATCCTTTCGCACCGATTCCAAATAACTACTAAAAACTAGTAATATTACCTATGTGAGAGCAGTGGGCTATCATCGCTGTCACGTCCCGACGAGTATAGCCGCTCATCATCATACCAGTGTCTCTCATCATCCTCTTGGGCCATGTATTTTCTGAAATTGATCAAAATACAACATTAGTAGTAGAAGCGAACTGTATTTTTATTATTACTATGTTTGAACTGCTTCGCTGATATGACTACTTCTCGGAGTGTTCAAATGAATAGTCATTAATTGTTTAGTTCTTTTTAAGCACTGAGAGAGCGTGGTGGTCTAGCGGTACTGACCCCCGAGTTTCAATCCGGAGGTCGACGGTTCAAATCCCGACGTGCACCTATGAGTTTTTCGATTGAAAGATTGATGTGCGCAATACCACGTTCTCAAAACGGTGAAGGAAAACATCGTGTGGAAACCGACATGTCCTAGAACTAGAACGTCGGCTCGTTACGTAAATGTACTAAATAAAAAAAAAGTCTCTTTGAAGCCACAAGTGTTATGGTATGGTAGCGGACATTTCAGTCACTCCGATTTGCAGCTAAACAAACTAAGTACAATTAAAGTAAATTGCATCTCATTATATAGCTTAACTGTGCAATTACAGTCTCATTAGTCAACAGTAGCCTTGACTATACATAAAAGATACATAATCGTAATTTTTACCTGATATGCATTATAAATTATTAAAGTGTATACACATCAATGCGGGAGTAACAAGCGCGTACATTTACATAATAGTCCAACAAATAAGGATCATAATCTAATATCCGCTACATTCATAGGTTACATCATAGAAAACATTAGTAAACCCAATGTAACCTAATTGATTATTATTTAAGATGCTGCAAGATTCTGACCGTCAAACATCGGCGTCACAAGATCTCCTGTGAGTTTGAAGGTCATTTCACATTTCAGTTTCATATGAAAACGATTACAGATGTATAAAAAACAATAATATAAACAGTGCACTTTGAGATTTTGTAATGGATAGATACTTACTTTTAAGACTATGTGGATGATGGAATGGCACCGTTTTGGAGAGTTATATAATAAATTGACAAACTAATGCTGTTAATGAAGCTAACTATGGGGTTAACAGATATATTTACATTGAAAATTTGTGGATTTCGCCTCACAGCACTTAGCCCGCTCGATATTTTTTCGTCATATGCGTTTGACGTTTGGTTTGATTGACTGACAGTTCAGCGTTCTGAAGAGCATAGCCAGTAAAACGTATGCTTTGGTAAAATACGATATAGAATAGTAGCATCCAATGCCATGCGTCCCTCCTGCTCCCTCTTGAGTTGGAACCATGGAGGTAGTATGTACTATCTCTATGGTTGGAACATAACTACGTTCCGTTTTACATAATTTTACTTGGAGATGACCAAAAATATACTTTCAACGATTTATTTACAGACGGAACGTTATGTTATTTACAATTTTGACATTTTGTGAGGAGAAAATTCCTGTGAATTTATTAAAATAATAAACATGGCATCTGGGGTTGGCAAGACGCAAGTGCTACAAATGTACAAATCGCTGATGAGGGAATCTCAGAAATTCGCTAATTACAACTTTAAGTACGTATAAATTGTGAAATAGATTTTACTTACATAACCTCTAAACGAATTTATTCATTCTGCTCTACCTGCTTACGACGTTAAAAGTCGGTATGATATTTTATATGTCATGTTTGTAGTTAAAGTGGTTTTTTAAAAAATATTAATATTTGCTCATATTACGAAGAGTTGTTATATATAATGTTCTATTATGTCAGAACTGCCTGATGGACTGTATTTAAATTTTTTCTACAGATTTTATGCACTGCGTAGAGTGAGAGACGCTTTCAGAGATAAGAAGACCCTGGCTGACCCAAAACAAATAGCAAAAGAGTATGCTTTTGCTCAGGATAACCTCAAGATGCTACAAAGACAGGTACTTATACTGACTGTTTTGACAATATATTTACTACTCTGAGACAGTACTTACATTATCTGATTAATATTGGCAACACTGAAGTTTTGACTGGCCGTCTCACAGCTCTGTTGGTAGTATCTTTGCCTTCTGCGTTGTAGGATTTGGGTTTGATTCCCACCCATAACAAATATTTATGTGACGAACACAGATGTTTGTACTGTGTTTTAATATGACCGAATCTACAAAAAAAGAATATGTTTATACTAGAGTCGTCTGGTTCCTGTTTTACAAACTATGCATAGTTTGGAACTAGATGGCGTTAGATAGGCGCTGTGGGACATGTCCACCAATATCATGCAAGAGATATGGAAAGAGAAAACAGAACATATTGAATCTGCAATTTCGGGACTGACAAGATTTATTGTTTCATTAGGAATAAAATACAAACTAAACTTACCTTTCAAAAGTGATATCATGCAGAGAAACTTTGATTTGACTAGGACAATAACTAGGACTAGCCTCACAGCTCAGTTGGTAGTAATCGTGCCTTCTGCGCTGTAGGTTGTGGGTTCAATTACCACCCAGGACAAATATATGTATGCTGAATATAAATGTTCTGTGTCTTGATGTCAATATATATTATATGTATGTATTTACAAAAAAAAAAAAATGAATATTATATCAGTTGTCTGGTTCCCATGATACAAGCTATGCTTAGCTTTCTTTGGGGCTAGACCCACTATGTGAAAGGTCCACATGGTGGTTTCACTCAACGCCCCAAAATATGCAAAGCATAGCAACCAGACATCTGATAGAATACTTAAATTTCATGCATGTATATGATGTATAGCACACAAATGTTTGTGCTGGGTGGGAATGAAACCCTCAGCCAACACCTCAGAAGGCAGAGTTAAATAAATAAATAAATATTGTTGGGCATTTCACACAGCGCCATCTAGCCCCAAATTAAGCTAAGCATAGCTTGTATCATGGGAACCAGACAACTGATATACATACTTAAATACTTTTTTTTGTAAATTCATACATATAATACATATCAACACCCAGACACAGAACAAACAACTATGTTCGTCACACAAATGTTTGTCCTGGGTGGGAATCGAACCCACAACCTACAGCGCAGAAGGCAGGGTTACTACCAACTGAGCTATGAGGCCAGTCAAGTTGCTACCAACTGCACTGTATCATTGTACATAATTAATGTATGCTTTTTCTTTTTTCAGACTACTATCAGCAATATGTATAGGACAGAGAAATTGGTTATTGAGAACCAGCGGTGATCATTCATTGTAGTTAATGGAACGACACCAATGCTATGACTATTTTTTTGTATGTAAAGAATATAAATGCTCTGTATGTATAACATGGCCGAATAACCTGGCTTGCCTTATATACTTTATTATTAATGATTTTATCAATTATTTAATTACTAAAAATGAAATTTAAGAGTAGAACTCACGCCAAGTTCGCCCCGGGTAGTACTGCCACCTTATTAGTTTTTTTAATCAATATTTATGAAAAATTCTAGTATTTATAATACATAATTTGTGAAATTAAAATTGTTAGCCAGGATACTTTCTCGTTTATTAAATCTTAAGATTTTGCGTTGAATGTAAAAATATGTTTAGTTACTTTGTTGCATTTTGTTTAGTTGTAAATAAATAAGTTATAAACAATTATTAATGTATTATTATTTGTTCCATTAATTTTGTATCTCTAGTCATATCCCGGGCCTTTAAAAGGTGTTAGTTGACCTGAAGCCAACACCAAGAGGCATGTCTCATGTGGGGGGGTTTATAGAAAGGGGGAGGGTAGGTAGATGGTAAAGATATTAGATATTCTAAAAAAATCTAGGCTATTGCGATCGAACACTAAAATTGTCTGGTTATTGGGCTATTGCCATGAGGCGGCTGCCAATTCTACAACATAAAAGGCCATCGGCTTTAGTGTCATTTATAACCCAGTTTGATTTCTTGGTTTAGCCTTAGAATGGTTCACATTTTACCACAAATCGATTGGAGAGAAAATATTAAGAATAAAGTAATTTAAAATACAATAATTTTTAAAGACATTTATTTTATAAAAGCTCAAGCTTATAATTAAAATCCGCATGGAATCGAACCCGCAACCTTGTCAATCGTCGGACAACGTCGTGGTTTCAAATCTTGGTAAACACAAAGCTATTTGCACATAAACTATTGTATTATGTATCATTGTTTCGTTCTAAATAAACTGTTTCTTATTTGTTTATATGGTTTTTCTTGTGAAAACTTAACATACCAAAAGATAATTAAATATTGATGTACATTTTCCCATAACGCCATCTAGCCCCAAACTAAGTATAGCTTGTACTATGGGAACCAGACAACTGATAAAATACTTATATACATTTTTGTAAATACAATACATAAATATGAATTAAACCCAGAATAAATAACACCCAGACACATAATACACATCTGTGTTCGCCAAACAAATATTGGCCCCGGGTGGGAATCGAACTCACACGGACGACAGCGCGGAAGGCAGGAGTTACTACCAACTGAGCTGTGAGGACAATTTAAATGATGTACCTACCTCTATTATTACGGATTATTAACGGAATTACGGAAATAATTGAATTTCGTATGCCATTTGTTGGACCAAGAATAGATTTACAATAGTTTGATATGGTTCATAATAAACGATCGAGGTGATTCTGCTGGCAACCAACTAAAACTTAATTTATTGTGTTGGCAACCTACTAAAACTTAATTTATTGTGTTGGCAACCAACTAAAACTTAATTTATGTTCAAATAATTATCTCCACAATGAACTAAGGAATGCCTATTTTACAAGTTACGTTTTCTTCCTTTTATTCATTGCGGAGAAATGTGATTTAATTTATATAGCCAGTTCTGTTATTCAGTCTGTCTCTTTTCAATCACTACTAATAGAGAGAGATACTTGTTTTTTTTTTATTTGATATTTTTTCCCGGATGCCCAATAGTTCTACTAAGACCCATTTCAAGGTTATCCATTCATTACCGGACACCCTGTATATACTTGAATCTGAATGTAGTTTGCCAACAGAATCATTGCAAATGAACATATTTGGAGCAAGGTCTCAAATGAGGTTGCTTTCCTCTAAAGAGACTACGATATTCTCCACGGATGAGAGTCTATTGAACCTCTTTCTTTCATCTTTGTGGTGCTTTTTGTGGTGTTTCTTCTTCTTCTTGTGTTTTTTGTGCTTCTTCTCTGTATCCTCTGAGTTGGAGGCGTGTTTCCGACGCGTGTCTACCGGTGCCATGTACGTTTCTGCCGGCTCCTGTGAACAACTCATTAAACATTTAGTCGTAACTCAGTTGGTAGTAAATGCCTTCTGTGTAGGTCATGGATTCGATTGCAATCCCTGTCATATATATGTTTGTTATGTGTCTGAGTGTTAATAGTTATTAAAAAGTATTTGTAGGTATCACTTATCAAAGTCAAAAACTTTATTTCCATAGAATTCATAAAGAAATTGAAAAATATTCAAAAGGTCACGCGTACTCATACCTACGTCATCTCAGCACTCACTCGTTTCAAAAGTCAAAAACTTTATTTCCATAGAATACTACATAAAGAAATGGCTTGGAAACGTCAATATTCAAAACATAAGGTCACGCGTACTTATCGCTTAGTTTGACGCCTGTTCAAACCCTATCCGACCCTCCACGGGGAAGAACGGACCAGGAACCCCTAAAGGAGGGTTTTCTTTTTTTGGCGAGCACGATTCTTGTATCAATCTGAGTACTTCGATCTATGTTACATTTTATGACTGCTGTCTAATTCCCATTGCACAAGCTTTGATTACCTAATGTAGGGCTAGATGGCGCTGCGCAACATGTTAACTCGCTGTTCCCCACTTTTGTTAACTAACCATACTGTTGCCTAGCGAGAGTGAATAATAATATTTTTCAGTGCACGTCCGGATTCAAATCGGCGACCTCCAGTCCACCAGTTCTAAAACGACAGGGCCACTCATTGCTGTTGTCATGAACCGCTTAAGGTCAGGTGGGGCAATCGTCCCTCACTTACATAAGGGAAGTCTTACCTTCGGAGAATTGGATCTCCTCAGGACGCTGTTGCTGGCGTCACTGAAGTACCCGCTGTTGGTGTCCTCGGCGTAGAGCGGGGGCTCCGTGGTGCCCTCCATCGTGTGAAGATACTTGCTGCCTCGGTTGCGTACTGTAAATCTGCAAAATTGAATTGAATGAATGAAGAGCAGTAGAACTCTCGCCAAGTTCGTCCGGGGAAGTACTGCCACCATGCCCTTTTCTGCCGCCAAGCAGTAAAGCTTTCGCATTACTGTGTTCCGGTTTGAATGGTGTGGTTTCCGGTGAAATTACAGGCACATGAGACATTCCACCTACACGTCTCAGAGTTACGGACGCATACGATGCGACTTGCGTCTTGTCGTACCTAGTAGGGAAGGACCGAAGTCGCATCGGCTGTTATGGGCCGAGGTTACCACTTAACACCAGGTGGGCCGTCGGCTCGTTCCGTAACTGTTACATAAAAATAATAATATGACAATCTGTTAAATAAACTAGGTAGGTACACTACAAGATCATTTATACGTGTTTATTGCTAAGTCTGTGAGACCCTCTCTGACCCTGCATGGGGAGGAACAGAACTTTACGGTGTAACAAAAGAAGAATAACCTTTTATAATTCTCAGTGTCGGTATTCGTCTTCTTCCCCGTTCCGTGGTATTTTCCATCGCGTTTGTGATGCTTGGTTTCTCTATCAGATTGCGATCTGAAAGCATTAAAAATCGGCCCTCCTTATAAATTAGATAAATAAATAAATAAATAAATAATGGTGGACATTTCACACAGCGCCATCTAGCCCCAAAGTAAGCTAAGCATAGCTTGTATCATGAGAACCAGACAACTGATATCATACTTATATACCTTTCTTTTGTAAATACATACATATAATACATATTAACACCCAGACACAGAACAAACATCAATGTTACAAATGTCACATAAATGTTTGTCCTGAGTGGGGATGGCTGCTACTCCTATCAAGCCACAGACGGGAAATTATCAAACTACCCTCGTTTTTGGATTTTGATGGTTTAAAACGAACCTTTTCTCGGAGCTGGTTAGGTGTGGAGTGCTGACGGCCACCTCCTCGCTCATCCGCTGGACGACGGACTCGATGTAGCGCATGCGCGTGCCGATAGCGTCCACTAACGCCTGTAGGTTGGAAGGTTTCGGTTCGAAGTCGCCCTGTTCCGATGTCTCCTGGAAATAGCGGGTAGACTTATGCCAACATTTAATATAAATAATAGTTTTTATTGCAGACAACTTACAGTTCAAAAGCCCGTGTAAACGCTGTCAAGGCCATCTGCGGCCAACAGCATAATGTCCAGTCATAAAAAAAAAAAAAAAAAAAAAACAACTAACAGTCCATATTAAATTATCCATTTCTAAATTATAGTTAAGTCTTGAACCAATGTTTCAAAATAGGGTAATCTAATTTGCCCACTGTGACATTAGCGACTAAACTGGTAAATTTACAAATAAATTTAATATACTATTATTAAATTTCGATGGTTAATGTTTTCAAAATAATTATATTTTTTGGTAATAAAATAAATATTGGTGGACATTTCACACAGCGCCATCTAGTCCCAAACTAAGCAAAGCTTGTATTGTAGGATCTAGAAATCTTACGAAAACATGTTTTTTTCTAAGAACATACACGGAGCAAACATTTATTTTCGTCATCCAATTGGTTGTGCTGGACGGGAATTGAACCCACGACCTAACGGCAGTGTTACTACCAACTGAGCTGTGAGGCCTACAATGATTGTCTAATATTAAAACGTGTCAAGATTAGAACCGGCTGGTTGAGCTTACCCGCGGGCCCGTAGAATTACCTTATTGGCATCAGAGTCCATGCCAGGTTCTCGTTCATTCCACTGGTTCTGCGGTATTTCTGTCCATGTGCCCTTGTACAAAGTCATAAAGTTAGATATAATTTATGTCATTTAAAAATTTTCTTTATTTATATTTTTGTATATTGGTACATATTTGTTTTGTTTTTAGTCGCTCGCCGCAATTTTTTTTCTACCAAAGTCAAAGTTAAAGTCAAAGTCAAAAACTTTATTTCCATAGAATTCATAAAGAAATGGCTTGGAAACGTCAATATTCAAAACATAAGGTCACGCGTACTTATCGATAAGTTTGATGCCTGTTCAAACCCTATCCGACCCTCCATGGGGAAGAACAGCCGAGAAACCCCTAATGGAGGGATTCCTTTTTTTTCGCGAGCACGATCCTTGTAACAATTGAGTTGAGACAAGAGAGTACCTTTAAGGTTACTGGCAGAGAATTAATTAGCATTAAGTATTGTACAGTGTACTTTTTTATTTATGTGTGCAATAAACAATTAAATAAAGTCATAAAGTTAGATATAAAGATGGCCGCTGTTGGTGCCGGACCATAAAGTGTAAAAGTATTAATATTTCTCTTTAATTTGTACATTTGTTTCTTCACTCGATCAGTTACGCTTATGTATTGAATGTACTTTGTTCCCAAAGTACATAAAGTACTTAATGAAAAATATCATTTGATTAACTTATCAGTTGGACTTAAGCTGGTCAGTGATATGAAACATTTTTTTTTTAAATAATGATGGACATTGTCACACAGCGCCATCTAGCCCCAAAGTAAGCTAAGCATAGCTTGTATCATGGGAACCAGACAACTGATATAATACTTACATACTTTTCTTTTGTAAATACATACATATAATACATATTAACACCCAGACACAGAACAAACATCAATGTTACAAATGTCACATAAATGTTTGTCCTGAGTGGGGATCGAACCCACGACCAACAGCGCAGAAGGTAGGGTTACTAACCAACTGAGCTATGAGGCCAGTCATATTAAAAAAATAAAAATATATCAATATGTGAAATATATTTACGTTTTTAAATTATTATATACATAATAGTAACCTTGGATGGTTTCTGCGTGACTCCATAAGAGCTGGCGTCATATCTCTCTTCAGAAACATCGGCACGCAACTCAGCCTGCCAACAATTAATACAATATAATATCTATTTATTATAATATAATAAGGGAAGATTATTTAAACCATCCATATTATTTAAATTTTTATGTATAAGGCACCATTTTTGCAGAAATAATAATATTAATAATCTTACATTACATTAAAGTACCATCAATTGTTTTGAACCCCGAACTAGTAAAAAAATTACAGGTACATTTTCATAATAAAATGATTGGCCTGAAATAGTTACCATACGACGCGGTTGCGATGTCTTGACGCAAAATATTAAAATTGTTTCAAACGTCAAATTGACAAAAAAGACGTGTGGCACTCGGAGACTGCCGCGGTAAAGCTATTGCGCGTGATATTTCAAAAAGTCATTAAAAGTTCTGGTATTTATCGATAGATGGAAAAACTAAAAAGTATCACCGCTGTGCCGGTCGGAGTTGGGGGTGTTAGGTTTTTTTCGTTACGGAATTTCTGGATTCGGTCTCCACGCTCAAGGCCCGCGATAGAAGCTATGCAATAGCTTAAAAAAATGCTGTGAAACTGCTTTTACCCTCTCAGTAGGTTCTGTTGGTTCCTCCAGGTCCTGTGATGCATCATTCTCGCGTTCCCCCTCCTCGTAATATCCGGGGGGTGATGTGGTCTTCCGGACCCTTTTGTGCCTGCTGAACAAATTATAATGGTTGCATATGTAACAGCCCCCATCTAGCAACAAGCTGAGAAATATTTCAGATTTAGAATCATTTATTTGCATAAAGCCTGTGTATGTACAAGATAGTTATATAAAATAATTGTTTATACTAGTTATGCTTCAAACCGCGTCTTAATCCCCGGAGGGGTAGGCAGGGCCTCAGTCAGGCCAGTTCTCATCATGTAGTTTTACACCGCGATTCTTTGTCACGGATAATCCTGCATTTTCGTTCAGCATTAGGTAATTCCCAACATAATCAGACATCCAGGAGAGCCAATAGAATTACCAACAAATCTGGGATAATATTTTTACCAACAAAGCTATGATAGTACAGCCAGAAAACTGGCTTTATATATTTTTCTTGCAAATAAATGGTTATTAACACTCAGACATGGAAGAGATGGCTTTGTTCTTCACTCATGTTCGTCCTGGGTAATCGCACAACAAAGAGAATCAACTAGAATTAACCGTATGTCCACGTTTTTTGGGGGCAAGTGCTGCTACCATACTTGGTTCTGCATCCAAGAAGTTATTGTAAATTCATGATTCAGGTTTCCGGATGGATCCGATGCGAAAGAGATCTAAGGCGCGCACGTATGGAAGCAGGCATTGCCGGTAGGTACGCTGTCGGCAAGTTCTGATGATATACATATATGTAATTATTATGATGAAAAAACTTGCCTGACATGATCACTCTTCCTGTGTTCCTCCTTTTGTTCTGAATTTGTTGACAATGCAATCTGAAACAAGCGTAAACGCGAATAAGAATTTTCTGAAACAGTTTCTAGTTTCAGATATTACCTATTTTGCTTATCTCTGGCACCAGACTCACTGAAATTGGTTTAAAAAAAAAACCACTGTAAAATTCCAAAATATTGTGATTAGAAAATAACTAAACGTTTGTATTTTTATATTAGTCCCCAAGTCATGAATACAGGACGAAATAGAGTCAAACGATTCGTATTACCCCAAGTCATGAATACAGTACCTACGTAATATCAAGTTAAACTTTTCATATTAACTCAAGTCATGAATACAGGCGTAGTATCAAGCCAAACGATTCGTATTACCCCAAGTCATGAATACAGTACCTACGTAGTATCAAGTTAAACGTTTCATATTAACTCAAGTCATGAATACAGGCGTAGCATCAAGCCAAACGAATCGTATTACACCAAGTCATGAATACAGGACGTCGGTCGCGTCGTATATAGTTACCACAATGTCCGGCGTGGGCGCAGCTCTCGGGACGGCCTCGTTGCAGTCGGGTGCTTCAGTGGACGCGCGGAGCTTCGCCTTCTTATTATCTGAATCCCCCAGCTCGTATACTGGACCTGTTTCCAGTTTCCTGACAAGTTTATTGTTTCGTTACTTAGTTACTAACGTTAAGTTTTAGTGCTGTGACGGCATAAGACCTGTCAGGGTTTCGGATACGAGTAAGGTGGAAAAAATATTGATGGTAAGTAAAAACAATATATTGATTTGTTTTTAGTAGCCGATTCTGATGGTAGTACAGTGACAAGGTCGGTGGATTGTTTGGTGTCGCGCGACTATCTGAGTTGGATACTTTGATAATTAATTATACATAAAATAAAATAAATATTGGTGGATATTTCACACAGCGAAATCTAGTCCCAAAGTAAACTAAACATAGCTTGTATCTTGGGAACCAGACTACTGATATAATACCTTTCTTTTGTATTAATACGTGTGATACATATAAACACCCAGACACAACAAACATTTATGATCATATACAAATATTTGTCCTGGGTGGGAATCGAACCCAGCTCGAACTGAGCTGTGAGGCCAGTCAAAAGATTCTTTACATACAAATCTTCCAGATTACAGACTGACTGTTTCTTCATTTTATGAATTGCACTTATCTATTTTGTAATATTAAATAGTTTGGAAGTCTGCTGCTCTCCCCCATAGTAGGATAGCGTATCTCATACGATGATGAACTAAAATAAACTAACCATACGGTCGAACTTATTTTTTTTATGTGATTTAGTAACCGAACGAGTTGACGGCCCACCTGGTGGTAAGTGGTAACCTCGGCCCGTAACAACCGATGCGGCTTGGGTCCTCCCTTACTAGGTACGACAATACCCAAGTCACACCGTATGCGCCCGTAACTCTGAGCCGTGTAGGTGGAATGTCTCATGTGCCTGTAATTTCACCGGCAACCACACCTTTCAAACCGGGACACAGTAACGCGAACGCGTAACTGCTTGGCGGCAGAAATGGGCATGGTGGCAGTACTTCCCCGGACGAAGTTGGCGAGTTCTACTGCTGTTAAAACTGCATGTAGGTATACAAACTGTACATACTTGGGCAAGAAGGAGCCATCGACTGGCGGGGGTCGTTTCATTTTGTACATGTGGCTCCAGGGCGCTGCCGGGAGCGCCTCCCACGGCTGGCCGAGAACCCGCGTCCATACCTCCCCTCTGACCACCACTAGGCATCTGACGAACAAATATATCGCAATACTTAAAGATGTGATCCTTGATGCAGGATTTTGGCGTGCTGGGATCGTTTACCGACGCTTTAGGGAAGCGGCTAAGAAGTAAAATCCCTTTCATTTGTTGTAGTCATAAGTTATTATATGTATGTTACTCATTAAGGTATATATTTATATGGGCCAATGTATTTAATACTAAGTAGCCTGAAATAAACAAATTATTATTATTATTAATAGCAAATTATCTGTGGAACATTTGAAAACTATTCTGTACATAGTAGAACTAATGCCAAGTTTGTTCGGCAGTACTGTCACCATATCCATTTCTGCAGCCAAGCAGTAACATTCGTCTTACTGTATTCCACTTTGGTTGCAGGTGTAATTACAGGCACGAGATATCCAGCCTCACGTCTCAGAGTTACGTGCGCTTACAATGGGTCTTATTTATCTAGGTAAGTAGAGAAGGCGCCCGTCGTATTGCTTTATGGGCAGAGGTTACCACTTAACGCCAGGTGGGCCATCTGCTCGTATCGTATTTTTTTCACATTAAAAGCTGTATCAGGCAGAATTTTTTTGAGTATATGACAAATTCTTAAGAAAACCTAGCAAACTAGTTAGAAACTAGAGATATTGTATATCTTTGTGTAATGCATTGACATTGCATCTTAAAGAAGAGAAGAAGAAGAAGAACTCACCTCAGCCTGGTGCAGCAAAAAGGAAACTGCATATTTGTATCTTCCACTACTTCCTCGCACTCTGTGGCTGACTCTGGCGCCTCCACCCGTTTACATCTAAAACATGACATTTCAATACTACTCAAAGTCAAAACTTTTATTTCCATAGAATTCATAAAGAAATGGCAATATTATTCAAAACATAAGGTCACGCGTTTGATAATTTTGATGCCTGTTCAAACCCTAACCGACCCTCCATGGGGAAGAACAGACAAGAAACACCTAATGGAGGGATTCCTTTTTTTCGCGAACACGATCCTTGTAACAATTGAGTACTTAGATCTATGTTACATTTATGACTACATAATATACTGAAATAAGATATTACAGGATGTTTTGTGTGTCGTTGAGCAGAGCGACATTAACTACTACACTTCTACTTCTAGGTACTACTAGTCGCGTGACTCTCTCTTGCTAGTTTGCTAAAAGGATTAAAGTGTGCTTCAAAAAGAGCCGGTCCATACACTTGTCATGTCTATAGTCTATAGCTCTTCAAATAAACGCCAAACACATAAGAACAAGTAAGTTTTAAAAGCAGTAGAACTCTCGCCAAGTTCGTCCGGGGACGTACTGCCCATTTCTGCCGCCAAGCAGTGACGCATTCGCGTTTCTGTGGTCCGGTATGAAAGGTGTGGTTGCCGGTGAAATTACAGGCACATGAGACATGCCACCTACACGAGTTACCACTTATGATGCTACTTGGGTCTTGTTTTACCTAATAGGGGAGGACTCAAGTCACATCGGTTGTTATGGGCCGAGGTTACCCCTTAACACCAGGCGGGCCGTCGGCTCGTTCCACTGTAATTATCATCACTGTATTATATTCGAGAGCGTGGTGGTCTAGCGGTACTGACGCCCGAGTTTAAATCCGGAGGTCACCGGTTCAAATCGCGACGTGCACCTATGAGTTTTTCGATTGAAAGATTTATATGCGCAATACCACGGCGGTGAAAGAAAACATCGTGAGGAAACCGACATGTCGTAGAACTAAAAATTCGAAGGCATGTGTCGAGTGCAGGAAAGGAGCCTCTTTGAGGCGCACTTACAATCCTTTCACTGGAAGAAGAAGACTGTAATTACGGTAGGTACAGGTTGTGTTACCGGCTGGCACCCCCTGGAGGCAGTCACTCACCCCACGGTGTAGATGGCGAGGTTTCGCCCCCCGGGCTGGCAGCGATGCCGGGTGCAGGAGTACGCATCAGCCCACTCCGAGTACGCCGCGTGCTTCCTCATCGTCCTGGGGTCGGTGCAGTCTGTCCACACCAGCAATACAGGGTCATATAACAGATACAGGGTCATATATTTGAACTAGCTGCACCCCGCGGTGAGTAAGTCAACCCACGGGAATACTGCACTATTCCGGGATCAAAGTAGCCTATGTGTTAATCCAGGATATAGGCTATCTTGATACCAAATTTCATCCAAATCCATTCAGCCGTTTGAGTGTGAAAGAGTAACAAACATACATGCAAACTTTCACGTTTATAATATTAGCAGATTAATTGGATTTTTGTAAAAGCGGCCATTCAAGATTGACAGGCCTCACAGCTCAGTTAGTGATCTGCCTTCTGCGCTGTAGGTTGTGGGTTCGATTCCCACCCAGGGCAAATAGATATTTGTGTGACGAATATAGATGTTTGTTCTGTGTCCGGGTTTTTACAAAAACATATGTTATTATATCAGTTGTCTGGTTCCCATAGTACAAGTTATGCTTAGTTTGGGGCTAGATGGCGCTGTGTGAATTGTACACCAATATTATCAGTACTTATAATTATTATTAAAGATTTACTTGAGTAGAATCTTAGCCATTATTAACACATCCCTCCCCCTTTTCAGCAAAAGTAGGCATAGCTTTTACTCCCCCCACTATGATTACGTAAACATTGGTTCATATTTTATAATCTGTTCAGGTGACTTGTAGGTAAAATACAAAAATCATCAACCAGTAGAACTTGTCTTATTATTCATCCTTTCATGTAGAGAAGTTTTTATTTTATTTATTTATTTATTTAGAATTAATTATAACACCTTAACAGCAACGCCAAAGCGATGTTATAACACACAAAAAACACAGTATACATTAATTTAAAAAACTACAAATATACCAAAGAAAAAACATCTAATATTAATAATTTAAATTACATATATTTTCTAAAATGTCCTGAGCTATCTCCATGAATTTCAGCAGGTTGCGGTGGTAGATAATATCTACATTGTTCTCAGAAACTGATGGCGTGAGACATTGGGGCAAACTTGAGCAGATTAGTTCTGCACGCGGGCAAGCTTAGCGTGGCGGGGCGGTTGAATGAATGAATGATGCTGTACGTTCCCTAGACAATTTAATCTAATTTAAATGCCACTTACACTGATCTTTGTATGAGTCGGTAGCCGGACCGCACGCCGCCATCGCAACCCAACACAGAAGGTAAATAACCAACATTTTGGTTAATTATTAACTGGATTAGAACGTTTACAGCATTGGTTGACCGCTTTGATTCTGTCACTGTGTATTGACTGAAAGGTTTCCATTCGGGTTCAATAAGTATAGGAATGTATAGTCGAGAGACGAAGTGTTATCAACATTTATAGATGCACGCTTTTTACCACGAAGGGCTGGGTAGAGGGAAAACTTTTCGATTTGTCGGTAAATTTTGCCTAATAAATTTGACTAAGTCAGAATAGACTTATCTCCAGGACTCTCCAGACTCCAGAGAACTCCAGACTCCAGGAAGACTAGGTCAAGCACTAAAACATAAAGTTGCATTAGCATAGAAGAGACATTTTAGTATACTTCGTCTAATCTGGGTGCACTAATTATTTTATTTTATGTATAGGTAAGTCGGCTTGAACTAATATACACAACATTCCGTGAATAAATTATAATTTTATGTGATTACGTGATGGAACGAGCTGACGGCCCACCTAAAGGTATGGCTCCAAAGGTGAGTTACTTTATTCCGCCATAACTTTTAAATGACTGAACATCTTTAGGTGTGAGTCGTCAATGTTCTTACATCATCCCGAGTGGCACAGACTATATTAAAAAAAAACTATTAACTGCAGTCGGGCTTACAAAATGGCAATCAAAGTCAAAGTCAAAATCTTTATTTCCATAGAAATCGTGTAGAAAAGGCTTAAAAACTTCAATAAAAAAAAATCGTGTTTAAATTAAATTAAATCATTTATTTCATGTAACAATGGACCCATACACGCACATACTTTTTCTAAATAAACAAAGCCAAAAAAATACTAAACAAAAATAAGATCATAAAAATAAAATAAAAAATACACGACATGTCAATTGAATTCATTAAAAAAAAACAAAATTACACGAAAAAATTAGTTTAGCATCATCTTGATTTGAAAAGGTTTTTCACACATATGTATTGGAGTGTACGTTTCCATTATCAGGCAGCAATAAAGCTGTGTTTGTAAACACCAGATATTGTTTCCTGTGCTTGCTTTTTACCATTTTTACAATCAGATGGGCAATCTCTGTCCGACCATTGTTTAAGTATTAGTTTCTTTACAAACTAATACATTAGGATTCCCTGTGTCACAGGTAGCATAGAAATACATTACGAAAATCCAACACAAGATATTAAACATAAATAATGAATAAAGTTTTTATTCTAGTAAGAAAGGAATACTTTGAGGTTTCTTGCCTATTCTTTCCGACTGTGTATCGGATAAGCTTGTATTATGTAAAGCAGACAATTGGTAGATAACTTCTACACTTTTCATACATTTTTGTACATATATAATTCACCAAAACACATAAAAACACCTATGTTCGTCACACAAATGTTTGTCCTGGGTGGGAATCGAACCCGCGAGTTACAGCGCAGAAGGCAGGGTTGCTACCAACTGAGCTGTAAGGCCAGTTTTTCCGTCGTATGCAAAATGGATATCAATAAATTTTTATAGATATAGATTCTTAGATGTGCCAATTTTTATGTGATTTTACGCAAATTTTCATTGCACCGACGTAATTTGTAACTTACTATCTATACATCTATACAAATAAATATCATTGTAGTGTCTGTTTGTAATATTAAAATAACCACTTTTTACTAAGTGCATATGGATCTATACACGGTACATATACCAAAACAACATTTTTTAAAATTTTTGTCTGTCTGTCTGTTTGTTCCGGCTAATCTCTGAAATGGCTGGATCGATTTTGACGGGACTTTCACTGGCTAGCTGATGTAACAAGGAGTAACTTAGGCTACTTTTCCGAGGGGTAAAATAGGTGTGCGTGATAAAACCGAATTCCACGCGGACGAAGTCGCGGGCAACAGCTAGTACTGTATATTACTGTATTGTATTGACTCGAGGAGAAACAGCGTGGTTACATTAGTGCAACAGTAACCCATATATTGTTGATACGTGACAGAAGCCGCGGACAATTGTTAGCTGTATATATAAGTACATATTATCTCCCAACTGACCGCCTCCTCTGCAGGGCATTCAACCCTGAGATATCCAGGGGGCTATCCTCAACACACACGTCTCGAACATAAAGATATCTTCCCACATCTTTGCTGAAGGATTTTATGAGATTATTTCTAGCTATTTTAACTGAATTGAATTAAAATTAACTTGTGTTAACTATTAAATCAAATAGATAAATTTATTTCTATATTAAGCTATTGCATAGCTTCTATCGCGGGCCTTGAGCGCGGAGACCGAATCCAGAAATTCCGTAACGAAAAAAACCTAACACCCCCCACTCCGACCGGCACAGCGGTGATACTTTTTAGTTTTTCCATCTATCGATAAATACCAGAACTTTTAATGACTTTTTGAAATATCACGCGCAATAGCTTTACCGCGGCAGTCTCCGAGTGCCACACGTCTTTTTTAGTTTTTTTTATGTTACTTTCCAATTTTTATGTCTTAATGTTATTAATAATTCATCTTATCATTAATTATATAATTGATTGGAGTGTATTAATTAAAGTTATATAATAAATAAGTGTAAAATCTGTAAGTAAGAAAGCTATGTTGCTCGTGGTAAGGTCATGGGTAGCGCGACTTGTCATGTCCCTTATTGCCATAAGCTAGTATATACATAGTGATAGTAATACCATATACGTGACCAGTCGCGTGGTAGTAGATAGTATTAGTAGTATATATAGTAATATTAGTTAAACAGTGGGAAATCCTGTAATTTAGATAGATAGATAAACAATTTATTGTATACAGCAAAACATAAAACGAAAAACATTACAAAGGAGAAATAATAATGGTGGAAGAATGGTCTTGTCGGTAAGAGCGATCTCTTTCAGGCAACGTTTGGATGGATAAGGCTGAAAAGGAAAATAGTGAAGGAATGATTTCTGTAAACTTAATTTTGTCGTAATAAACTGTATCCGGTCCGATGGGTTTGTTTGTAGTTGCAAAATGTTAGCAAACATGTTCTAGCAACTGAAAAGGGGCTGCAACATTATATATCTGTGTGGATTTATTATATTTTAACATGTTTTTATTAACTCGCTTGTCTGTCCGTTTGTTTTTCTGTTTGGTGCAAATGTTGCGATCGATTTGAAGTTAACTTTCCTCCGTAATTTTGCAGTTGAGTTTACAGATTTGAATCTTTAAACGTGGTTAGATTATTTAAAAACATGGATCTTTTATTTTTATTATTTACCTATGTGACTTGAAGAGAAGGAGCGAGCAGATGGCCCTCCGTGCGTCTCGTCAGAGTTAGACGGCTCTGTGGCTAGTTACCCTGTCTTATTTCAAGACAAGTGCTAAGTGAACGAAAGGAGACTCTTTGAGGCGCATTCTAATCTTTTCACTACACAGGTCCGAGAGAGCCAGTGACAACTACTTACACTTTTAAGAGCAGTAGAACTCACGCCAAATTCGTCCGGGAAGTACTGCCACTACACCTGGTAATCTGCCGGCAAGCAGTGATACACTCGTGTTGCTGTGTTCCCGTGGAAGGGAGTGGGTGCCGGTGAAATTGCAGCCGCATGAGACGTAACATCCCCGTCTCGGGGTGAGGAAGCAACGCAGTGCGACTTGAGTCATCTCGTACTCTGGTGGAGAGGACTTGAGTCGTATTGCTGTGTCTATTGTGTTCCGGTTTGAATGGTGTGGTTGCCGGGGAAATTATAGGCACATGAGACATTTGTACACGTCTCAGAGTTACGGGCGCATGCGATGCGACTTGGGTCTTGTCGTACCTAGTAGAGGACCCAAGTCGCATCGGTTGTTATGGGCAGAGGTTACCACTTAACCAGGTGGGCCGTCGGCTCGTTCCGTAACTGTATCACATAAAACAACCAGTGGGATTAGAGCTCGCATACATGTTGAGGATAGCAGCTTCGATTACCAGTTTACAGAGATCTCGACCTTGAGATATGAAAGCAAGTAAATAAACAAGAATTCTTCGTCATTCGTAATAATAACATGTTTGAGTTCTGTTGTGTTTTATTTAGTTTCACGGTAAGTGCTTCTCTTAACCCATTTTGTGTTGGCTTTTTAATGTCCCGACTAGGTAAATAAGATTGGAAATATAACTCCAAAAGTTAACCAAGTCCAGATGAAATCGACTGTATCGTTGTATAATGTCGGTGGACATTTCACACAGCGCCATTATCTCTAATCATAGGTACTATGGAAACCAGACAACTGATATGTTTTTGGTAATTTACATATAATACATATTTTCGACTATTACGACTGGCCTCAGCCCTGTTGGTAGTAATTTTGCCTACTGAGCTGTAGGTCGTGGGTTCGATTCCGACCCAGGACAAATATTTGTGTGACGAGCATTGATGTTTTTTCGGTGTCTGGGTGTTAATATGTATTAAAAAAATTACATATGTATTCTACCATTCCTCTGGTTCCCACAGTACAAGATATGCTTACTTTGGGGCTAGATAGTGATGTGTGAAACGTCCACCAATATTTATTTATTCGAAAATCTTTTGTTAACTTAATTTTTTATGTGAAGAATTAACGGAACGAGCAGATGGCGCACCTGATGTGGGCTGTGAGGCCAGTCATTAATAAATGTAATTTAAATTTACCTCAGATGGTGCTAAGCTTGGATGTACCAAAAGTGAAATTGAATAATGGTATGGAGATGCCCGCTATCGCTCTCGGGACCTACCTCGGCGTGGAACAGGTGAGACATCTCCTTACTACCCTCTGATGGCGTACTACAACTAAACCGTTAGAGTTTTTGGGGGTTATTAGAGCAATTTTATTTTTGGCGGGGGGGCTAAAAGTTACTTACAAAACAAACATTGGCGGAGTGCAAATAAATGAGGCACTGGCCTCATAGCTCCGTTGGTAGTAACGCTGCCTTCTGCGCTGTAGGTCGTGGGCTCGATTCTCACCCAGGATAAAAATTTATGTGAAATTTGTAACATTGATGTTTGTTCTGTGTCTGGATGTTAATATGTATTACATGTATGTATTTACAAAAGAAAAGTATATGAGTATGTATATCAGTTGTCTGGTTGCCATGATACAAGCTATGCTTAGCTTACTTTGGGGCTAGATGGCGCTGTGTGAAATGTCCACCAATATTTATTGATTATGTTGTATTTATGTTTTATTTTTTTACTTTGTCTGGCTTGAAAAATTTATAGTTTATAATTGACACGCGATCTTTTTTGACGTGACAACGTCTTATAATTCGATAGAGCCGGCTGCACGCACGAAAAAACATGACTCATGCGGCGTTACCTCGCTCTGAGGCGTTCCATGTAAGGCTTGTGCAAGTGCAAGCGAGAGCGCGGAACGAGCGACAAAGAAGCACAATCGGCCTTTGCGTTCGGCAGCGTTCGACATCCGTCTCTCTCCTACTTGAGTGAGCGATGCGTCTGCGTGGACAGCTGCTAATACTTACATTTACATGTTTTGATCGAGTATCAAGTGCATATATACATACAAATCTATTAAAAAATGAAATTAAAATTTTCTTTTGAAAAATGCTACCATTCCATCAGTATTTTCTTAAGACATTGTCACGTTCAACTATCGTCAGTAAACCGACTTTACAGACAACCATTTTTTAGAATGTTATTGACCTTTCCAAGCTATTTCTTTATGAATTCGTTTGAAATAAAGTGTTTGACTTCGACTTTGACACAGTATTTTAAAATATTAACACAAATTACCTATAAATATACGGGTAACGAGAAAGATACGTAATTAAGTATTACCTGTTTGATATTAGTTACCTATTACACATTTTACGTTTCAAGATAACAAAAAAATAACTTTATAGTTAAAAGTATTATATCTTTCTATCTAGATTCCCGTCTGCAGACCGCACACCCATCGCGTCACGACACTGGACTTAGTTAACTGGTTTGCACGTATTAAGCTTTAGAACATGTGGCACATTAAGTACCGACGTTTCTGCGTCATTTACAAAGTTAAAGTCAAAGTCAAAAACTTTATTTCCATAGAAAATGTCTTGGAAACGTCAATAATATTCAAATCATAAGGTCACGCATGCTTATCGCTAAGTTTGACGCCTGTTCAGACCCTATCCGACCCTCCATGGGCTCCATTTCTTTATGAAAGGAGAAAAGGAAGGAAATTAACATGTAGACTTTTGTTTCAGGGTAATTTATCTAATTCGGCACGCGAGCAGGTCCGCAACGCGATCTGCCACGCCATACACGTCGGTTACCGTCACTTAGACACTGCTGCCATCTACCACACGGAACAGGAAGTGGGGGAGGCTTTGAACATGAAGTTTCAAGAGGGGGCGGTGGAGAGGAAGGACATTTTTGTCACCACTAAGGTATATTCATTTTAAGAGCAGTAGAACTCTCGCCAAGTTCGTCCGGGGAAGTAGATAGATAGATAGATAGATAGATAAGACGTTTATTTGTTTCCACAATCACACACGTACATTTAGTTGATTATAAAGAATAAAAGGAAAAAAGAAAAACATAATAAATATAAAGTACTGCCACCATGCCCATTTCTGCCGCCAAGCAGTGACGCGTTCGCGTTACTGTGTTCCGGTTTGAAAGGTGTGGTTGCCGGTGAAATTACATGCACACGAGACATTCCACCTACACGTCTCAGAGTTACGGGCGCATACGTTGCGACTTGGGTATTGCCGTACCTAGTAGGGGAGGACCCAAGCCGCATCGCTTGTTATGTGCTGAGGTTACCACTTAACACCCGGTGGGCCGTCAGCTCGTTCTGTAACTGTTCTGTTTCTGTAACATAAAAAAAACATTAATATATTACATATACATATACGACATTACATACAACTGGCCTCACAACTCAGTTGGTAGTAACCCTGCCTTCTGAGCTGTAGGTCGCGGGTTCTATTCCCACCCAGGACAAACGTTTGTGTGATGAACCTAGATGTTTGTTATGTGTCTGGGTGTTAATATGTATGTATTTACAAAAAAGTATATAAGTATGTATATCAGTTGTCTGATTCCCATGACACAAGATATGCTTAGCTTGCTTTGGGGCTAGATGGCGCTGTGTGAAATGTCCACCAATATTTATTTATTTATTACAGTCATGTCTGACCAGTTCGTGTCTCAACTGTCTGTAATTTCACTGGAAGACCTTTCAAACCGGAAAGTAACGCGAATGCAACACTGCCCGGCAGAAGAAATGGGTATTGTGGGAGTACTTCCCCGACCTTTTAGTAGCAGTAGAACTTATGCCAAATTAGTTAGGGAAGCAATGTATCCAAACCCAAAATTAAAAATTTGTTCCACATTATTTTTCGAATCGTCAATATATTTTTAATTATTATTATTTTATCAATATGCATACATGAATTAGAAGAAACATTTACTTTATAATTTATTTTAATGCTATTTACTAATTGTATTCTTCTTTTAATAAATGATTATCCTATTCTTATTCTATTCCATTCTACTGCCTGAATATGGAGATAATGTATGAGAGTAATAAATTGATTTCAGCTATGGAACACGAACCATGATCGTAAGCAAGTGCCGGGTGCACTCCAGCAGTCGCTGCACAAGCTAGGGCTCGAGTACGTCGATCTATACCTCATGCATTGGCCCATTGCACTGAAAGTGAGTTTATGAAACAGCTCATTACACAAGCCTATACCCAAGGGCGGATCCAGGGGGGGGGGGCATGGGGGTCATGACCCCCCCTGGTGGGTCCATGACCTAGGTGGACGACTAATTAAAATTGTTAGAAATAATGTTTTTATATATTTTTGGTCACAATATAGATTTTATGTAACCTTCAATATAAGTACAGTAAGTACTTACATAAATTAATAAAATACCTACTGTATACTTGTATCTTAGTTTTTTTTTTTTTTATTATAACTTCTTGTGACTTTACCACGACTATGTGACCCTCCCCCTGGCACCAAAGCTGGATCCGCCCTTGCCTATACCTTGCCTATTACTTACGTAAATCCAAAGTAGACGAGTTTTGAATCAAGCATAACCCGTGGCGAGCATTCGCTGGCATGGGAAATAAAGTATATAACGGAGATAATTAAATAAATCTACATGTAATACTTGGTTACGCTAATATCTTGCTTTAAATGACTTTAAAATTCAACAATTCTATTTATCAATTCTATTGAATCATACATCACACATCTCAATCATACATACATCATGTCTATTTTCATAACACCCGTAATAAGAGCCCGTAATTACTGTAATTAATTCCAAAGTTGTCTGGAAGAGATCGCTTTATAGCGATAAGACCACACATTTTAATACTAGTTTCAAAGATTTATTATTATTTTTAATGTTCTATGGTGTACAATAAAGCATTTTTATTATTTATTATTATATAATAAATAGAGCTGTCGTTGTCTTGAGCAAGCTAACACTCACCGCCGCACTCAGGACTTAAGTCATAAATACCTGGCTGACTGGCCTTGTGTTGGTAGTAACACTGCCTTCTGCCCTGTAGGTCGTGGGTTCGATTCCAACTCAGGACAAACATTTGTGTGACCGCATCGCTGGGACTTTTTTAACACGCAACTCCTTGCTAGACTCGGCATCTTTCGTTGCGAATCAAGATGGCGCCCGCAACTAAAGACACTGCTAATTGTCCTTGGTGAATAATCTACTATTTTTCCTTGCCAGGAAGACTACACGTACTCAGAAGTAGATATATTGGAGACATGGCGAGGAATGGAAGACGTCGCCAGGCTCGGACTAGCCAGGTCCATTGGAGTGTCGAACTTCAACATGCAGCAGATGGAACTACTGCTGGAGAGAGGTGGAACGAAGCCAGTCGCTTTGCAAATAGAGGTTACAATATAATAAAAAGACGTGTGGCACTCGGAGACTGCCGCGGTAAAGCTATTGCGCGTGATATTTCAAAAAGTCATTAAAAGTTCTGGTATTTATCGATAGATGGAACTAAAAAGTATCACCGCTGTGCCGGTCGGAGTGGGGGGTGTTAGGTTTTTTTCGTTACGGAATTTCTGGATTCGGTCTCCACGCTCAAGGCCCGCGATAGAAGCTATGCAATAGCTTAAAAATACATACTTTTTACATTACGTTACACGCAAAATTCTTACTCTAAGGACATCGGGTAATTTTACATATACATATGAGAGTAGGTAAGTACTTACTAGTAAGTAGGTACTGTCCTCAATTGCACATAAAGTTACCTTTAAAACATCTCTCTAAGTAGGTAATTGTAAGTATTTAACTTCAGCTTCTAAATTTAAAAAATACTAATAAGCCTACCTGTGAAATATATGTATAGAAAAATCCTATTGCACAAGACTAACAAGACTGGCCTCATAGCTCAGTTGGTTAGTAACCCTACCTTCTGCGCTGTAGGTCGTGGGTTCGATCCCCACTCAGGACAAACATTTATGTGACATTTGTAAAATTGATGTTTGTTCTGTGTCTGGGTGTTAATATGTATGTATTTACAAAAGAAAAGTATATAAGTATTATATTAGTTGTCTGGTTCCCATGATACAAGCTATGCTTAGCCTACTGTGGGGCTAGATGGCGCTGTGTGAAATGTCCACCATTATTTATTTTATTATTTATTTATTTATTTCAAACTGGAACTCAGTGTAAGCCATATTTCTAGGTGCACCCTCAAATGGTACAGTCAGAGCTGGTGACGTTTTGCCAGGCACATAGTGTAGTCGTGATGGGGTACAGTCCGCTCGGCGCGCTGGTGCCTCGCTTCGGACAGACCCTCCCCGGCCCCAAGCTGGACGACCCGACCCTGGTGGCCATCGCGACTAAATACAATAAGACGACAGCACAACTTGTGCTGAGGTGGCAGGTAAACGAACAATTCCAAATGCAGCATGTTCTTTTGAGTGCCTGTTACTCTGAGTGCTGGAAACAGGCATCAAAGTTATCGATAAGTACGCGTGACTTTATGTTTTGAATATTGACGTTTCCAAGCCATGTCTTTATGAATTCTATGGTAATAAAGTTTTTGACTTTTGAAAGGAAAGTTTCATGTGATTGTGATTTCCCTTTCATGTAACTTAGTCCAAAATTATAATAAATAAATATTGGTGGACATTTCACACAGCGCCATTAAGCCCCAAAGTAAGCTAAACATAGCTTGTATCATGGGAATCAGACAACTGGTATACGTACATATATATCAACAACCAGACACAACAAACATCTATGTTCATCACACAAAGGTTTGCCCTGGTTGGCAATCGAACCCGCAACCTACAGCGCAGAAGGCAGGATCACTACCAACTGAGCTGAGGCCAGTTAAAATAAGAACAGTTAATCTTTTAAATTTCCCAGGTGGAGAGAAACATTGTACCAGTAGTCAAGTCGGTGAACCCGAGACGCCTGGAGGAGAATATCGCCATCTTCGATTTCAAGTTGACAGATGGAGAGGTAGCGAAGATAGGCACCAACTCCAAGCTGAGACTAATAGCTCCTTCCTTCTGGCAGGATCACAAGGACTATCCGTTTGAGAAGGTGCCTTATACTGTACCTAATCCTTTCTTGAAACAATAAATATGTATTTATATTCGAAGTTTTATTTTTTATCGATTACTCCTCGGAATTTTTTAGCATTTCCCGTTTCACTATTTAGGAAGAAAACTATTTTATATGCATAATTGTATATATAGACTGGCCTCACATTGAGCAAACACTTGTCTAGTCTATAATTGGCCTTTAGTTACACCCTGCCCATACAACAGGCTGACAGCAATTCAACTTGCGTCGACCCTTACTAAAGTATGGAATCTAGACCCGTCGTATATTTCCCTAGACTCTGTGACTTAAAGGTCACCGGTACCCATCCCTTTCAAACCGTAACAGTAATAGGAGTGCACTACTGCTTGGCGGCAAAAAATAGTACAAGAACGGTCCACCTATTCTTACTCCATGAAATCGAGGTTGTCTATAGTACCTACAAGAACGGTCCACCTATTCTTACTCCATGAGATCGAGGTTGTCTATATGGAATTATTAACTTCGTGTTAGCTTATAAATCTAAAAAATAACTGAAGTAATTATATATCAACCCAATTTTAATTTTAGTTTCAGCCATGATCAGGTTGGTTGGTGGTAGGAACAAATCTAATGAAGAAGATTCCGGAAATAGAATTATTCTTCTTCTTCTTCTTAATTGGTGGCTACAGAGGCTATATGAGCCCACTAGTCTGCCAATGACCGCTAGTGATAGTGTCATATACAAGTTATACAACATAGGAGTTCATGTTAAAATTTTGAAATAGAATTCATAAGGATAAATAAGCCTTAATTTGACAGCTAGTTGTCGTTAATGCTAAATAACGTCACGACCTTACATAGTCAGTATCTGGAACACAACCTAGGGCTGCCAGCAACAAATGTATTGCATTTTATCAGGTTACGAGCGTTTTACAATGACTTTAAAATTCAGTTATATTTTGAATATGGTTCAACATATAACTGAATTTAAAATAAGTCTAATGTTCAGTTTTTTTATGCAAATAATTAATTGACTTAATTAGTATTATGATTACAATTGTAATTTGCAACAGTTTCATATCCTAGCCGTTGCTTATTTCACATTAACATGATTTCTTCCACCGATGTTTTCACCGAATCATGAGGAAAGGAAAAATATTTCTTAGACTGGTAACATCAGCCGCACGCAGCTGACGGAATCGTACGTCTGGGTCTGCGAAAAATCAAAATAAATTCTCCATATTTGTTAGTACGCGTTTCGCAATAATAATTTCCACCGGTGTTGTGAAAATAAAACATTGTGGCTAAAGTGACTCCATATCCGAGCATGTCCCATTCCGGGAGAAGCAAATTCGAGGTAAGCGATTAATCGATCGTCATTGTTTGTTTGTAGAAACAGCTGACATAGGCTCTACAGGGTCCAATCCTTTGTTCTGATGATTAAAACCCGTTACATTAACAAAATTACCTCTAAAAACGTCCAATATTTCCTACAATTCGATAATAAGATACGGTATAGGATATGCAGACAGTTTGTAAACATTCTATTTTTAAAATGTGTTTATTATCCTCTAAAAAGGCATCGGATCGGTATCTTTATTATGCCGAGGTATTGCGCATCTATATTGTATGTATTTTTACTGTTATCTTTTGTAATTGTGCACGGAATGGAGGAAGGCACGGTTTTCTTTGTTCATCACAGTGTAAACGACCTCTCGGCGCGGCCACTCAACCCGGGCGGACCGTTATAATCATTCGTTTCAATAATTTTTAGTATCGAATAACTTGGTTTAATAAAAAATGCCTATGCTAAATTAGTTCAGTAAAAAAAAAAAAATTACAAAATCTCTGGTCTCCTCTCCTGGCATACATAATGTGTAACTTCTTTTTTATTTTAAGAATTACTATTTGGTTCAGAATAATGCAATCTTCTGAGACATAAACACTAACAAAGTTATCTTCTAAGAGTCATCACTTGGTCACCTTGATCACCATTTATGGAATATACTGTTCCTTATTCTTTACTGTACACAGAAAACATAATACAGGAAATTCATAAGTAATATTATATGTATGCGAGCTTAACTCTAAAAAGCATTCTCTTCCAGCAAACCTTTGAGGCTAGAGATAGGCGATTTTATAGAGGTAAGATGTGTACTTAATAAAGATAAATTAAAACTAAATTTTTATAGTTGAGAAATATTGTACTGCAGAGGGGGGAAGCATTCTGTATACATTTAAAATTTGGTACGTCAGATTGCCAGTTATACCAGCTTCCTGAATCCATCCCCGTTACATACTATCTAGTAATTAAAAACAAAAAAAAACAAGAGCAGTAGAACTCTCTAAGTTTGTCCGAGGAAGTACTGCCACCATGCCCATTTCTGCCGCCAAGCAGTAACGCGTTCGCGTTACTGTGTTCCGGTTTGAAAGGTGTGGTTGCCGGTGAAATTACAGGCACATGAGACATTCCACTTACACGTCTCATAGTTACGGGCGCATACGATGCGACTTGGGTCTTGTCGTACCTAGTAGAGGACCCAAGTTGCATCTGTTGTTATGGGCCGAGGTTACCACTTACCACTGGCTTACCGGTGGCTTGTTCCGTAACAAAAAAAGTATGTGCTTGTATTCTGGCTTGCATCGTGAGAACTCACAGAAGTACTGAAAAGAGTGTCGCATCAGTTTTCATTATGCAATATGCATTTGGTTTCAGATCACCAGGTTCTCTGGTGAAGATGACAACCATATCAACCGGAAGCTGCCCAAGGAGCTGCTGCTCAGGATTCTCTCGTACCTGGATGTTGTCTCACTTTGCCGGTGCGCACAGGTCAGCTAAGTCAAAGTCAAAGTCAAAAACTTTATTTCCATAGAATTCATAAAGAAATGGCTTGGAAACGTCAATATTCAAAACATAAGGTCATGCGTACTTATCGATAAGTTTGACGCCTGTTCAAACCCTATCCGACCCTCCATGGGGAAGACTAAACATACATACTATGATTAGATAGGTAGGTTATCTGAATACAGTCAATTTATCTAAGGATTACTTAAGTATGGGAACATCTAAGTGGCATTAAGACACTCTAAGACATAAAAGTGTTATATTATGTAATTCATTGTACTTCCACACAGAGCTCAGAGCAGCAGAATTTTATCATTTATATAGTAAAATATTTATGTTTGACTGGCCTCACACCTCAGTTGGTAGTAACTCTGCCTTCTGCGCTGTAGGTTGTGGGTTTGATTCCCACTCAGGACAAACATTTATGTGACATTTGTAACATTGATGTTTGTTCCGTGTCTGGGTGTTAATATGTATTTACAAAAGAGAAGTATATAAGCATTATATCAGTTGTCTGGTACCCGTGATACAAGCTATGCTTAGCTTACTTTGGGGCTAGATGGCGCTGTGTGAAATGTCCACCAATATTTATTTAGTATTTATTTATATAATTGCTAACAAATTTGGTTCCAGGTGTCAAAATTATGGAACATTCTGGCACTGGACGGATCCAACTGGCAAAGGATTGATCTGTTTGAATTCCAGAGAGATGTGGAGGTGAGATTACCAACAATTGAACAAATATCATTTACTGGCTCTTTTAGTCTGAACTAGCTATTGTCCGCGGCTTCGTCCGCGTGGAATTCGGTTTTATCACGCACCCCTATTTTACCCCTTCGGAAAAGTAGCCCAAGTCACTCCATGTTACATCAGCTATCTGTCAGTGAAAGTCCCGTCAAAATCGGTCCAGCCGTCTCAGAGATTAGCCGGAACAAATAGACAGACAAAAATTGTAAAAAATGTTGTTTTGGTATATGTACCGTGTATACATCCATATGCACTTAGTTAAAAAGCGGTTATTTTAATATTACAAACAGACACTCCCATTTTATTTATTTATATAGATATTCTAAGTTTGTTCATCAACTAAACATTTTTCATTAGGTTTTGGTACTATTACTGGCTGCTCAAATAACACACAGCGCCATCTAGCCCCAAAGTAAGCTAAGCATAGCTTGTGTCATGGGAACCAGACAACTGATATACATACTTATATGGTATTTTGTATAAATTTTATATAATACATGAACACTTAGACACAGAAGAAAAAATTTTTCGTCACGCAAATGTTTATCCTGAGTGGGAATCGAACCTATGATCTACAGCGCAAACGGCAGGGCACTACCGAGCTATAAGGCCAGTGAAATATCTTTAAAAACTTTATAATACATTAAGTTGAAAAATCTAAGTTTTTGGTGAAATACTGCTTTTAAATTTAAACCCTTGAAACAGCTTCATGTCTGCCGGCATCTAATATGTTTCTATAATACATTAAGTTGGAAAAAAAATAGTTTTTGGTGAAAAACTTCTTTGATTATCCCCACTTCAATGTTTCAGGGTCCCGTGATAGAGAACCTATCTCACCGGTGCGGCGGATTCCTGCGACAGCTGTCTCTCCGTGGCTGCGAGAGCATCGGGGATGGTTCCATGAAGACTTTGGCTCAGGTATAGCGGGTTCATTATACTTACATACATTTTGTAAAACAATTATGTTCGTCACACAAATGTTTGGATGGGAATCGAACCCACAACCTATGTTACAGAAGGCAGAGGTTGACTTTGTTTTTTTTTTTTAATGTTGGACATTTCATCAGCGCCATCTAGCCCCAAAGTGAGTTAAGCATAGCTTGTATCATGGTAACCAGACAACTGATATACATACTTATGTACTTTTTTAAATACACACATATAATACATTTTAACACCCAGACAGAACAGACATCTATGTTCGTCACGCAAATGTTTGTCCTGGGTTGGGAATCAAACCCAAGACCTATAACGCAGAAGGCAGGGTTACTACCAACTGAGCTGTAAGGCCAGTCAACACATTGTCTGTATAGCCAGCTAAGTAAATATTAAGTTATTGACTTACTTCTTAAAGATAGCGTGCCTTACCTGAGTTTTTCCTGCGTTACCTAGACTCGGCACCTTCTTCGAGTCACCGGTTCTGTCGAACCAGTGTGGTGAAAGGATTGTAAGTGCGCCTCAAAGAGGCTCCTTTCCTGCACTCGACACATGTCTTCGAATGTTTAGTTCAAGGACATGTAGGTTTCCTCACGATGTTTTCCTTCATCGCCGTGGTATTGCGCACATAAATCTTTCAATCGAAAAACTCATAGGTGCACGTCGGGATTTGAACCGGTGACCTCCGGATTGCAACTCGGGGGTCAGTACCGCTAGACTGTGAACTGCACTCGGTATCTGATTAGCTGTTTGGTTTACAGTTTTTTGTATATATATTTTCAGTCGTGTCCGAACATAGAAGATTTAAACTTGAATAAATGCAAGAAAATCACCGACCACACATGCCAGGCGCTGGGCAGGAGATGCACCAAGCTGCAGAGGTAGATTCTACATTTAATTACCATATTATATATTCAGAAGAAAGAAAGCAGTAGAACTCACGCCAAGTTCGTCCGGGGAAGTACTGCCACCATGCCCATTTCTGCCCGCCAAGCAGTGACGCGTTCGCGTTACTGTGTTCCGGTTTGAAAGGTGTGGTTGCCGGTGAAATTACAGGCACTTGAGACATTTCACTTACACGTCTCAGAGTTACGGGCGCATACAATGCGACTTGGGTCTTGTCGTACCTAGTAAAGGAGGACCCAAGTCGCATCGGATGTTATGGGCAGAGGTTACCACTTAACACCAGGTGGGCCGTCGGCTCGTTCCGTAAATGTATAACATAAAAAAAAAAAAAAGGTTTTTATTCACGCAATAAATAGACTATAATTGTTGATGCTATTTTTATGCGTAGTAGAGTACAAAGTAAACATGACTTTCGCTCAGCTGCGACACAGCTGGACACACTACCGATGTGTGCACATATATAACACATAACAAATTAAAATTATAATAAATTAGGTACACAAATATGTATCGTCAAAGTCAAAGTCAAAAACTTTATTTCCATAGAATTCATAAAGAAATGGCTTGGAAACGTCAATATTCAAAATATAAGGTCTCGCGTACTTATCGATAAGTTTGACGCCTGTCATCAGTGTAATTACTAATGTCTTGCGCAGTTATATTTCGCAAGCAGAAATTATTTGGTGCTCGGTTTGATTCGAACCAGCTACTTTGAATTAGTGCCTACCGCCGGACCACCGCGGTCCTACTAAAACTACGCTGTCTGTCTGTACGTCCGTAATTATTGTCATTTTGAAATGTTAATAGTTCCCAAGTGATGTATTACACTATTACACTGTAAATGATTATATAAATGATAAATCCCCTCGGGTCTAATGTCGCTCTGCTCAACGACACACAAAACATCCTGTAATATCTTATTTCAGTATATTACGTAGTCACTAAATGTAACATAGACCTAAGTACTCAATTGCTACAAGGATCGTGCTCGCCAAAAAAAGGAATCCCTCCATTAGGGGTTTCTTGACTGTTCTTCCCCATGGAGGGTCCGATAGGGTTTGAACAGGCATCAAACTTATCGATAAGTACGCGTGACCTTATGTTTTGAATAATATTGACGTTTCCAAGACGTTTCTTTATGAATTCTATGGAAATAAAAGTTTTGACTTTGACTTTGACTTTGATGTATGCGTTGTTGTCCCCCAGGATAAACTTGGACTCGTGTCCCAGCATCACAGACATATCTTTAAAAGCCTTGTCGGATGGATGTCCGGTAAGTTCTGATACAATCACATTTTAAAATAAATGTATATAATAAATGATGGTGGACATTTCACACAGCGCCATCTAGCCCCAAAGTAAGCTAAGCATAGCTTGTATCATGGGAACCAGACAACTGGTATACATACTTATATACTTTTCTTTTGTAAATACATACATATAATACATATTAACACCCAGACACAGAACAAACATCAATGTTACAAATGTCACATAAATGTTTGTCCTGAGTGGGGATCGAACCCACGACCTACAGCGCAGAAGGACGGGTTACTAACCAACTGAGCTATGAGGCCAGTCAATATATAAATAAATATTGGTGAATATGTCACACAGCGCCATCTAGCACCAAAGTACGTATAGCTTGTACTATGGGAACCAAACAATTGATAGATATATACTTTTTGTAAATAAATACATCATACATATCAACACCCAGACACGGAACAAACATCTATATTAGTCACACTAGTGTTTGACCTGAGTGGAAATCGAACCCACGACAAGTACAGTAGGTAGAGTTACTGTCTACTCAGCCGTGAGGCCACACGAAAAGAAAGAAATAAGTAATTTATTTATTTTTACATGATATAATAAGCTAATAGCTTATATAAGCTAATAGCTTTGAAGACTGAAGTTAGCTATAGATTAACTTGAGATTTTTATATCCACATTTATATATATACATATGTGTATACATACATATACATTTAGTATAATGAATTTGATTGTTTAATTGTTGTGTTTCTGTGTGTCCGTGCCACCTGCGACACAACATATTCCCGTGTAATGTATTGTGTATTTTATTTATTTTTGATTTTGCTTTATTTGGGAATCATACAGTACATAAATTATGTTAGATATTTATTTATTTATTATGTGTATATATATTTTCAGTCCCTAACACACGTTAACGTGTCTTGGTGTCAATCTATCACTGAAAATGGTGTGGAGGCACTGGCGCGGGGGTGTCCCAAACTGAGGAGCTTTATATGTAAAGGTGAGACTTAAACATGAAAATAACACAAAACTGAACAATACTTATTCCATAGAACTCAAACATAAGGCCACTCGTATTGTCGCTAAGTCAAACTTTGACCCTCCGTGGGAAGAACAGGCAAGAAACCCCTAAAAGAGGTGTTATTTGAGTACTTAAATATGTTACATTTAGTGACTATACACATAATAATGGAATGCTTGATGTATTACAAGATATTTGGTAATTTGGAGCAGAGCGACATCAGACTATATGGATTCATCATTTATATAGCACTAGCGACCCGCCCGGGCTTCGCACGGGCGAAAAAGAAGACGACGGTCTAATAAAATATACAACTATTATAAATACATACATATTAACACCCAGACACAGAACAAACATATATTCGTGACACAAATGTTTGTCCTGGGTGGGAATCTAACCCACGACCTACAGCTCAGAAGGCAGGGTTACTACCAACTGAGCTGTGAGGCTACTTACTAATATAAATATAATATATTTTCAGGATGTAAGAATGTGAACGACAAAGCAGTTATATGTCTCGCGACGCACTGTCCCGACCTGGAGGTGCTCAACCTGCAGGGATGTGAGGTCAGTGAGTGAGTGAGTGAGGTCAGTGAGTTAGTGAGGTCAGTGAGTGAGTTAGTGAGGTCAGTGAGCGAGTGAGTGAGTTGCTAAAGGGTCTTTTGACGAGAGTTTATCCAAAGTATATTTATTTTTGAATCGCATATACAGAGATGGGATCAGTTTGAGCAGGTGTGGTGAAAATAGTTTTCTAGGCTGGTGTTCACTTACAAACTTTTGAGTAAGTTGGTTTCCACTATCTTCGCAACGATCATGCAACAGATTTTTCAGGTTTTTTAAGCAACGATGCATTCGCATTACTGTGTGCCGGTTAGAAAGGTGTGGTTGCCGGTGAAATTACAGGCACACGAGACATTCCACCTACACGTCTCAGAGTTACGGGCGCATACGTTGCGACTTGCGGTCTTGTCGTACGTAGTAGAGAAGGACCCCAGTCCGATTGCTTGTTACGGGCAGAGGGCTTAACACCAGGTGGGCCGTCGGCTCGTTCCGTAACAGGGTCACATAACAATATAAAGTAATGTTGTACACATCAGTATTTCGGTATTTTATTTTGAAATGGAAATTTTGCATGCCCCTGTGGTGATAATAAGTTGGAACCATTTTAGTCGTAAGACATGAAGGTCTTTGTTACCCTTATTAAAAAAAAAAAAAAATGATTGATTGATTGATTGATTGATCAGGCGGTGACGGACGATTCTATAATACGTGTGGGCCGGAAGTTGCACCGGCTTTGCGTGTCGGGGTGCGCGCAGCTGACTGACGCGTCGCTGGTCGCGCTCGCGGCGCGCTGCCCCGAACTGCAGACGCTCCAGCTCGCGCAGTGCGCACAACTCACAGACATCGGCTTCCAGGCGCTCGCCAGGGTGAGTGCCGCGCGCGCACGCGCACGCGCACGAAACCAAACGAAAGCTCAAGAGTCAGTTTCTTGTCTACATTTAGATACTAGCTGTTGCCCGCGACTTCGCGTGGAATTCGGTTTTATCACGCACCCCCTATTTACCTAAGTTACTCCTTTACATCAGCTATCTGCCAGTGAAAGTCCCGTCAAAATCGGTCCAGCCATTTCAGAGATTAGCCGGAACATACAGACAGACAGACAACAATTGTAAAAAAATGTTGTTTTGGTATATGTACCGTTTATACATGCATATGCACTTAGTAAAAAGAGGTTATTTTAATATTACAAACAGACACTCCAATTTTATTTATTTGTATAGATTTCACAAAACTTGTACATCACACACAAAATGCAAAGATATATATAGAGAGCGATAAAGAAACAAAAAATGTATACCAGCGCCATCTAGTTGTTCTAACGTGGCAACTTAAATGATGAACCGTTTAGACAAATATGCGCACACGCACTCAGAGACGTAAATAAACAGACGGATATGTAATATTAGTTATCAATATGTTTTAGTGAATATATTTAAATTACAGAACTGCAGACTGCTAGAACGGATGGATCTGGAGGAGTGCGTCCTCATAACGGACACGACCTTAGTGCACCTAGCTATGGGATGCCCCAGGTTAGAGAAATTGGTGAGTTATTACTGTTTTTACTATGTTTATACTTGACTTGCCTTATAGCTCGGTTAGTAACCCTACCTTCTGCGCTGTAGGTCGTGGGTTCGATCCCCACTCAGTACAATCATTTATGTGACATTTGTAACATTGATGTTTGTTCTGTGTCTGGGTGTTAATATGTATTATATGTATGTATTTACAAAAGAAAAGTATATAAGTATGTATATCAGTTGTCTGGTTCCCATCATACAAGCTATGCTTAGCTTACTTTGGGGCTAGATGGCGCTGTGTGAAATGTCCACCATTATTTATTTATTTATTTATTTACTTATAGAATTAAGTGAAATACAAATGGGTATGGTGGCAGTAATTCCCTATAAATTTTAAACTATCTGTTATTCGTTCATATCGGGGAACATTAGCCTTGGAAATGTGTTTGAATCATTTATTTTAATGAAGAATAAAGAGTGAAATATGACCCCTCAGCGTTCCTCATATGTTATGACAGGCCTCACAGCTCAGTTGGCAGTGACCCCGCCTTCTGTGCTGTAGGTCGTGGGTTCGATTCCCACCCACGATAAACATTTGTGTGACATATGTATGCATAATGCCAGAACATAGACTGATCAAATTTGGCAAGAACTTTTTCATTGTTAGTTTAAAATTATTTAATAAACTTAATCAAAAATTTTAATAATGTGATCAAAAATAATTGAAAAGTCATATTACACTCTTGACAAAATATTTTCTGATGAATTTACAATTTGACATTTTTTTATATACTTTATTGTTCTGTCTTGTTTTTTTTTGTAGTACTTTTTACATGGTTTTTGTTTTTTTTTACACATATTTTGTGACTTTTCCAAGTGTACTTTTTATTAGAATGGAATATATAAATTGGAATTGACTTGTGTGTGTGTTTGTTTGTTTGCAGACGCTGTCTCACTGCGAGCTGATAACTGACTACGGGATACGGCAGCTGTCTCTATCTCCGTGCGCGGCGGAGCATCTCACTGTGCTCGGTGGGTGATCATCATCATCATTCATCATCATCATCATCATCAAAGTCATCATCATCATCATTCCCTTCCCCTTATCCCTGAGATGGGGTCGGCACAACATGTATTTCCTTCCATTACTCTCTGTCAGACGTCATCTCAGCACTCACTCGTTTCAAAAGTCAAAAACTTTATTTCAATAGAATACATAAAGAAATGGCTTGGAAACGTCAATATTCAAAACATAAGGTCACGCGTACTTATCGATAAGTTTGACGCCTGTTCCAACCCTATTCGACCCTCCATGGGGAAGAACAGTCAATGAACCCCTAAAGGGCTTCCTTTTTTTCGCGAGCACGACCCTAAAAAATTAAATAAAATAAATACTCTTTCTTTCTTTCTTTCTATCTATCCTTGTAACAATCTGAGTATTTAAATCTATGTTACATGTATATAAATAAATCAAATTTTAATGTTTGTTTGTAATATTAAAATAACCGCTTTTTACTAAGTGCATATGGATGTATACACGGTACATATACCAAAACGACATTTTTTTTTAAATTTTTGTCTGTCTCTTTGTTCCGGCTAATCTCTGATATGGCTGGACCGATTTTGACGGGACTTTCACTAGCAGATAGCTGATGTAACAAGGAGTAACTTAGGCTACTTTTCCGAGGGATAAAATAGGGGTGATAAAATCAAATTCCACGCGAAGTCGCGGGCAACATTTAGTGACTACATAAATAAATAAATAATAAATATTGGTGGACATTGTCACACAGCGCCATCTAGCCCCAAAGTAAGCTAAGCATAGCTTGTATCATGGCAACCAGACAACTGGTACACATACTTCTCTTTTATAAATACATACATATAATACATATTAACACCCAGACACAGAACAAACATCAATGTTACAAATGTCATAAATGTTTGTCCTGAGTGGGGGAACCCGCGACCTACAGCGCAGAAGGTAGAGTTACTAACCAACTGAGCTATGAGGCCAGTCGAACATGATATGAACGCCATTCTACCACTTTACATCCAGACGTACAGCATCGCGTCACCCTTTCTTGGTAAAATTACCTCACATCCGTACGAAGCGTTTTGCTTCCACTTTCATAATGCGGACAGGCCAAGAGTGGAACTCCTTGCCTGCGTCTGTATTTCCCGAGAACTATAATCTGGAGGTCTTCAAGACGAGAGTGAATAGGTATCTCCTAGGCAAGCATGCTACAAAAAAAAAAAAAAAAAAATTGACGGAAACTTTTAATTGTAATTTAAATCATGTATGTGTTTATCAATTGAGTTACAAATAAAATATTTTCTTTCTTTCTTTTTTCTTTCTTTCTACATCGTAGACCGCATCGTCACTTAACATCAGGTGAGATTGCGGTCAAATGTGAGCCTATAGTAAATTAAAAAAAAATAAAAAAATCATTGACCCGTGTGTCCGTGGCTCGCAGGGCTGGACAACTGTCCGCTGGTGACCGACGGAGCCCTGGAGCACCTCACCTCGTGCCACAACCTGCAGTTGATCGAATTGTACGACTGCCAGATGGTATCCAGGAACGCGATCAGGAAGCTGAGGGTAACTGTCTGTCGTTATATACGCACTACTATCCTGGGGTGTTATTGTCAAGCTGGCCTTAGGTGGGTGGCGTTTGCCTCTGGTGTGGGTAAATACCACCCTCGACATAATATGACATTAGTATAATTGTTACTATAGATTCATACCTTTTTTTAAGAGCAATAGAACTCGCCAAGTTCGTCCGGGGATGTACTGCCACCATGACCATTTCTGCCGCCAAGCAGTGACGCGTTCGCGTTACTGTGTTCCGGTTTGAAAGGTGTGGTTTCCGGTGAAATTACAGGCACACGAGACATTCCACCTACACGTCTCAGAGTTACGGGCGCGTACGATGCGACTTGGGTCTTTCTGTACCTAGTAGGGGAGGACCCGAGCCGCATCGCTTGCTATGGGCTGAGGTTACCAATTAAAACCAGGTGGGCCGTCAGCTCGTTCTGTAACTGTATTACATTAAAAAAAAAGGTACGTGGCGTTTTACCTGGTGTGTTAACATGTGTCGAGTGCACGAAAGGAGCCTCTTTGAGGCGCTCTTAAAATTCTTTCACCACACTGGTTCAAAAGAACCAGTGACTCGAATAGAATAGAATTGCTCTTTTGTGTATTTGTGTCCTATGTGCTGAATAAATGTATTATCTATCACTTAAAATAACATATTATATATGTTTAATGGTGCGCCCACACTTATAAACGTTTACATCTGTCCGACAGAACCATCTGCCCAACATAAAGGTTCACGCGTACTTCGCGCCGGTGACGCCGCCGGCGGGCGGAGCCGCGCGCCCGCGCTACTGCCGCTGTTGCGCCATCATATAACACGCGCGCGCGCGTACACACCCCCACGTACCCCCCCCCCCCACACACCCCTCGTAACCCCCCTACCCCCCTCGTAACCCCCCCTACCCCCCACCCCCCCACGTACACACTCGTGTACGTGGGTACGCTCGCTGCGTTACGTACACGTACCTATCCTATGTAGGTGCCTCCGTAACTACGTGTAAGCTGCAGTATCATACTCGCGGAGTAAGCTAATTTTTTCCTTCCAAAGTGTAGGGGACGCCTACCTTTATTGTATGGAATGGGCTTAATTGAAATTGTGGTAGTGATTAGTTTATGATGAGCGGGTGACGTCTTTGGGATTAGCTAAATTTGTGTACGACAAGTCGCAGCGTTTTTTGCTAGCAGTGGACGACTGCCTTGTAGTCTTTTGTATTGAGACGTGTAGCGAACGACAACCTTTATCGTGATTATTTTTGGTGAAGATGTATCAGTTTCAAAATGGAATCAAAGTCAAATCTACATCGAAACTAAACGAATGCGCCTCGACATATGTTCGACTGAGTAATAATCTCGAGATATATTTTTGTAAACGGTTCGGTGAGACAGCGCCATCTAGTTCTGAATTTGGCAGACCTGTAATTACAATTGCGACATTTGAAGGCTGATTTTGACAAGAGGGTTTTATCAAACTTGTCCAGGCGAGATAATTGGGAAATAATATTATTGCTTAGATTTACCACTCCAAATGCACTTGCCTCCTAATCACTTCCTAATCAAGTAATCTAATTTATAGATAAATAACTATTCTTACGTATTTTATCACTGTGTGAACAATTTATAAGTGATACCAATGGCTCTCTCGCGCCAGTCTGGTAAAAAGCTTAAAGTGCGCCTTAGAGAGGCTCCTTTTGTACACATAATGGACGCTTACTCGCCTGGATCGTTCGAGAAATTCTTGTCTTAATCGTCCTTTATATAGGTAAAGTCGCGCTCAAAACTTGGTCCAATGGAAATTATTTCAAATATGTCAAAGCTGGTTGTAATATCAATTTTTGTTGGCAATTTACGGCATACTAAGAAATAATGTGTTTTCCAAAATTTAGAATTTTTTTTGACAAATATCAACCTCCCAAAGTTGAGTTACTCCCCTCCCAACCTCCTGTTCAACTCTGAAATACTTTGTTCATATATTTACCAGGGTTTGCCCGCCATTAAGGAACCGTTACTTTAGGGGTTTCTTGTCTGTTTGTTACCCCGGGAAGGGTCGGATGGGGTATAAATACGTCAAATTCAGCAGTAAATAAGCGTTACCTTGTGTTTTTAATATGACATACTGACGCCAATTTCTCTATGAATTCTATAGAAATGAATTGATGAAATTCTATGATTTTGGATGTGAATGTGTAAAAATCCCTAAGCAATTCAGTATTAAATGTTGGCTGTAAATTGACACCAAAAATTGCAAATAACATGACAGCGACGTTCAACCCTCAAAGGGGTGATTAAACTGACCCTCCACAAACCGAGGGGGAGAATATTATAAGACGGTAATGGTACGAAAAAAAACTGTGATAAATAAATGGTGAAGGATTTGATAGTAAATGAGTATAATATATATTTTGAACACATAATCTCATTTATTAATATATGTCTATATCATATAGTATTGTAGGACTGTGCCTTGTGCCCGCTCAGCTGTGACTGTTTCACAGGTATCACTATGAAATGAAATGAAATTTATTTGCTAGAAGTATGGTTATCTATCGCAGTTATTGTATTACTTCTTGGGGTGAAACTGCTGAACTACACACGTTAGTACTACTGCTTTACACATTCGTGTGGCATGATTCTTGGACTTTACAGGTCATACTCTGTATGGTCATATAGATAAGTAACTGTAAGTTTATTAAGCATATGAATGAACATATTTTACATATAATTAGTGAATCAAATGGTTTTAAAATGTAAAGTTAGACAATATGTAATAGTTATGAAGTGATTTCGCCGCCTGATCGTAGAATTCTGCATATTTTTATGATGCCCCTAAGGACCTAGCTTTAATACCTAGGTATCACATGATACCTATGTTTAGCCATAATATCACTCCCAGTTGGGCGGATCTTTTTAGCACAAGTTCTTTGTGTACTTTTCGTCCAGGGAAGTGCTGCCTCTATACGTGGTTTTGTTAAGCCGTACTGCGAATCAAAGGTGTGGTTGCCGGTGGATTTACAGGCACATGATACATAGATTGACACCTTTTTTGTGGTTGCCGGTGAAATTACAGGCACACAAGACATTCCACCTACACGTCTCAGAGTTACGGGCGCATACGTTGCGACTTGGGTCTTGTCGTACCTAGTAGGGGAGGACCCAAGCCGCATCGCTTGTTATGGGCTGAGGTTACCACTTAACACCAGGTGGGCCGTCAGCTCGTTCTGTAACTGTATTACATTAAAAAAAAACCTTTAGCCCCGGAGGGGTGGGCTGAGCGTGATTGACGTGACAAAAGGTGAGCTCGACTCCGCTATTGTTTTCTCGCGAATAACTCTACTGACACTGTCTTGCAGTAAGCGCGGTTAGTTCTACTGTACATAGTAGCTAGGTAATGATATGTTTAGCGTCGCCGTGTGGTTCGGCGCCTCTTTATGTGTTCATTTTAGTACATTATATATATAATTGTACATAAGTTACGCATTTTTTCAATGTTACTAACTAAAATAGAATTTGAAATGAATTTTGCTTGTTTTATTTTATTATATGATAATATTGGTGTACATTTTACACAGCGCCATCTAGCTCCAAAGTGAGTTAAGCATAGCTTGTATCATGGGAACCAGACAACTGATACAACAGTTATATACATTTTTTTTGCATATACAGATCACCCAGACGTACGGCTCTCAAATGTTTTTCCTGGGTGGGAATCGAACCCACGACCTATAGTGCAGAAGGCAGGGTTACTACCAACTGAGCTGTGAGGCCTTTCGATATATACCATCTATAAAGAATATATGTAGTATGAATGTATAGAAACTCATATCTACATATATGTACTTCCGAATTAGGTTTTCATGTGTCGCAGTTCGCATTCATACAGCATGGTGGCCCAGGGGTACAGTAGAAACCACTTGTTTCGATCCGGAGGCCGCGGGTTCTGACCTGGCGGCACTAATGCGTTATTACGCGCATGATACCATGCTCAGAAGGAAAGATCGTCAGGAAACCTACAAATCTTGGAAATTCGGTGAAATGTGCCAATAGCGTGTGATATACAACGGGTCTTATATGTAGATAGGGGAGGTTTGCTTGTTTTTTTATGTGATACAGTTACGGAACGAGCCGATGGCCCACCTGGTGTGGTAACCTCGACCCATAATAACCGATATGAATTGGATCCTCCCATACTGGCGTGAGTTCTATTGCTCTGTTATGGACAGGGGTGACCACTTAATACCGGGTGGGGCATCAGCTCGTTCCGTAACTTAGCCACGTGATTAGGGTTAGGTGGGCGTATGAATAAAACGACACGTTTATAACAATATTTTCTATAATTATGGCACTTTAATATTTTCAAAATGTTCACCTTGGGTTTGAAGCGTCACACACACAGGTACGGTGGGTACCTTCTTAATACTGCTCTCATTATTGTCAGCTAGTTGTCCAAACCGCCAGTTTACAATAACATACCATTTATATATATATATCGGTAAAGGTACACGTCCAATAATTCAGGCCGCACCGCAAACAGTATTTATTTATTCGCACAAAACACATTACAATTCTAAAAACAATACATAACCCAACAATTGTCAATCTGAATTGTAACGTACGATTATATAATCGAATCGATTGTTGCTGAGTACTCACAGATCCAAATCACGTTAACTACCAGATAATGCCCCTGTTTTGTGTTACCATAATTATAAAGCTAAATTAACAAATTACCTTTCGTTATACATTTGATGTACTAAAAAAGTTAGTGATGTGTTAATTTAGTTTTACATTTATGAACAGAACACAGGAAGGATTTGTTCGTAGCACCCAACGCATCCATTCCTGTGTCTCCCCTGAGTCCATGTATACCACATGGAGTCACCACGAAACAGGGAATACATTCCCTGTGTCGGGGATATCACTGCGGGTGCCAAAATAAGGTGACAACAAATTTATTTGCAATGTCCCAGGTGCTTGACCTTGACCTTGTCCTTGACCTGAAGGTCGGATTTGAATCAAATAATTCTAATTCTAAATCAGTTTTGTATTGTCAAACGTATCTATGTATTTCACAATGAAATCTATAGATATTGGTTGAACAAGTTATAACGGACCAATTAGGACCAAAATATACGTCGATTTCTTGAATTAAACGCATTCGTACAGTCCAAATTGGACTAGACCTAGTCTCGGAGCCAGTATTCTGTAGTTATTTATTCTATGAGGGTATCTGAGGGGGTGATATTACCCCTCGCCTGTGTTTGTGATGCGGTCTGGGGTAGTGGACGCGCACCTCATGTGGTACCACACGTTACATGTGAAAGGACTGACGGGCCACAGTGTTCCGGGGGAAGTGAGTTCTTTCTAGATTTATAAAACAAACCTACATATTATACATAAACATAAGATATTGTTGCTTGCAAATATAAGTCATTTCAAAATATACTTAAGTCATTTGTTAAACATAATATTTGATTTAAATTTTATAAACTGATATATTTTAAATAAATGTAAGATGACCACTAGCGTACGCAAACGTAATACTTAAACTACATAAAAAAGTATCACATAATTATTTAACGATCGTTATTTTGTTTTATATAATCTAAAGCAAAATTTAATTGTTACATCCTTTCAAAGAAAATTCAAATGAAATAGATAAAAAACTGTAAATTTAACTTAAATTTAGTGAACGCAAACAGAGTTAAGGGTATCCATGGAAAATTTGAATATATGAGGGGTTTAGAAACAAAGTGACCTCAGTCCACATTTGAATATTTTTAATCTGTGAATGTCATTTTCTGCATCTTGTCAGTGTCAACTGATTCGAATAAACATTTTACAATCAAAACTGCTTCAATCCTGAGTAAATGCACAACATTTAATATACATTACAAACATTTGGTATTTTGGAAACGATGCACGCACCATGATCAACCAGGTAGGAATGCAATCATTTTAATTATCATTACCTGTATATATGTCGGCTAACTATATAAAAATTATATTAATAATATATATTTATAAAATTACCATTATTTCTTAACAGTAACAGGTCCATTGCAAGATGCGTTGCGTACCGTAAGGGCGTTGAGCAGACGACAATGAACGAATTTTTTTTTTATATATTTAATTTTATTCATATTCGTTCTGGTTTGGTGGAAAATTAATAACTACATAATGTTATTATTCATGTCCATATTTGTACAAATGCTGTTCTCGGTTGGCGTAAAATGGGCCACACATCGGGCCAGGAATACGGACCTTGATGCTCTGAGATGCGATCTCTACGACCGCGTAGAGCCTTATTTATAAATCGGAGACTTTCAGTTAATTTTATAGTTGCCAACGTGTCACCAGAACCGTAGGAATGGGTAACCTATTCACACTTCACATATAAGGACTTTATCATCTGTGGTCTCAGTTGCTTCTAAACGCTTTCAAATTACGTCGTCTGTACAAGTAATTCATTAATACAATAACAGATTTGGATCCTTGCATCCCGGTTGAAAGCCCTCTGTTATCGCCAGAAACCAGCGAAAACGCTGTCAAGGCTTTCAGGGGCCAAAAGATACATCGCCGATAAAAAAAAAATGGGTAAATATTCATATTGGCCTCTGCCAATGGCAGACTACATGTAAAAAATAGCGCTAATGATTGACAGTCACGTAAAATTATTGATCAAAGTTACTCTTGAAGTATAAACTTAGAAAGAACATCACTTTATCATAATTTTTGGAAGAGGATTTGAGCAGCTCAACTCTAGGCCAATTTTCATTTCAAAACGCAAAAGCTCTCAGCTGTTAAGTAAATAACAAAAGTGCAAATGTTTTGGACAAAACTATTTCTTAAACATGTTTTTTTATCTTATGCATGTATTTAGAGAAATGTAATTGTAAAAAAAAGAAATCGATTTTAAATAATAAATAGGTAACTTCACTAGAGTTGGGACAAAATGTTTATCTTATCGATATTGTTGGTAACACAGCGGTAAAATTTTGGGTTTCTTTTAATACCGACAATAGACTATACTTATTCAATAATTCACCATTGAATCATGTTAGTTAAACGGCAAAAATACTTGCCATTTTTATAATATTTATACTAAACAAATTTCAATTAACTTTTTCTAAAATATATGAATCGAATAACGTTTTACTACCGTAAAACAGTTTCTAAGTTATTGAGCAAGATATAGTTTTGCCCAAATGTTAGTTACATGCTCGGGCCATCGACGGTCGAAGCAAACCCGCCGAAAAAGATATGTCAAAACTTTCTAATTGACTATTTCGATACAATCAGAACTAACTGTTCGCGTGATATGCAATAAGAATGTGAAGAAAGGGTTTTTACTAAATTTTAGTTTTCGTTGGATTATACTTTTCGATAGAACATTGCAGAAAAGAAATCTCATTCTTTTATTCGTGACTAAATTTCCAGTGTCTGAAAAGATCTTTGAAATTAAAGAGATATTTTTTCATTAAAATAATATATCTTATTCATTTTGTAACTGTAGAGGATTTTAGTAAAATAATAAAATAACGTTTTCAGTCAGATTTATTTGACTTTTTCATCCAAAATTATAACCCAACAATACATACTCGTAGCATTCTTAAAATACTAGTTAAGATTAAAAATAAAGCATCAACTTTTTTTTAATTATGTCCTGCTTATAATGTTCTAGTTACTTTCGGGAGTCAAGTTAGCTGTTATTTTAGAAAATATTTTTACAAACTAATATTATGGAATAAATAACAAATCAAAAAGTTAATAGCACATCACTATTGTCAAAAGATTAATCTCTAGTGATGTGATAATCGTCACGAATAAAATAATCTATTATTAACATGATGAATTAAAATATTTTATTTATAGCGTTGTAAATGATGGCTGTTTTCATGATTGTTATGAATCTTTTCCTTTTGTTATAGTGAGGGCTGTATTGAATGAAACAACAGCTAACTTGAAGGAACACTTTCGGGTCAGGACAACAAAGGTGTCTCGAGTAGTGGGAAGCGAGACTACAGTGCAGTGGTCATGCTTATTCTCTATTGATGTGCCTCCGGAAAACATACAGCATTGTTATGAAGAAGCAGTGTATACTTAGCCGGATGTACGCAGTCTACCAATGGATTCCTTTACAAGTACTGTAGTAGTTCATCTTACCGGATATAGGTGGCGCTAGTGTGTTACCAGCAAGGCGGACGGCAGCTGTCGCTTTAGATGTCATAGCGTTGTGTGCTTTCGCCGTGAGCAGTCGTAATCCAAAATTACATTGGCAATCCGTGCTCTTTTGTAAAAAATATCCTCCGATAGTGTTTAACAGTGAATCGATACAGTGGTTAGAGTCTATATTTTCAATTTTCGTGGCGCGAAACATCAGTTTCTTCCGTAAGGAACCCCACGGCCACAAGTGTGTAGAGGAGGATATTGAGACCAGTCGATCAGGTGGGTTGGGCCCACTGATGGCTGAGAGGGATCCCGAACGAGTTTATGGGGACTCCTCGAGCTCCAGCGACTCATCGGACAGCGAGCAGGAACGAGAGGATCCTCCCCGCAAGAAGTCTAACCGAAATTCGCAGGTACCCGCCGATCCTTGGATCGACGCGTTATACAACCAGGTTAGTTAGACATTAAAAAATGTGTCAACCATGTATACCGAACATATACACGAACGCGAATACGGTTTATAGGCCTGACAATCCCAGGGAAGGCAATAGTAATTTCTTATTGAACCCATCGACAGCAAAGTTTTTGTTGTGGGATCTCAGTTATTGAAATACAGATTTTGACGAGAACAAAGTGCTTAAACCGGCTGACGAAAATCATCTACGTTAGCGAGCTACAACATTTTAACTACCCTACAGGGCAACATGTAGGGACGGTATAAGAAGTCATGGGCCGAGCTGCTAGCATCCCCGGGTTTCTGTACCTTAAAATTAATGACGAATTGTGCTCACTAAACAGTTAAGGATTTTCTCGCCCCTACGGAAAAAATCATGACCGCCACTACTAATAAATAACTACTAATAATCAATAATCAATGCCTTACCCAAAGGGGAACTTTTACAATCTGTTATAATACGGGTTTCTGTGAACAGTGAAGCTACTCTTCCCCAACAGTTTTTTTTTTTTTTTTTTAGCTAGCTTGGAGGGTAGTTGTCATTTTGGTTCTGGTGACCAGATTCGAAAGTTTTCTTTCTCACACTACACAGTAAGTAATAAATTATTATCACGAAATGAACAGTCATAGTTAAATAAATGTATACGAAAAGATAGTCAATGCATACTGTAATGTAAACATGTAATTAATTAATCCGGGATGCATGATATCGTTGATTGGGCCTACAAAACCCAACGGAGCTTTATTCAGATTTAGTAAATTTACTGAGACATTCGGCAAATCGTCTGGATCTTTCATTTTATAGTAACAAACTTTACAAATCGTTGGCGGAAAAAAGGGTAGTGTATGAAATCTACTCGTAAAATATTATTAACTGGAATCCCGGACAAAAATATTCAAGATGCTTTCAGTAACACACCTCCTAGTGAAGAATTCTAGGTTGATAAAACGAAACTCTTTACGTTCATACAAACCCTCGGGGGGCCTTATTATTTCAGGGGGGTTTGTTTAACTTCGTTCAAAACCGATGGCGGACCCTGGGCGGAAAGAGTCATGATTGTAGCAGTAACAGGGTTTTTTGAATACCTTTCTACATGAAACCTCCTCTGATAATGCCATCAAGACGAATAATATGTCAATAGCAACGAAACTTTTGCTGTGACTCACAGCAAAAGGCGATACAAGAACTGATAGATCAAAAGGTACTACAAAGGGTCACCAAGATACACCTAGTTTAATCTCCAATTTATTTCTGCGGAAGAAAACCGATGTTGCTTTGCGAACGATCTTAGATCTTCGGTAATTAAACAAGTTCGTGAAGACATAACAATTCCGTTTGATTTCTCAAACTTTAGTTCCCGATTTTCTACAACCGGGAGACTGGAGGATAAAACGGGACTTCTCCCACGCCTATCTATATACATAAATCTCACCAACCGATCCTGAGGGTCAGCTACCGTCAGCTACCATGACCAGTTATTCGAAATAACCTGCCTCCCATTGGGTATGGCGACACCGCCTCAGCTTTTTTTCTTCTATAACATAACATGCGGGGTCGCGGAGACCCGGCGTGCGAAGGGATATCGTGCTAATGTATTTGGACGATTTTCCTTCTGGTCAACCAAAACCTATCCAATTTGTCTTCAAGCTGCGGAAGCTGTAAGACAATTGGAAAATCTGGGCTGGCAAATCAATTACCAGGAATCAATTCTAAGACCTACACAGGACTAGAATACCTGGTTATTCGTTGGCAGACTGCAGAAAACGCAAGGTCCATTACTCACAAAAACGATAAACATACTCAACGGTGTTTTGGAAAAATCAATGTTAACTGCCTCAGTCTTCGCGAACTACAACTGCTGGGCCAACATTGTGATACCTAAAGGCAAACTACATTGTCGCAATATTAAATCCTTCTTCTATAACATAACATGCTGGGTCGCGGAGACCCTGCGTGCGAAGGGATATCGTCCTAATGTATTTAGACGATTTCCTCCTGGTCAACCAAAACATATCCAATGTGTCTTCAAGCTGCGGAAGCTGTAAGACAATTAGATATATCTACGTATTTTCGACCAGAATCGACCCCATCTAAAACTACTGATTTCAAAAGTAGTGGAGCAGGAGATGCGATGGTGGCGCGGAGCCACAAATCTCAAATCGCCAATACATCTCAAGCCTGCCACCCATTTCTTGGCGGCGGACGCCTCGGACTTGGGTTGAGGGCTCTGTTACTATGTGGTGAATTTCACACGTCTTAGTAGTCCAATCAGACATTCGAACGCTAATAGCGTACATTCGGAAGGAGGAACGTAATCACTAGCCTTACTAGCCGTAACATTTATGCTACTACATATAACAGACAAGTTCCAGATCGCCCTGTCGGCTCATTACCTTCCAAATATAATCGCAGACAGACTGGCGCAAGGAAAACCCCTTCGCAGAGTGGCATCTTCTTCCTCAAGCGATATCGGAAGTCTTCCGGAAATGGGGCCAGCCAGAGATCGATTTGTTCGTGACACGTCAAACTGCGTTATTAAAAAACTGTCTCGATAGACTGCAGAGATCTGCTAGCAAGATATATAAATACCTTCAGCAGACCATGGAGACATCGGCTAGCATGGGTGTTCCCACCTATTGCCAAAAGTACTGACAGACTTTAAGATGTTCCACAGGAACATATCTAATAGTAGCCTCCTAAGGGCCTCGTTCCTTCTGCTTAGAAGACCTGAAAGCCAGAGCATTAGATCATCCACCCAACATACAGAACCTATCAGAGACCCTGGGCAGACGCCGCAACATCACTAGATCCTCCTCAGGTGCAGAAGTTGACCATGAAAGTCTGGATAATTGGGGATGGGTTGCTCAGATTAAGGAGTGCTCTACACAAGAAAAAGTACTATTAAAAAATAGTAGGAGGCAATCTACCTTGACAACCTACTTACAAGCCAGTAGGTACTCTAAAGTAAATCCCAAATTTCCTCAACCTGCAGTGTTGCAATATTTTCTTACAGGAAAAAACTCTCTCAAAAATCTTACAGCTCGATTCTCGTAAATAAATCCGCTGTCTTAACCTTCTGCGGTCCCGACGTAGAAAAACGATTATTTTCGTATTTTATAAACGCGCGCTTAGGGTTATCGGCGTAGCTAAACCAAAGTAATTAAACTGCATGTGACATGGGACCCCACGGTTGTGCTTGAGGGGTTCTCACCTAACTCTTCTAAAAGACACGCTTTTCGAAATACCCCGGAGAACAGCTACAGTATTATTGTTAGCTTCCGGACGGAGGGTTCATGACCTGACTTGTTCAAAATATCCAGTAAAATAATTACTATGATACGGGAGAGAACATATATTTAATACCAGCGTTTGGTTCGAAGACATACGCGCACTGTTATCGGTAATCCGCATGGAAACTCATAGCACTGTCATAAATACATATGCCCGGTTACATTAGTTGGGTTATTGATTGAGAAAAACAAGCAGAGACGATCAGATGTTAATGATTTAGACAATCTTTTTATCACCGTGAATAATAGGACAAAAGCTGCATCACGCACAGTAATAGGTAACTGGGTTCATGCAATTCTGGCATTTATGCACCCCCAAGTAGTTGCAGATCAGCAGATCGCTTCCTTAGGGTGGTCAGAGAACCAACCAATAGACGCGATATTGTCCCAGGAGGTCAAAAATAACACATTATTTTTTTTAGTCTGCATATTGAACTTCTAAAAATAACCGGAATAAACTATTCAATCTGTTCAGTCCTTAGATCAATTACTTATCATCAATTTAATTGCATAGATTAATAAGTAGTTACGTCACTAATTTCCATTTCCCAAACATTTGTCTTCATATACCGAGAGTGATTACTCCTGATAATAAATTTAAATTAAATTCTTGTAATTTGAAAGAGTTACTAAATAAATACTAATTTAACCATTATTTTCGTTACCAGATTTAATAATCATCATAGCGTTGTGTTTAATACATTTCACCAGCAGATACCAAACACGTCTTCATAACAATGCTGTATGTTTTCCGGAGGCACATCAATATAACGGTTTTGCATAAAAACAAAACCGATATTATGTGCCGAGAGGGAAAACATACAGCATTGCAGGAAGTTCTTCCTGGTGAAGACTATGACATCTAAAGCGACAGCTGCCGTCCGCCTTGCTGGTAACACACTAGCGCCACCTATATCCGGTAAGATGAACTACTACAGTACTTGTAAAGGAATCCATTGGTAGACTGCGTACATCCGGCTAAGTATACACTGCTTCTTCATAACAATGCTGTATGTTTTCCCTCTCGGCACATAATATCGGTTTTGTTTTTATGCAAAACCGTTATATAAAGTCGCTGTAATGGGTAAATACTCAAAATGATACCTCCCATGCAATGTCATAGCGGCTTTTCGAGTTTTCATGTTTCTCAGACAATTAATACATTATTTTTACAGTCATTCCAATTCCGAAAAACACCAAAATTCGACACCACACTACCAATTCTGATGCTTCAAATGATTTTTCATTAACGCTATGAGATGAGAAAACGTTAGTAAAAATATTAAAAGGCGATATTATTATATTTAAAGACTAAATAATAAATAACAAGTTAAGGAAGGTTAGTTAATATTTTACGCCGAAATATAATTATATTTATTTAATTACATATATTACATTTTATATTAATGATAAACCTATTATATGCTTTGCACTTGATGTCCGATATGTCGACGTTCTGTTGACAGCGATACAATACAATATAGTTTGTTCCTAAAATGCTAATACTGTCTGTCCGCTGCCGCTGGAGCCAACCGTCCAATTACAAGGTTAAGTTATAACATTATTGATTGCTTGTAGAAGTAACAAGTAAGAGTGGATGAGTTTATGTGTTGGTCTTGCTTGCATCGGTAACAGAACGCCACGATATCTCAAACAACTATCCTAAACGATGTCTTATATTACATTCCGCGTTATAAAATGACGATAAACGTGTAAATATTGTAAAATATTTATAATTTGCTCATTTTATTATAATAAGTAATGCACCCGTACGTAAAATAAATTATTTTTTTAATGGGTAAAGGAACTACATCGGTATGTATAAAGCTATTCGTAATGTGTGTGATCGCTACACGCTAGTCGGACGTCAGCCTATGTCGTTACAACGATGTAAAACAATGCCTCGAAGCTCACCCTTATTGGGAAAATTATCCAAAATTATCTCCCTCAACGCTCTGTTTGTATAATAAAAATACACTGCGTTCACTCTATTAATGCATTTACACTCAGAAATTGGACGTTATGAAGGTTGCAGCTCCCACAAGCTGAGAGACGTTTCACTCTTGAAGTATTCACTTTGTACATTGGAATAACATTATTATATGTGTTGAACGCAATGCCTACCAATAACAACCATTGCAACATCGTACTTAAAATGTTAACGGTTGTTGGACTGGATTAGCTTCTTACAACTGAAGCGATAAAGCTTCTTCACTCGCTTCTCGCAATTTATACTAAACTCCGGCTAAATTGTAACTTAGGTATATTATAGTAATTTATTTATAATTTATGATTAATTTGGTGTTTACGTTCATAAAATTAATTTTACACACTATACTAAACGAGGTCTCATTTCAACGAATCTAAATTCTAGCGTATTTCAATCGATATTCCTAAAAACCCGCAAGCGACTTGACTCTCAATTTAACAACCCCATAATGCAAACAAACCCCCGCAAATAATACTTATAAACAGGTTTAGTAAAGTTTTTTTATAATTTCATATTTATTTAATGACATAAACCAAATAAAAACGTAGGAATATCAGTACAGTAACACGTATTCCCGAATAACACGGGTCGTGTATCAGAGGACTAGTAACTAAAACATGGTTAAGTAAACCGTTCAATATAAACTAACCAACAGATTCGTCAAAGTACTATCTATCAGGCACCTAAGCACTAGTAATATCGCTTCTATATATCGGCAGTTTTCGCTAATATCATTTCATTTCGTATCTATCTACCGAGTGCGCCACTTCTATCTGATGTGCATTTCTATGAGCAAATTGGTCAGTAAAAAATTTGGACCAAAATTCAAAGCGTTCGCTGAAATAAACTGATATCTACCGTCGAATATGTCATCCACCATTATGTACACGCTGTCCCTTCGGAAAACATTTACGATCCAATCAATAATTAATCAGAGCAAATATGCTGAAGATGAATAAAAAAACACGTGCTTAGTTTTGCCACGAGCGACCAAGCGAAATTCGAGACTCAAACGTCGTATGCAAAAAGCTTTATTTGTAAAAATTCAAATGTCAAACTAAGCATCGGTGTGATAAAACTAAGCACTAACTAGTCTACTGTTGGACGAAGAGTTAGTAGGGCGCGTCGCGCTCGGGGCTACGTGTACGTGTACGTGTACGTGTACGTGTACGCGCTACCTACGTGTGTTTCACCTGAGGCATGCGCATGCGAGCGTGAGGGCGGCGAGCGCTAGGGTTGAGGGGGGGCTGGGGGCGGGCGGGCGCGCCGCGTTGCACATGTCCTCCTCGCAGAAGCACATGTGCCCCGTGCCGGTACTTTCCATCATGCACACGTGGTCCACCATGAACAGGTTGATCTGCAGCTGGGACGTGCACGTACGACGGACCACCTCGTACGCTGCAACACAACGCCAACGCATGTGTAACGCATGTGTAACGTATGTGTAACGCATGTGTAACGTATGTGTAACGTATGTGTAACGCATGTGTAACGCATGTGTAACGCATATATGTAACGCATATGTAACAATACGTTATTGACTGATTACATATTGATTACATATCAAAGTCAAAGTCAAAACTTTTATACAACAATAGTTATGTTCACCAATATTTATTATTATTTTAATTTTTTTTTTATAATTATATTATATTAATTAAATATAAATAAATAAATTAACAGGCCTTACAGCTCAGTTGGTAGTAACCCTGCCTTCTGCGCTGTAGGTCGTGGGTTTGATTCCCACCAAGACGAACGTTTGTGTGACCAATATGGATGTTTGTTCTGTGTCTGGATGTTGATATGTAGTTATAATACTACTGGACTTGAATAAATAAAATAGTAAAAATAAAATTGTACTGGATTTGAACCAGTGACCTCTGGATTTAAACTCGAGTCTGTCACTGTACTACTGGGCTACCTCGCATAACAACTGTTTTTTGTTACGCATCTCTTTCTCTGGCAAGTAAAAATAATCAAAATTGACTTATCGCTAAGTTTGACGCCTGCTCAAACCCTATCCGGCCCTCTATGGAGAAGAACAGAAAAGAAACCCCAAATCCCTTTTTTATGATCGTTTACTATCCCTTCTAAAACTGTCCATGGTCGCAATCACTAATTTTAGTTTGTTTTTCTAGTCTGTGTAGATTTGGGAACTTAAAATTGTATTTTGAAAGGATCTCCAGGCCAAAAGAATGGACACCAGTTTGCACCTAGACCGTACATGAAAGGATCCACATTGAGACGCACTTTGATCCTTTCACCATAATAGTTAAGTCACTAAACTTTAGCGACATCTTTAGTATAACTAGATCGCGTCTGCGACTTAGTTATCTGGTTTACCGGTTACATATCTGTAATTTAAGATATTCTTTTTCCAGATGCCAATTCACTTTATGAATAATGTTGTGATTTCATAATGCTGAGCCGCAGTTGGCAGCGCGCCAGTCAAGAGACTGTGGGACAAACCGCTGGCCACAATGTTAGGACGAAATATCTGTGTCTATTCCAATTAGACGTTCTCATGTGCCTGTAATTTCACCGGCAACCACACCTTTCAAACCGGAACACAGTAACGCGAATGCGTTGCTGCTTGGCGGCAGAAATGGGCATGGTGGCAGTACTTCCCCGGACGAACTTGGCGTGAGAGAGTTATCTCTTATGCTTTAAAAATTGTATTTAGTTTTAGAATTAACTTCGTCTGGTTAGATTTGTGTTATTGTGTTCATAAGTATTATACCCTCGGTCTTCTTCTTCTTCGAGTAACCGGTTCCGTCGAACCAGTGTGGTGAAAGGATTGTAAGTGCGCCTCAAAGAGGCTCCTTTCCTGCACTCGACACATATCTTCGATTTAGTTCTAGGACATGTCGGTAACCTCACGATGTTTTCCTTCACCGTTTTGAGAACGTGGTATTGCGCACATATATGTTTCAATCGAAAAACTCATAGGTGCACGTAGGGATTTGAACCGGCGACCTCCGGATTGAAACTCGGGGGTCAGTACCGCTAGACCACCACGCTCTGTGTGCTCTGTCTGAGCTGGTTGGAGATACTCACGGCTCTTAGAATAGCGGACCATCTTGACGCAGCATCCGTTGCAAGTCTGCAGCGGGGGCTGGTCGCGCGGCAGTGCCGTGTAGTTGAAGGGGTCCTTGCAGCGCGCGTCCGTCCAACTGTCACACTCGTAACAATATATCGTGCGAGCTGAAAACACCACCGGCCGGGTGAATTACAACAACTGAGCATGTTGCTACACATTACTCAACGACCAACTCACTAAATATTTTACACAAAGGGTCTGTTAAGTAAAGCTTTTTAAACTGTAAGTTATTATATAAATGATAAATCCCCTCGGGTCTGATGTCGCTCTGCTCAACGACACACAAAACATCCTGTAATATATTATTTCAGTATATTATGTAGTCATAAATGTAACATAGATCTAAGTACTCAATTGTTACAAGGATCGTGCTCGCGAAAAAAAAGGAATCCCTCCATTAGGGGTTTCTTGTCCGTTCTTCTCATGGAGGGTCGGATAGGGTTTGAACAGGCATCAAACTTAGCGATAAGCACGCGTGACCTGTTTTGAATATTGACGTTTCCAAGCCATTTCTTTATGAATTCTATGGAAATAAAGTTTTTGACTTTGACTTTGATGAACTTGGCGTAAGTTCTGCTGCTTTAAGACTACAAGGATTACAGAGCCGCGGAGCAGGATATACAGATGTTTCACTCGGCGCAATGTGCTGCGCCCTACTCTGCGCTACGCTGCGGGGAACTACGTCGATATTGACAATTCCGATTGGAAATATTTGATGTTTCTAATATAATTAGCCATGATAGCACCAACGCAGAGTACACCGCTGTCTGACATCACGCCACCTTTTATGTGATACAGTTACGGAACGAGCCGACGGCCCACCTGGTAAGTGGTAACTGCCCATAACCGATGCGACTTGAGTCCTCCCCTACTAGGTACGACAAGACCCAAGTCGTATCGTATGCACCCGTTACTCTGAGACGTGTAGGTGGAGTGTGGAATGTGCCTGTAATTTCACCGGCATGTTTTTATTTCAATTTTTTTACACACTTTTAGTGTGCAAAATATATCCTAATGCGTACCCAAATGATACACAATCCAACTGATTTGGTTAGTCACATTTTATTGGGACTAATGCTCAGTTAATTTATAATATGTGAACTATTTATTAAAGTGGAGGGCCCACCACAATTTGCAATGCTAGAAATATGCAACCAAATTTAGAGTTGTATAAGACCTAATTGTGCATTAAGTTGGCAAATAAACTTATTGTATTATTTATAATGTACATAGATACCCACCAAGACGTTTTTTTTTATATATATTAAATTTAGTCAATGGATAAATAAATGCACTGTAATTCATATATAATATACATTATAGTTAATTAATTTAAATAATAAATTTACGTGGAATATATCACAAGTATGGTATTATTTTAATATCACACTTGGATTCCCTGTGTCGGCGGTGACATTATTTGGTTGTTTTGAATTATTTCCAATGAATTATAAATCAAACGAGTTCTTTCGTGTGACGGTGGTAACAAAATCTGGAAAAAGAAGGTCACGGGTTCGATTCCCGGCCGGAGCAAACTGCATTTAGGATCCAGAACATGACATCTAACGTAGCAAAGAACGTTATTTTCATTCCATCTAAGGCAAATAAACTCAGTTATAAAAGACGGTTAATATCTAACGCCGTTAATACATCTTTATCTCTGTAATAACCGGACAAGATACGCTTCGAGCACGTCGCTTGGAGTTATGGTTCTATACAAGCAGACCAGACAACTCAGTCAAACTCAGCCTGGTTCTGACCGAGTTATCTGTTGAGTCTGAGGAAAAATACTTAACTCATTGATTTACTTAAGTTTAATTATTTAAAACTAACCAACTTCTAACTTCAAACAGCTTAAATCATAAGTTATTTCCACGTTTAAAAGGGCGATTCTAGTCTCTTTTAAACGGGCATAACTTTAAACAGCGATTTAAGTTAGATATTTATTAACACGATAAGTTAATTTGTAAATATTTAACTAAGAATATAGAAAAGCTCATTCGGACGCGTGCAACAATCAAAGCGTGTTATTATAAGGTGTAGTTCGACCACGTTATATGATACAGTTGTAGCGAAATGTCACTGATTATATAGATAGATAGATAGATGAGAATTTAGACCATGTTGGTCTAAATTCTGGTATAAGATTTTTTTGACAATTCACACAGCACCGTCTAGCCCCAAAGTAAGCATAGCTTGTAGTAACCAGACAACTGATAGAATACATGTTTACATACATATTTCTTTGTAATTACAGACATATAATACATATCTATGCTATACTTATCAATAAGTACGCGTGACCTTATGTTTTGAATAATATTGACGTTTCCAAGCCACTTCTTTATGAATTCTATGGAAATAAAAGTTTTGACTTTGACTTTGACCTTAGTTTGAGGCTAGCTTGGCGTTGTGTGAATTATCCACCAATATTATTATTATTACACAGCAAACAAGGCAAAATTGAATAATTAAGTTGATATGGATTTTGATATATTTTACTAATAGATAGACTTACTGAGACTGTTTTACTTACTGATTTACTGAGCAGGTTTGTGTATAGAATTTAAAAGTTCTCCGGCAGTAAATACTTAGTGCTATTCGGGCGAAGCCAGCTCGGGTACAGTATGAACAATAGTACCTACTGAGTGTAGTATCGTCACATAACGTGGTCAAACTGTAATCCGCCATACAAACATTAAAAATGCAACCCAAGGCCATTCGGTCACGCTAACTCTAGGTTTTTGCACAAATACTAAACTATACTAGGGTATCTACAGACTTAAGTGAACTGAAAACATGAAAATGGTAAATATAGGTACTGTTTAAATTCTTCGCACGTGTGCAGTCCACCTGCGACACAGGGAACCCATACGTTAGCCCATAAACTGTACATATTGTATATATTTATTTATGATAGCCTTAATACTGATAGAAATTATTCAATACCGTTTAAAATAAATGGCTACATAGAAAGAAGAAAGAAGTGAGAGAATAAAAGTTTCGCTCTGTCACTCAAACGTAGCTTAACCCATGTACCAACTCGATTCTATAAGAGTAGTGTTCGACGAAATAATCGAAATTCGATCATACCTACTCTAGGAAATCATTCGTAAACAGATAAATTGTACTAAACTATTTTGTCTCTGACTATTCATATATAGATAAAATTGGATTTGCTAATTACGGCACAACACTACGGACGTAGTCGTTAGTGCGGCGACGCGAGATAATTTTATCGACATCGATAATTACAGCGCAGTAAACTCTACACGGAATATTCAATTATTTTACGGGTGAAATTGGAAATTCTATTTTTCAACGATTTTTTTTAGTTAGTTTGCTTTTATAGACTTTTCATATTTCATATCTTATCTTCATATCTTATTCCATATCTAATTATTATACTTTGGTTGAATTGACTGACTGACAAAAAACTAGAGCCAAAATAGCAGGCTCAGAAACTTGATTGTGTTCTTAATTAAGAACACAAAAACCAACCTAACATTTTTATTCGTATTCGTATCTCCATACTGCGTATACATACGAGTATAATAGGAAAAATACACTTAATTTTGGAAAGTAGACCTCTAGGTATAACCTAAAGAGGGAAAATGATATGCTTAGTCCACACAAGCAAAGTAATAATTAATAATTTATCAGACACTAACATGTTATGATTTTTAGTAATTTCTGGGTCCGTTCCCTTAGATTCCCTTAGATCCGTTCCCGCTCGGTGGGCAGAAGACTTTTTGATCGCATTTTATAACAGTATTTAAGATGATGGATTTTTTCAATAAATGAATTCATAAATAAAGTTTTAGGACATTACGATTTATATTTACACTTCAAACTCATACATCGACAAGATACGCTATTACAGATATTGCGAATAGTAAAAATATAGAAGAATTTTCGTAAATCATAGTAATAAACTGTATAAAAGTGTAAATTACAACGCTCATTGTCTGGTCTGAAAATATCAAAACTCACTAAAATGTTAACGAGCTGTCTGAAATAACCACTACATCATGTTTTGAAACGTCTCGTAGACGTTTAATGCGTTGTCGTCGATGTTTTACAAAACATGGACTAGGATAAACAAACTTTATGTTTCTACTGTTCAACTACTGAAGAAAATAGATTATAGCACGGTACATAAAACTGATACAGGTGCTTGCTGTCTCAATATCCTTAACGTATTCAAGTATTACTATGAGCGTGTGGCACAGCTATTACGAGTACTTCATAAAATATTTAGCTGTTAATATTATTAACCAGGCTGGATAGGCTTATATTACTGTTACAAAAGAGACGTGAACCCTTGAAGTGAGTCTATATAAAATGCAGTCACCGTTCGTATGCATATTCTAATCTATCTAGAAATAAGGTATGATCTTATTGCTCTTTTAGATTTTAACATAAAGACAAAGTTATAATTATCTTTTCTGACTTTCATTCTCAAATTTGTACAAAAATCTGAAAATTCGTTCAGAAGTGCGGTGAAGCAGACATCCAAAACTGATTAAGAAGACAGATTTCGAATTTAAAAATCAAGGGATTTTCAAAGGTGGACACCATTCGACACCGGCAACCGATGCAGAATGAGAAAATACCCATCCATGCTCCTAGAGTGGGGTCTCTCGGAAGCCCTAAGTCGTGGTGATCAGAAACGATTACGTGTCGCCCTCGCAAACAAAACAAACTATATAGAAAGAGAGACTGTTAGTGCTTCCGTATTCGTGTAAAGAAAGCAGGTTCAGTCCAGAGGCGGTGAATAGGTAATCTACGTGGCTTTTATCCCACGGATAAACGCTCGTAAACGCGTGCATAAGAAAACTATCTATGAAAATCTAGTAAATTTAAGTAAGAACTGCATAATAAAGACATATTTTGGAGAATGGAGATGTCAACTAATCAGCATTCTTAACAATGACAGATATTTTTATTTTTCAGGGGGGTTTGATTTGTTAAAGTTTAATAAGTATCTAAATAATAAAATGCTGAAATATATCGCAACATTTTAAGCTTTTTTTTTATTAAGTCATCTACTATTTTCATAACACAGTTGCCAACCTTTAATCAACATAATAAGATGCCATTTAGAGGCGAAAATATAACAATTAAACTATGAAAAGTGAAACAAATTAACAAGGCAATGATGCTAGTATTTCGGGCACAATTCCACCTGTTAGTGAATCTAGTCAGCTTAGCTATTTATGCATCGTTGGGAACTGTCTTTAGATAGCTCAATTTATTGCGTTGTATTTTTTATAATATATTATCAACCTTAGTAGTAGATAGGCTTTGTAAATTATTGTAAAATTAAAGATTAACAAAGAAAACGTCATTTATTATTAAATTATCGAAGGATATATCAGTTGAGATAATATTTAAACAGAGTGAAGGACAAATTCTCAAAGATTTATTCAAATACACGTTTGGTTTGCACCGTGCCTTTTCCAATTAAGTATCGAGGTCGAGATCTCTCCGCTTCACTACATCTCACTCACTGAATATGAGACTAGTGACGCGATTCATAAACACAGTCACTTTAAAATCTATCATGGTGAGTATTAAATGTATCTGCGTATAAATAAGCGATGGTGAATGCTAATGAGGCGTAAGTCTAATCTAAGCTCTACGGGAAGCAATAAAGTAATCTCTCTGTGATCTATCAAACTGCAGTAAATAAGTTTAAACGCGTTTACTGTTCACTACAATGTTTTTATAACCCAGTCTACGGCATCTTGTTACGTTTGTCTTTACAAAACAAATAGTAGTGTGAGTGATGTTTGTGATTATTTTGATGCTTTTAGCCAAAGTACTAGCTAGGCGATGTGAGCTTCCCTCTCAAGCCTAGAAGCTATTAACACTTTCTAGTACTTACTTTGGCATTCCGCCTGTACGAGGGGGCTGAGACTTAGTGCCCACAACGCTGAAAACCCATGCTTTTATTAGTAAAAAGAAAAATAGTTAAGGGAAGAAAGAAAAAATAAAAAACTACAGACTAGAAGAAGAAAATAAGATTAGTAGAGTCCTGTAAATAACTGAACGGAAGAAATAATAAAGAAAACCGTGGACTGGGTCTTGTTCTATCTATAGAATTTTGGATGCACTCGGTTAAATCCGTATGGAATTAAACACGACACATTTAACGCAAGTGTGGCTATTGATAACTAGTCAAAATGTCACTAGTCGATCTAATTTTGTTCGCTATCTAACCAATTATGTTGAGCTACATGTTGTGTGGAACATTTTGCAAGTCAGTTATTCACAGGAAAGAATATGTCTTCAGTGTTGCCTTTCATTTGTTGTAGGGGTATTATTATGTACCTATTGTGCCTATGTGACTAGCATGCAACAATTTTACCCATTCCTTTGTAACATTTCAACACACATTCCTGTGGACACTCAAACACGAAATTACAATTACATACAGAGCTGCAAAAACATCGACGAATAAAAATTACGAAAATACAAAATTTTGATATAAACATCGATATCGATATTTTTGATCGTATCCCCATTACACCACTTAATTATTATTCGAACCAGATTATTTAGAAGGAGACATCCGATTACATTATCAGCAATTTTACATAATCTAAAGCAAATATGGCTGAAGTAAGATCACTCGCAACAAATATATTGTGGCTTTACAAAGCTTCAATCACAAACACAGTAAGTAACGGTAACAGTAGGTGACAACTGCTAGTGATGTGACACGATCAAATTGATCGATATCGATGGACCGAATGTGTTTGCAGCGTCACGACACATAATCTATGACACCGAGATTACATGATGAATGGGTCGTAACTATTACCCGTTCTGATGCAAGAGTTTGCTTTCACGTGCTCCACTCCGAACCAGGACATCAGAAGAACTGAAACGTTACAAAAATATACGTTACACATCACTATAGACAACATTTAATTGTATAGATTTTTTTATGAAATGGTGGGAAACGACGTTTAGATGAATAAATAAATAAATAAATAATAAATAATGGTGTACATTCCACACAGCGCCATCTAGCCCCAAAGTAAGCTAAGCATAGCTTGTATCTTGGGAACCAGACAACTGATATACTTTTCTTTTGTAAATAGATACATATAATACATATTAACACCCAGACACAGAACAAACATCAACGTTACAAATGTCACATAAATGTTTGTCCTGAGTGGGGATCGAACCCACGACCTATAGCGCAGAAGGTAGGGTTACTAACCAACTGAGCTATGAGGCCAGTCATTCAAGTTAATTAAAATTTACAAGGGCCTACTATAATGTTACGGAACGAGCAGATGCCGTACCTGTTGTTAAGTGATAACCTCTGCCTGTAACAAGCAATACGACTTGGGTCCGCCCCTACTTAGATAAGACAAGGCCCAAGTGACATCGTATGCGCCCGTAACACTAAGACGTGAAGGTGGAATGTCTCATGTGCCTGTAATTTCACCAGCAAACACAACCTTCAAACCGAAACCCAGCAACGCGAATGCATTACTGGTTGGCGGCAGAAATGGGTGTGGAGGCAGTACTTTCCTGGTGTAGAGCTTATTTCATTTTAAATCTGGTATGTAGCGCCATCGGCAAGAAGCTATCATTTTCTTTTTAAATGGGTAATTTAATACTTCTGGGACAATATTATATATAAAGAATATTTATAAAACAAATTGAATTTAAGTATTTGTTCCTACTTATCTACTTAAGTATGTAAAGAACCGAGACGCAGTGCAATGCGGCATCCTTACGCAAATAATTCATTTATACCACATAAAATCCACATTCTACATGAGACCAAAATAGTATAAAAAAAAAGACGTGTGGCACTCGGAGACTGCCGCGGTAAAGCTATTGCGCGTGATATTTCAAAAAGTCATTAAAAGTTCTGGTATTTATCGATAGATGGAAAAACCAAAAAGTATCACCGCTGTGCCGGTCGGAGTGGGGGGTGTTAGGTTTTTTCGTTACGGAATTTCTGGATTTAGTCTCCACGCTCAAGGCCCGCGATAGAAGCTATGCAATAGCTTAATAATACATAAAATTTCAATAAATAAAACAAGGTTACTTAAATGTTATTTAATTGTGTGATGTGCAAATAAATGTAATTTTAATTGTATTTTTTTTTTCATCTCTTATGTAAAACACGAAAGTCCGAAATAAATGTTAATTATATTAAATAATTAACAATAAATATTATTAATAAATATTTGGTACTCAGTTTTTTTATTCCAAATCATGTCCAACGTTCATGTTGAGGGAACGGGACGGGTATTTTAACGACCGTGAGCTTAAGAACAGTGGCTGGTATTTGAACCGGCTACCCCTGGAACTCGGTACCACAGGGCAGTTTTTTGAACAGTTAAAGAAGAATACAAGTTAACCGCGTGAACTCCGTTGGTACATTTGTGCTGGCTTTCGGCTTATTAAGGAATTATTAAAACAAGGTTGAGCCGAGTTGAAAACAATTGTGGCGCGAGCTCACCCCTCATCACGTCTACATTTCCAACGACAGTGTCATCCACAAGGTGACAAGGCCCACTGAAGCCCTGCATAACCCTTCGTGGATAAATGCGTGAATGTTATGTGTCGCACGCATTTATATTGAATTATCTAGCGTCACACATTTATAAAACACATGTATTTTGGAGAGTGATATAATGATAGACTGCCCACGCGTTACCTCAACTCAACATAATAACAGAGACGTTTAATTGTGAAAACTGTGGCCTACGACTGGCCTCACAGCTCAGCAGTAACACTGCCTTCTCGTAGGTCGTGGGTTCGATTCCCATCCAGTACAAACGTGTGTCGGGGTGTTTATGTATATATGTATTTTATTTATTTATTTATTAAAATTACACAATGAGCTTACAGATGTCATCCAAACGTTAGGTTGTCATAGTAAATTATATATCAAAAAATTAACAAATTCACAAACAATCATAGCAAAATGTCAGACATAAAGAGATTAATTAAATAAATAGTAATGAAATGTCAAATTAAAAACTACAAATACACATTTCAGGCAATAAATAATAATCAGTAAAACTGGTTATTCAAATTAATAAAAGATGTGGCCAGACTAATGGCAGAGTGACCGCCAACTGAGCTGTGGGGTCCACCCGCCTGCCACGTTCTCATAATAGAAATGCGGATACAATTTGTTGACAGCGCGTAGCAGACGTCATAAAGTGGGAATACAAATCTGCCAACACACGAGACGTGCCATTAATACGACAATTTCATAAATGGTATCCATATGTAGGTCGTAGTGACGTCCGCGAGTCGATACCTGTGTCGATGTTTGTTTTATCGATAACGACCAATGAAAACATTAATTGGATTTTGAGCTGAATTCTCACGGCACGGAAACTGTATATTTATTCTGGTTTGTTATGTTCCCGACCGAAGACATTTAATTGTTTATCGATAAAGTTTAGTTGGCGTGTGGTGGTCGGTGGGCGGAAGCGGTATCAATGCAGCAATGTGACCTGATGTTCGAATATTACTTTCAAACTATAGGTAATCTAGTTAAAAATGTATATATCTCGTTATGTTATTTATTATATCTTTAAATAATATAAAACAAAGTCGTCTGTCTGATTCTCCGCTTATTTCTTTTAAACCACGCATCGGGTTTTGATACGGTTTTCAATAATAAAAAGAGCGGTAAACGAGAAAGGTTTAATCATTTGTAAATTAATTACAACCGTGTGAAGTCGGGGCGGGTTGCTAGTATCCAGTAATGAAGCAACAGCAGGTATTTAAATCATTACCTGATTTGTCAGACCAAACATTTTAATGTATAGATAAGTGACCAATATTGTTTGCAACATGACATTAATTCCCAAATTTGGCCCATTTTTTAACATAAACGGGATACTGCAGGTAAGATAACTGCAACTTGCTAAAAACACCCTTTCATACGGCAGAGATAATCAAACGCTGAGTTTCATCTCGAGATACCGGCGACATTTTTAGAGCAGCCTACACAATGCCGACGTTGAATGACGCTCAAAGGGGCCGTTCTGACAGCTGGAACAGTCTACAAAGCTGGAACCACACTTAGCGCTGTTGTATAGAACTGTGCTATCTTTACAAAGAGTGTAATAACAGTCTTTCTATTGCGTATTAGAACTGTATGTTCTTTAGTGTTCACAGATAACAAAATATGAAACGTTGACAAGCTTAACGAACTTAAAAGGCGAGCTTAACCCTAGGAAGTCTGTCTTCGAGTAAACCTCTGAGGTTAGAGAAAGGCGAATTCACAAATGCAGACGTGTACGTTATAATCAAAATTTAAACTAATTTTTAATGCGTTTTACTGCACTTTTGCAAATTTAGATCATTTTTAACAGCAAAATAAGTGTGAGTTTATATATGAAGTCAAATTAGGCACCCGTATTAGAACCAAAAGTGAAATAATTGGAAAAGTTGTTTTATATTAATTTTTCCTTTTTTCCTGTAAAAGAGCCCCCCTTTAATTTCTCTGCCCTTAAAATATAACTAGGCTCATCCAGACTCGGGAAATGTCTATCTTTCTCATAGAGTAATCGTACTACTAAATGTTATCTCCGCACGCTGCAGTAACGTTGCAATAGACAATAGACATAACATTTATTATTCATTGAATTCTTAACGAAATAGCTAGAAATATAGCAATAGATCTTATGAACTAATGCAAAGTTCGTCCGGGGAAGCACTGCCGCAATACCCATTTCCACCGCCAAGCTGTAATGCATTCAGTTAGTGTGTGTTTTGTTTTCAAAAGTGTGATTCCCGATGTAATTACAGGCACATGAGACATTCCACCTGCACGTCTCAAGAGATACTTTTATTTATTTTTTTATTTTGCTTTATAAGTCTGCTGAACTGCTATTGTGTAGTTACGTGCAGGTCTGCAGGTGACCCGGACAGAGCCATCAGTTACAATTCACCATAATATTGCAGCAGCATCGGGTCGATGCATCAATACCAAATTTCAGCCTATTGGGCTACGAGAACTGGTTCAAAATACATTTGAAAATTTTGACATAAACAAACATACATACAAATATTGCAAGTTAAAGCTTGTAATAATAAAAAAAACCCAACTTAGTTCGATACTTTAGCCGCATAGGTACATGAAACTTGGAACATGAATAGATTATGATTAAACGGAAGAAAGACCCTGCAAAGGTGAGGAAGGGAGGGGTGGACATAACCTTGTATTATTTATCCACATCCCAATCTACATCAACCCTCATCTCTGTAAGATTACATGTGATTCGGCAATAAACATACTTTGACTTTGACTATTGAAGTACTTCTCTTTTGCGTATTTCGCATGCTTAGTAATATAAAGGCTCAAGTCAATTTTTTTGTGAAGTGATATTTTAAATGCTAAGGGCATAAAACCATATTATCTACCGTTTGCCGCTGACAGAGAGAGAGATAAAACTGCAAAATTTCAAATTTGTAACTTAGGTAATAAGAATTTTATTCACAAAATAAACCGGGCCGTAAGAATTCAGAATCTTTAAACACGTATACCCAAAGAACTACTTTTTAGTTTTAAGCCCATATATTACTGGGGGTGCGATTTGGTTAGGTAAAGTTTGTAAGTAACCATGATGATGACTGGCCTCACAGCTCAGTTGGTAGTAACCCTGCTTTCTGTCCTGTAAGTCATGGGTTCAATTCCCACCCAGGACATATATTTTGTGTGACGAACATATAATATGTTTGTTCTGCATCTGGGTGTTCATACGTATTATATATGTATCTATTTACCAAAAGTATATAGATATCTATCAGTTGTCTGGTTCCCATGGTACAAGCTATGCTTAGCTTACTTTGGGGTTAGATCGTGCTGTGTGAAATGTCACCAATATTTATCATTTTAATGGTTAACCTGAAGTGAGCACAAGAAACTACTTCTAACATGATATTTATCATTAAGTATCATTTACCTTGAAAATCCTTGAAAAATAAAAAAAGATTTTCGATTTCAGCCAGAAAACCCCATTCATCTAATCACCTAAAACCACAGAGGTGTAATTTTAGGTAATTAGATAGGTTCAATTGATATCAGTACCACAGTAAGGATTTTAGACACGAAGAAAAAAAGAAACTATTTATGTTTTAAACGAGAATAAAATCATAGCCAAAAGTTCATATTCAAAACTGAACTATTTCACATACGTTTCTGCATTACGTAAAACCAGAACGATAAAAGGGACCATTCATTATTAAACTCAATTTTTAACCAAACCTCTGTATACGGGGCATTTCTAATATATGAAAATAAAGAAATAATAACAGAATGTTTTAGATGTACCTATATAATATTTTTTCCTATGGATAATGATATTTTAGAATGTCTGACAGCACAAACAGCATATTCTAAGAGTATGAATGAGTTTAAGGCACATGTATTAATATGAGGACCACTCCACAACTCCACTCATAGCATTAAGGAACCTAGAGTGCTGTATGGTAGATACTGTATGTACTATTTATATCTCTTGAGACATAAGACTACTGTGTGACCAAAATCACATACCATATCTTCCAAATCGAACCACACTAATAATAATAATAATAATAAATCATTTATTTCAGACCCATAGATCCATAGATTAAAACACATTCAACACAACACAATTACAAGAATACAAAATTTCAAATTTAAATAAAATAAAAATAATTAATTAAACTAATGGACTGTATTAAGTGTTTACTTTATTTTATTTATAGTTTTTTTTTTATAATAATAAGCAATAAAAATTACCTGGTACGGGGAATATCCAGCGCATTTTTCGTCACTTTCTTCGAACGCCGTTCTTGGTATGGGCCTCAGCTGTGCAGTGCCATCTCCGTTACTACAGCTGTATAATCTTATGGTGATTATGTAACATGCCTACAACACACTCTGTTACAACTTCATTGAACACGGGGCTAGAAGAAAATATACCAATGAAAACAATGTGAAAATCAATATCAAAAATAATATTTACAAAATAAATAACTCTACTTAACAAACGAAAATACTGGTAATAAATATTTTATTTATTTAGGTACTCATAGAAATAGTTTATTTGAAGGGCAAGTGCAAGTGACTCGGCTGCACGATAGGGACTACGAGGTAATGTCAATTTGGATACCAACTTTTAGACTAAGTTTGTTTTTTAGTATTCACTACATAATACTAACCTTTTTATCATAAAAGTAGCATTCTCTACAATATCTTCGATTACTTGCCAATGCCATTTATTGGACAACACGATTGAATGTTGAAGTTTATTTCTAATCGATATGTTTACAACTATGCAACACAGGTACAACACTATTTTACTAAATTATTTGACAGTTCTAATGGCGGGAAGCGTCATAATTTTTATTTTTGTCACTGGAATATTTTCAAGTCGTACGTTAATAATAATTTTAAAAGACGTTATTTAAATAGATTTTTAAGATATTGGCGAACAATTCAATTATACACAAATGTGCTTTAAAATTTAGCCAATAAATACTAGAAAACTTTAAGGACAATACAGACAGGCTGCATTACTTAAAACCGATATTTTCGTTTTAGCTCTATCATTGAAGAAATTGCAACTAAAGTTTTTTTAAATACATCAGGGTTATTGTAAGGGTGGATGCTGCACGCTGAACAAACAAGTTTGTTTCCTATATAATTTCGAGTGTTTATGACCAAAAAGATTAAGTTTTCATTATGTATTTTCTTTCAAAATATCACCCATAAATAATAGCTAGTGAACAATAATTTATAAATGTTTGTACGAATGAGTGAGTGAGACACTTCAAATAAAGGGATTCATTTCATTGGTAGCACTAGCGTGGAAGCTACGGTATACAGAGCTCGGCAATGCGCGGACATTATCGATTTTAGGGGCGAATGACTACATTCCGGACAATTTTGTTTATCCACCACCCGAGACGAACTATTTAAGTATCTAATTAATTACAAAAATAAAACCTTTCTCATAAATGAAACCTGCCTTACAAACTACTGCAACTATAAAAAAAAAAAAAAACACTATGAAACGTGGACGCACTTTCAAAATTGGTCTCTTTTTATGTCGACACTGCACTGGTTATATTAATATAATTAATTTTTGTGTTACCGGTAATTTAACCAGTTAAATACGAAACTAAAATAAAAAACACTACGAGGGTTACCTACGTGCACAAAAAATGCTATAAATATACAGGATACATAATTTTGTTAGAATTAAACGTTTCTTTGATAATTTATAATTTTCTGCGGAAATATGATGATTTTGAGCCCATTTTACTCAGGCTACGACGGGAGACCGCCCGCGCGCTCATTTGGTACTGGCGGTGTTGCAACCTCTACAAACAAATTTTCCTACCATTTATAATTTACCCATGCTTCCAAAAACTTTCAGAGTCTACATAATGCTACAAATGTAATATATATTGAAACCAAATATATTTCACATTACTTATATGTTTTTAATTTTAGATGATAGGTGTAATTTATACAGAAACTTTATTATGATGTTTTGTATTTACTTTTTGATATATGGTTTTCCGATTTCTAGTGCAGTTAAAAATCACTCAAATTATCGTAGAGTAAATACAAAAGACCCCAAATCATTTTAGAATGTAGTTCTTATTAAACAAAACTTGTTAATTTGGTAGTTGGTAGAAAACGCAGCGTTGGCAACACTCATTGCGTAGCATTTCTCCAGCTCTACTGCTATGCAGAGACATAAAAACGCTAATCTCGTCATCCCATTCAAAAAATCAATGAAAAAGATAGTTATTTGTCAAAAACTCCTGGTAGAAATGCCGTTATGCGACATGCAGTTTGCTAACATATAATTCGCAGGCGCTATGGTGGTTTACGTAACTTTATGGGGCAGTGGTACAAGGTCAATAGTGTTTTAATGAATTATACAGGGGTGACTGCAAAATTCCATGTAGGCGGTTCCGTGCATACAGACACTGATAATATGTTCTGTTTAGCAGTTTCCAGTTCAGTGGGGCATTCATGTCATTATAAATAACTATTTTAAACGTTGAATTCTTCGATTTATAATGCTTTGAACGAGTCAGAAGTCATCAGCGAGCTAGAGGAATGCTTACGCATAAACGAGCTAAACTAATTTCATAGAATAGTTATTAATTTTAAGCATTTTGTGTTCGAAAACTTATGCAACTTACAATTATTTGTCAATATTAAAATAACCAACACGGCGGGCTAGTGAAGAGTTAATTTTGTTACTGAAAATCTTAGCTAAAATCTTGTGCGTCAAATTGGTCTTCTGGATTTAACCAAGTACTTTTGTTAGTTTAGCCTACTACCCCGTGAGTGGATCTTTCTCGCCAGTGTGATTGATGAAATGAAAGGATTAAAATGCGCCCCAAAGTGGCTCCGGCCGAGCAGCAGTCTTCGAATCCTTTTGTTCTAGGACATGTCGTTTTCATCGCCGTTAAGTACCTCGGAGTGCGCGCATGCTTAGTGATACACGGGTTGTTGTAAGTCTGCCGTTTTCTGAATAATTAAGAATTATGTGAATTCTTGTGCGTCAAATTTATGTGAATAAATTATCTTTTATCTTTTCTGTGGCAGAATCTCTTAATTATATAAACACTACCTTTCAAAGTTGCAATATTAAAATACTATTGTACCTACAGGAGTATGTAATTAAAAAGTTAACCTCATTCAAACAGTACCTTAGCCAAGTTCGTCCGGGGAAGTATTGTCACCATACCCATTTCTGCCATCGAGCAGTAATGTATTCGGGCACTGTGCTCTAGATTGAAAGGTATACCAGTGAAATTACAGGCACATGAGAAATTTCACCTTCACGTAATACAGTCTTCACATACCTACCATACAAGATCAGTAGAACTCACGCCAAGTTCGTCCGGGGAAGTACTGCCACCATGCCCATTTCTGCCGCCAAGCAGTAACGCTTTCGCGTTACTGTGTTCCGGTTTGAAAGGTGTGGTTGCCGGTGAAATTACAGGCACACGAGACATTCCACCTACACGTCTCAGAGTTACGGGCGCATACGTTGCGACTTGGGTATTGCCGTACCTAGTAGTGGAGGACCCAAGCCGCATCGCTTGTTAAGGGCTGAGGTTACCACTTAACACCAGGTGGGCCGTCAGCTTGTTCTGTAACAGTATTACATTTAAAAAAAAACATACCTAAGTAGGGGAGGACCCCAGGATTGTGTGTGGGTGTACAATAAAAAAAAGCATTCATTAGTTCAACCCGATCGGTCTATGGTTTTGTGTGTGATGCAATCAGGCCCTGACATATTGCAGTACCTAATTACTATTGATTCAAGTTAATTTCGCAGTTGGCATATATATTTAAGTGGCTCATATTTCTGTACGGGTACACAGCCATTTCTTTATTATTACATCCAAGGGGGTTGCGGTGGACTGTTGGCAACCACCCAAAATATTTTTAGTTTCTGACTAGCGACCCGCCCCGGATTCGCACGGGTAGCAGTGTTACACCTAAAATTACTTACTTAAAACGAAAAACCGACTTTATCGCAAATGAACGACAATTATGCCTAGTTATCTCCTAATTGGATGACATATATTCTCTAGTTATTTTAAGAACCAAATTACTGAATCGATTTTAACGCAACATAAATAGGACCATTTTGGAAATCTCTTTTGAAAAAAACTTGATAGCCCGTAATCTTCACCGACGCGCCCCGCACTCAGGGGCCGCTTATGGGCGCCATTCTTAATGGGACAGAATTGGCAGGCGCAGTCCCATGGCAGTAGCCCAATAACCAGACAATTATTGTTCAACCGCATAGCCTGGATTTATCCAGAATATCTATATGTTTACCATGTAACTTCCCTCCCCCTTTCCATAGTAAACACCCCACATGAAACGGACCTTGGTTTCACCTTCTAAAGGACCGGGATACGACCCGAGATACAAAATTAATGGAAGAAATAATAAACCGATAATAAAATACACAATAAAACACAAAATGGTTTATTTTTATCATATTTATTCACAATTATTTATATATATAATTTATTTGGTAGAGACATTTATTCACTTATTAAATATTGGAATGTGCAAGATATTACTAATTTGTATATTGCATTTTATACATTAATAAATAATAAATAATGGTGGACATTACTAAACGCCATCTAACCCCAAAGTAAGCTAAGCATAGCTTGTATGGGACCAGACAACTGATATACATTTTTGTAAATACATTCATACACAGAACAAACACCTATGTTCGTTACACAAATGTTTGTCCTGGGTGGGAATCGAACCCACGACCTGCGCAGAAGGCAGGGTTACTACCAAGTGAGCTGTGAAGCCACTATAAGATTAACAAATATAAATATTGACTATATATTTTGTTTCAGATAAAGTCATGTTATACAAAGTTATATACATCTAAATAGCATATAACAAATTCTTATAAACCACGCGATGGATTTTGATACAGTTTCAATAAATACAAAGAGCGATAACCGAGGAAGGTTTGTGTATATAATCCTTAAATGAATTACACCTTAATATATTACATAAAAATAAAACTAGGTTGCGTTGCATTATGCAAATATTCAACACTCCATCAAATGATATAGTCAAAGTCAAAAACTTTATTTCCATAGAATTCATAAAGAAATGGCTTGGAAACGTCAATATTCAAAACATAAGGTCACGCGTACTTATCGATAAGTTTGATGCCTGTTCAAACCCTATCTGACCCTATATAGACCTAGTTCTGCTGCTCGCCGCAAGGGGGAGCTTACAACTTGTGTCCAGTTCCTCCGGGGAAGTACTCCCACCATACCCATATCTGCGCCAAATAGTAACGCATACACATTACTGCGTTCCGTTCAAAAGGTGTGGTTGCTGATGGAATTACACGCACGAATTGCAATAAGATGCGACTTGGAACTTCCCGTATCTAGGGGGACGATGTCATTGATTAGACGTTGCAACACACTTACGGACTTACGGATTGTAAACCCGCTTGCTTTGTTTCTTCCACAATCTTGAATGTTTCAGCTATTTGAAACGTAACTCTCTGAAAATATAAATAAATCGTTAATCAAACTCCTTTTATCCATCTCTCTGTGCGTGCGTGTGTGCGTGTGCGTGCACGTGTGTGTGTGTGTGCGAGCGTGCGTGTGTGCGTGTGTGTGCGTGTCTGCTTCTGCGTGTGTGCGTGTCTGCGTCTACGTGCGTCTACGTGTGCGTGCGTGTGCGTGTGTAATTGGAATAATGTTGTTCACTCACTAAAATCATCACAATAGGGGCACTTTTTCATGTGTCCCATGATGGTGAGTTTGAGCGAGGTCATCTCCTGCATCAGCCTCTCGTTGTACCGCCTGAGGTGGCTGTTCTCCGAGGCTAGCCTCCTCCTCGCCTCCTTCTCTTTGTCCCTGCAGTCGAATAAGTAGTTTAAGACGCGTTTTTTCATATTTGAATGATCAGTCACACAAGCTGACGGCCCACCCTATGGTAAGTGGCCACCGTCGCCTATAAAATAGACGCCTGCCACGAGGAATGGGTTAAAGTGCGCCTCAAAGAGGCTCTATACGTGTCCAGCGCGGTGCTTATAAGAAACATTTTTCACAAACACTTTTATATGCAATTAGCTGTAGCCCGCGACTTCGTCCGCGTGGAATTCGGTTTTATCATGCACCCGTATATTACCCCTCGGAGAAGTAGCCTAAGTTACTCCTTGTTACATCAGCTATATGCCAGTGAAAGTTCCGTCAAAATCGATCCAGCCGTTTCAGAGATTAGCCGGAACAAACAGACAAGACAGACAAAAATTGTAAAAAATGTTGTCTTGGTACCGTGTATACATCCATATGCACTTAGTTAAAAGCGGTTATTCTAATATTACAAACAGACACTCCAATATTATTTATTTGTATATATGAACGGAAAGTGTACTGAACTGACAGTCAGATAAAACCTTACCTGTATCGTTTGGAGGCTGCTTTTTTGCTCTCCTTGTCCATAATTTCCTTACTATTGGTTATAAGATCACCGGTGATCACTTGCACACTTTTCCGTTTGACGGGACGTTTGTCAAACACTTGGAGTGGTAACTTGGGCAGCACACCGTTGTTGACAATAGTGACGGGTATGAGCGTGGGTATGGGGCTCGGTATCACCACCGGGGTGAGGTTCTTCATCTCAACTTTGTCCGTTAACACTTTTTTTAACAAATCCTTGGTGTTCGGTTTCTCTCTGACCTCTTTGACATCATCGGTGGATGTCAATTTAATTTGCTGTCCGGAGGGTAGTTTGAGGATAACTTCGTATTTCTTATCTTCTTTGTCTTCTTTGGTTTTTTTCAATCTGTCTGTCTGTATTTCTTTCCTGGGAGAGTAGTCGGCGGTTAAGTTGTCTACGACTTTGTCTATGGATCGCTGGGACATTATCTGTGGGACTTGTAGTTGGAAATTGGCATTTCTTTCTTTTATAACGATATCTTGTTCAATAGTGTCTAGTTTTTCGTTTTTAACGTTGCTGAGTATTTTGATAATGTTGTTTGTGTACGAAACGTCTGTCCGTATGGAGTCCTTTTTGGTTTCGTCCCTCTTCTGTTCTTCGTGTTTCTCGACGATCCTACTTATGGTTGTGACTTGGTTGGTCAGTTTGGATATGGTGGTTGTCTCCAATTCCTTTATGGCGCCGCACTCCTCGCTTGATGATCTGTCAACAAATACATTTATTATTGCTAAATTCATGTGTCTTTATCGAGTAGCGTGTTCCTTTCGGGGTTTCTTGTCAGTTCAGTCCGATGGAGGGTAGTTTGAAGAGGCGACAAACTTAGCTATTACGAGTCATCTTGAGTGTGTGCGTGAGAGAGAGAAGGAGAAAGAGAGCGTGAGGGAGAGAGAGTGTGCGTATGAGAGAGTGAAAACTGTGTATCACAAGCAGTGTGCCTGTGCAGCTTTCCTGTAATGTGAGGTACGCTGAATCGTAAGCCCCTAACGGTGCACAGGTTTTTTTTTATGTTATGTAGTTACGGAACGAGCCGACGGCCCACCTGGTGGTAAGTGATAACCTCGGCCCATAACAACCGATGCGACTTGGGTTCTTCCCTACTAGGTACAACAATACCCAAGTCACATCGTATGCGCCCGTAACTCTGAGACGTGTAGGTGTAATGTCTCATGTGCCTGTAATTTCACCGGCAACCACACCTTTCAAACGGAACACAGTAACGTGAACGCGTTACTGCTTGGCGGCAGAAACGGGCATGGTGGCAGTACTTCCCCGGACGAACTTGGCGAGTTCTACTGCTCTTAAACTGCTCGGTTGTGCGAGCATGTAGCTTGTTTTTGAAGCATTTAGTTATTTATTTGAATTATATTGTTATGGAATGAGAAGAGAGGGGCAAGTGTTTGCAACACTCCATACATACATACACACATACATACACACATACCTACTAATGGTAATATTCCTCTGGTTGCAAGTACTGTAGACAGAGTCGGCCGGGTCTACGGGGAACACCATTTGAGGAGTGTGGAGGTCGTCTGTGGACGAGGGGGTTGTGATACCACCCTCTGATATACCGTGCCTGTAACAAATATATTCAAGGAGATCAATTATTTTTTGAATTGGATTATGTGATATTACAGAAAGATCTGATGACCCACCTGATAATTAGTGGTAACCTTTGCCTTTGCGAGCAATACAACTTGGAGATATAACTCCCCATCAATGAATTATTGCTTGTACTCTTTGTATATATACAGGGTGTCCGGTAATGAATGGATAACCTTGAAATGGGTCTTAGTAGAACTATTGGGCATTCGGAAAAAAATATCAAATATAAAAAAACAAAGAAGTATAAAAAAAAATTTGAGCCGTCACGGGACGCCTGGCAGATGTGAAACATCGACATTATTTTGTAAAAGTAATATGCAACGCATGCCGTGGCGACGCGTCGCCACGCCAGTAATCGGTTTTACGTGCGGCTATAGATGTTTCACATCAAAAAACAAAACATCGATATTATTTAAAAAATACATATCTTTGATACTACTGGTTTTTTTTTATATTTGATATTTTTTTCCGAATGCCTAATAGTTCTACTTAGACCCATTTCAAGGTTATCCATTAATTACCGGACACCCTGTATACATAACTGTCACATTGCATAGAGTCCACGAGCGAGACATGAAGTGAAAACATCTCTTGTGCCTGTAATTTCACCAGCACCTGTGCCCATAGTGGTAGTATAAACTGATAGAAGTACCATGCATTAATATTATTACTGCTGAAATATAAATGACTTACTTATTTTCAATAGCCCTTTTAAATCCCTCATCAAATGGATTGACATTTTGCAAGTCCTGGAACAGGCCGACTTCTTCACAGTTCCTAATGAACCGAGTCGGGGTGGGGGTCTGGTCCGCTGAAACATAACGTATTGCTACTAATGCTGTTAAGGATATTATACATTCCATAACTTCATTTTTGTCTCGAGTGTAACAGAGAGAATAAATAAATATTGGTGGAGATTTAAGACAATACCATCTAGCCCCATCTAGCCCTAGCGACCTATATAGCACTGAATACAGAGTTACTACCAACTGAGCCGTGAGGCCAACCAAAAGGAATGGAAGAAGTCTTGACAAATGATAAACGGGTGCAAGAGTAATATTCAAACACCGCCCAATCAGGACAGGTATGTTACATGACAGGAGATGTTACATGTTTTGTATTTGGTTACTAGAACACGCAGGTTTATGTATTATGTGTTCCACACATGCCAGGAGCTGTGATTTGCTGGAGTAATAATAAATAAATAAATAAATAAAATAACTAGTTAGTGTGTATGATAATGACCATCAACAATGCCCTTCCAAGAGCCTGGAATACCCTATTATAGACCACACGATGCCCCATTATATTCTCTAATGTAATATGTTTTACTTTCATTTAGTTTGTTCCATTGTGCTTAATAAAGACAATATTTAGGGGTATTAGATTAAATTACAGGCACATGAGACATTCCACCTACACATCTCAGAATTACGAGCGCATATGATGCGACTTGGGCCTTGTCGTACCTAGCAGGGGAGGACCCAAGTCACATCAGTTGTTTTGGGCAGAGGTTACGACTTAGCACCAGGTGGGCCGACAGCTTGTTCCGTAACTGTATCACATTAAAAACTTCTTACCAACAAATGCAGCCTTCTGCTCACATCCAAACTGCAGTACCATGTCATGCTTCTTCTTGTGTACGTGCAAATGATCCTCATTTGTAAAACTCATCCCGCAGTCCAAAATGGAGCAGGCAAACGGCTTGGCAGGCTCCGCCATATTACACAGTTATCTTCAGAGGTTTGGTTATACTGCTGTTGTGGACTGATATTCATCAAGTCTAGTCTTTTGGGTGGTTCCAAGACGTCACCAAAGGTTTGACATCAGTAGTAGAGTACACCACATATGTTGTGTTACATACCATGTATAATTTGAAAGAATGTACATATTTATAATTTATTACAAACTTTTTCTTATCCTAATTCAATTACTTGATCATATAGTTGACTCTTGGCTCTTGACTTTTAGTAGTTTCTCGCGTGAAAGTAAAATAAAACCGCAATTTATGATAAAGAGGTAAATGAGGCAAGAATATAGGTATTCATTCATTCCATCCACTTGGCATGGCACGATGGTGTGTGGAACCCAAAACAAACAGTGTGTTGCTTTGTTTGTAATATAGATCGATATATATAAGAAATATTATATTATTTATCACTGAAAACTGTTTCAGACACATAAAACATATCAAAATTATTTCTAATAATCGGAACAAACGCAACAAAAACTATCTTTGACTTTTCTGTCTGTTCCACAATCCACAACAAAGTTACAAATACGGATAGCATATTTCAATTCAAGAGCAGAGCAACAAATCTAGTAAGAGAGACAAGGACAGTGTTACTATTATGCTCAATGTTTCAAGTAATGTGATTGAATCTGGAACATAAATATATTTTTAATTTTTATACAGAACACATCGTTCCGCATTCCGCAATTTGAACTTTGTATCAGTTAGTATGATTTGGTACTGTTGTTGTGTTACTTAGTTATTGAACTACATTGAAGTTTAATGTGATTTTTTTTCTATTTGGCTACATAATTTAATTCCAAGTTTCGTTTGAGGTATAAATATATAAATACATATTTGTTTTTTTAATAAATCAGAACCAATTTTCTCTAATATAATCATCGTCACACAATCAAAACGGAGCAATTCAGTAATCATATTAAACACGTATTTAATTGACCAAACAAAATTATTCATATGGTAGTAACGAGAATAATATTGGTATTAAAATTAAAAGTTATAATTGTTGTTTAAAGTATGTAATTAACATTATTAAATACATATCATACATTTAGTAAACTCGAAAAATAGCACTACGCCAGTACATTAAGAATATCTGGTAAATTATGATAGATGTAATTTAGGATTGTGAAGACCCTTGACGCTGCTAGAAAAATAAGATGTATATTTCTCAGGAGAATACGCGTGAATTTTAAGAGGATGAGTTTGGTATGCTCCAGATTCATGCACTAGTGCCCTATCGAACACGGGGTAGGCGGTCGATCTCTTCTTCCTGGGTGACTCTTGCATCGGCTGGCTAGGATACGGGTCTACATAACGCCGTCCACTAATATCGCCGCCGTCCGCTGTCGGGAATATTGTTCGCTATTAATGAAATATTATTATTTATTTTTGTTTCTGTCGACAACATTTTTATGTATGAAAATAATGATATCAAATCTAAATGCACAATTATTTAATCGCAAATATTCCTCGGGTACATACAACTAAAGATATTACCGGCCACCGAGCTGAGAGCGTCGCGACAGGCTCAGTTTACGTCATGGCCAATAATACCTTGCCTCGCTTGCCTGCGCCTCTGCTATTGAACATGCCAGGAGCCGGTTGAGCTTGAGGTTCACCAACTGTGTTCTGCTGGATGCCAGACATGCCGACTACAGCTGGGTTAGGCTCGTTTTGCTGTCCTTTCCACGGTCTACAAAAAATGATAAGCTATTACCTTAGCTGCTGATAGCACGATGAAGTTACATCACTTATAAAAAGCTACATATTAAGTGTATGAATGACGTGATGAAGCCATTTTATTACTTGTCAGGAAAGAGTTCACCAGGTTGTCCTCTAGTCTGCACTATTCTTTCTCCATTCATTTCAACCACGCACCGCAATCTGGCGCAGCAAGTTGGAAACTCTGGAAACATACAGCGACGTGAAATTACGTTATTTCGTTTGTAGGTTTTAGTTTGTGGGAAAATTAAAAATGTGTATCGATCAACTAATATTGTCATAATGTTTTTAAATAAGGCTTCATTTGTATAAATTCAACATAAATATCAACAATACGTATTCGTATTGCAAACCTATTAGAGGCATCTTATTCTTACCGACATTCTCATCTTCTATGTACTCGTGGCATTCTAACGCGTTTTCAGGTATTTTAGGCTTGCGACACCTGAAAAACCCATCGCATTTTCAGTCATTAATTGAGTTTGTATTTGGTTCATTAGAATATAATACTTACCCAACCGCCGCAATAAAATATTTGCCATCGCGTATTTCACATCTGTATCTATGACATGTGTAATGATCCGACCATTCTTGCCAGGGCTGGTAACCTTTTCTTGAATATTTGTCCACGCAAGCTTGATCTTAAAAAGGCAGAAAGTATTTTAATAAAGAATTAGTTTTTTACATATTATATTTCATTTTAGGATACATTTATTCATAGGGAAAATAACTTACAGCTGACATCTTCTGCAAGACTAGTAGGAATAGCCCAGTACGCCAATAGTACAACTAAGAATATCATAGTGCTTTTAATTTCTTTGAAATGGTTTAAATGAGTGAGTTTCACTGCGTGTAACCCAAATTACTAACTGACTCGATTCACGGTACTAACGACTACAAATACGTTTTCCAATTAAATATTTGGAAAACAAAAGAATTGAAGATACGTGTGAACGCGGAAATCGTACACAAATATTATGAAATTCTTTGCGAGTTCCTGTATCTATCTTTCAACAACACGGCATATTCTATTGCCGGAATGAGTTCGTTAAAATTGAAGACGAGTACGAGCTAGTTTAATTTGTATTAGATAAGATTTTTAGTTTTTTTTTTAGATTAGATTTATTAAAGAAACATTGAGTGGTTACAGTTACTGTTAATAATAATAATTGTAACTATAAGTAGATAGAGAACTATAGAGAGACCAGTACCTACTGCTCTGCTTAAAGAATGACAGACCATAAAAACAAGACACACTAGAAAATAACTTTAGAGTAAATTCTAAATTATGTTGACTAAACAAACATTAATAACGTTGTAGTTGCATAGACCTTGCCCAAGTATCCCATGAGAAAGCCAAGTAAAACAATGTTTCAGTTGCGAAGTTACTCAAAATATGTCTTGTCAACTCCAAGAAGTAAACGGCATTTTATAAAATCATAATTCTCGGTAATAGTCCATTGTTGTCTTTCGCTAACCTTGCTGAATGAAACCAATAGATTCCTGCGCTTAGATTGATTCAGTAATTTGCATAGAGATAATATCTAACGAAGTACTTACTAGTTACCTCCATGGTAATTTGTTATTAAAGTAATAACTGCTCTTACTCTTCTACTGAACCCAAATGTTTAATTAAAACCGCTCCTAACGTCAAGATATCAAAAATAACAATGTCATATTCGGAGTTGTGGATGACAGTTGACAGCAAAATAAATGTAGGTATAAATTCAGAAAAAATGTTAGATGCGATGGGATAGGCTGATATTATTTTTTTGTATTCATTTGGCGAATTTATGGTAAAAAAAGTCAGGAAACAGAATCTTCCAATGAGGTAAGTCACTTTATTCGTATCATGTCTATTAAATTACTAACATTTAAAAAGTTACATGCTTTGCAAAATAGGGGTGTATATTCAATGTTTTTCCTAGTTTATTGTTAATAACAATACACAATTCACTTAAATATTGTTTAATTATCCTCTATTACTTGTAACCATTCTTCCAGTTATGGTTTCCAATGTTAAATTAATGATTTTATCGAATTTTAATTTGCCTACCTTCAAAACATTTTGATATTTTCATTGTGACGAAAAAAAGGTCATTTAGCAAACCAGTTTTGAATTATTTTGTGACCTCGTCGCTCATGTTAATCCTACTAACATTATAAAAATGAAAGTTTGTGAGGATGTATGAATGTTTGTTAGTCTTCACACAAAAATCTCTTAATAGATTTGGATGAAATTTGGTACCGATTTGATGCAGAATGCCCAATCTTATGGAAGGACATTTTTAAGATCAATGATTCTCTAACTCACGTAAATCAATATACATTAATAATAACGTACATTTTGTTCTTTGCCCTTGCTCAATTTTTATTTTAATAATATGCTACTTCTACTGATGGTGAAAGTATTAATGAGCCTCAAAAGGCTCCTATCATGCACTATGCATTTAAATATTTATAGTTTTATTTTGTTAAATAAGGCAACTATAATACGACCAAACTATTGTTGAAATTATTCATTATTCTGACTCATCAATTAATATGGAAGTCAGCATTGACCTTAATACAAAGAAGCGATTATCAGAATGGAAGTACAATTTCTTTGGCCATCAAACATCAGTCATTAAGGCTGCGGTGCCAATCTGCTTGTAGGTATATTTCATGAAGTAAACTTTCTGGGAATTTCTGTGACCAACCTCCTGGGAAGTAATGCCACTAACCTATTTCTATCACACAGTATTAGTGATGTGCGTGTTAACACATATGAATTACTGTGTTCTAGTTTGAAAGGTGTGGTTGCCGGTGAAATTATAGGCACTTGATACATTGTACTCTCTCAAAGTTACAGATATAGTACAGTACGTTGTAATGTGTTCCTCCCATACCTGAATAGGGAGTGTGTTGTGTTGCATGTGTTATTCCGGGTATCATTATGAGTGACAAATCTACTTACATTTACAATATTAGTGTCGTTATGTGAATATGCATTCACACTATACTTCTACATTATTTCCATGTGTTGCCAGTAACACAACACATACCTATAACCAGAATACTGTATGTATTGTTTGATCTAGCTAATGGAGGGTCGTATAGGGTCTGGCAAGAGTGCAAGCTCTTGTATGTCTGTCATTAGTGTTGCAAATTTGATTAAGGTATATTTTTTAAATTCAAATGGTACAAATCATATTATTTTTGACTTATCAAGCATTAGAATTTGTGTATTTATACATGAATTATAAATTAAATTATGAATACATTTGTTCCAGTAACTTCAACACATTCCGAACGGGAGAGGAATCTCCATCATCAGACGAGAAGATGGACAGCAGCTCGGACACCTTCCGGTCCCAGGACACGCCCAACTCCACCCGTTCCTCGTCGTCTGATGACGCGGACGTTCTCCGTCTCCAGAACCCTCAAGTGTTACGGCTCGCCGAACAAAACGACAGCTTCACTATAAAAATGTCAAATCTGAACATCAATTCACTCGAAAGCAGCTACAAGAGCATAGAGAGTCCGAAGCTTTCATCAACATTAACTTTAACCACGGACCACCCTCTGATGGGGTTGGGCAGCCCTGAAGATTTCCCGGATTTGATACCCAAGAAGCACAAAGAGGATGAGAGAGATCTATCCCTGTCCAGCATAGAAGACGAGAGACACGATGCCAACGGTCTGTACAGCCCTCAGCGGAACACGTCCAAGAACAATTTGTATCTGACGGAGAACTTTGTGACGGCCGAGTCGCAGGTGCTGTGTGACAGTGGGGATCTGCCCCCGGACGTGGCCAGGGTCAGCGTGCCGCGGCGGAAGATCATCCCCAGGCTGGAGGTGAAGGAGACTCCGCGCGCGGCCGAGGGTGCGACCTTCGGCAGTGCCACTAAGTGTCCTCAGAGCACACCAAAACTTACAAATCCTGTAGATATAACGCATGATGAATATCACTCTGGGGTGAGTTCTATTCGAGTCACTCGAACCGGTGTGGTGAAAGGTTTTTAAATGCGCCTCAAAGAGGCTCCTTTCGTGCACTCGACACATGTCTTAGTTTTAGTTCTAGGACATGTCGGTTTCCTCACGATGTTTTCCTTCACCGTTTTGAGAACGTTATAATGTTACGGGACGAGCAGCTGGCCCACCTTGTTCACCTCTGCCCGTAATAAGCAATACCACGAGTCCACCTCAACTTAGGATCGCATTGTATGCGCCTGTAACTCTGACACTTGTTGGAATATCTCTTGTAACCTCTGGCCGTAACAAGCACTTGGCGACTTGGGTCCTCCTCTACCTAGTTACAACAAGGGTCAAGTCTCATCGTATTGCGTCTGTAACTTTGACACGTGAAGGTGGATTGTCTCTTGTGCGTGTAATATCACCGGCAACACAGTAACGCGAATGCATTACTGGTTGGCTGTTGGCCGCAGATGGCCTGACAGCGTCTCCGCGGGCTTTTGTTGAGAGTGGAGGGCTCTCAACCGGTAAAAATAAATAGTTTATGTATTCATATAATGTAAATGTATTTCGAAATTCTACAATTTTAACTTATAATATTAGATATAAACTACCTATTTTTAATTTACCTTAATTTTACTAATTATTGAACTGTATTCTTTAATATTTTCATTGTATTATAAGTGCTCAATCAAATAAACCTGTACTAGGGAAGAGCTTGACCCTCTAACACAGGTATCCCCATACTTAAAAGAGGGTCACTAACATTTAAAATGTGTCTTAGATTAAGTTTACCAAAATGAAATATATATTATAATTATTATAATAATAATTATTATTATTATTATATTATAATTATTCAATTAATTATTATTCATTTACTGTGTGTCAGGTGGCAGAATGGTGCGAGTCGCCGTCACAGCTCCGAGCCATGGCTACCTTCGAGCTGCCCATTGAAATGTCTACAGATATACGCGTTCACGATGTAAGTGCACCGACTCATAGGTTGAAGCTCAGTTCCACACATCACCCAAATCACATTTACATCAAACTAGCTGTTGCCTGCGACTTCGTCCGCGTGGAATTCGGTTTTATCACGCACCCCTATATTACCCCTCGGAAATGTAGCCTAAGTTACTTCTTGTTACATCAGCTATCTGCCAGTGAAAGTCCCGTCAAAATCGGTCCAGCCATTTCAGAGATTTAATAGCGACTTATATTCTCTTTGACGTTTTATGTCACATCACATGGGAACGCGGTCGAACGGGATAAAATGTATCCTATGTCCGTCTCATGGTTCTAAGCTACCTCCCCAACAATTTTCAGCCAAATCGGTTCAGCCGTTCTTGAGTTATAAGTAGTGTAACTAACACGACTTGGTTTTTTAATTTGAATTTTTTTCCGAATGCCCAATAGTTCTAAGACCCATTTCAAGGTTATCCATTCATTACCGGACACCCTGTATATATAGTACACATTTATCATCTTGCCTCGCAGCCGAGTCGGTAGTTACTTTGCCTATTTTGCGTTGTAGGTCGTGGGTGATGGGATAAAGATCTGGTTCTCATGATACAAGCTAAGCTTATTCTGGGTCTAGATGGTGCTGTGTGGAATTACACCAATATTTATTGACATATTTATTCATGTCACCGGTGCTTGTTAAAAACTAACAGGTAATGTGTTTGTTGTTCAGGATCTAGTTTCACCCGACTTGGCGTCCTCGTCGACGGCGGAGGATAAGTCTGCGTATGAGACCCTGCTGGACCCTTACACGGGGTCCGTCGCGCTCCGGCACACCGCCCCCAGGAGTCACAACACGTCCGACATGCGCAGGAAAATACAACTGGTACGAAATCTAATAACTATAATTACTTCATTCTTACGTTAAAACTAGCAATGTAATTACTATATAATACTATTACTATATTATATATTACTATTACTATATAATACTAGCAATAAATTAACAATGTGTCATATGAGTCGTTGGATCGGATGATATATTTAATTATTAACCTTAATTGAAACTAATTACATTAATTAATTACCGAATTAATATAAAAATAAAACAAAAAACTATAGAATTAAAATGAACAAGGAAATAACGAAAATGAAACATGGCACAGGACGGAGTACCTAATTATAAAATAGGAGATCATGTCAAAATACAATTAAAATAACATAGTGTTACACTCTTTACACTCTTACTCTGTACACTCTTTTCTCTTTTCTCTCTTTTATTATTATTATTATTTTATTTTTGTATTGACTGTTATATTAATGTAAAAAAAAACTATGGATCTCGTGTCCGAAATAAAGATATATTATTATTATTATTATTATAGTAACTTTAAATGAATAAGCTATCTTTGTCGATAAAATATTATCCAGAGAAAATCAAATAAAATTAAGAGATCAAGTTAAAATTGATTAAGACTAAACCTCGAAATTACTAAAAAATGATCCACAAACATGAGAGAAAATAGTACTTAGTTACTTTGTCTTTGCTTATTTATACGTAGATTACTGTTATTCTGATTTCCGAAAAATTATTATACATTAGTCTGAATAATATAAACAAAAATGTGTTTGCAAAACTGTCATTATTAAATAAATGAAATAAAATATCCCTAAGTGTTGGCTGTGTGGTAGACCTGGTTTTATTTGTCAGCCAGTAGAAGAAGACCGCTGCAGTTTGGACGGGCTCAGCGACGCTTCGATGGAGTCCGAAGACGAGCCCGTGCAGATGTCGCGCGACGCGCGGTGCGACGTGCAGTGCGACGCGCAGTGCGACGCGCAGTGCGACGCGCAGTGCGACGCGCAGTGCGACGCGCAGTGCGACAACCAAATATGCAGCGACGATGACGATACCAAACGGTAAATATATCGTTTATACCAATATATTATTTATGAAACCCGAATAAATTAATAAATATTGGTGGAAATTTCACACAGCGCCATCTAGCCCCAAACTAAGCACAGCTTGTACTATTGGAACCAGATGACTGATAGAATACACTTTTTTTTGTAAATACATATTAACACCCAGACACAGAACAAACATCAATGCTCGGCACATAAATGTTTGTCCTGGGTGGGAATCGAACCCACGACCTACAGCTCAGAGTTACTAACCAACTGAGCTGCGAGGCGAGTGAAATTGTACTATGGGTAAATACCGAAAGTTTAATCAAATCGAATAATTAGCTTACAACCAAGAGATCTGATCGGTCAACATTCAGATCATCGCTCACAAAACTGATCGGTGATTGGATGACACGAGATTTGGGCGTTAATAAACTTTTCCCCGCATGGCTGTTTTCTGCATAACTCGGTCCAATTTAATTCGTGCATGATGTGCAGTTCAAAATCAACGAACACCGTGAGTTACTCGGACACGATCCCGGAGTACTCCGCGGTGGAGGAGCTCACCAACGAGCGCGGCTGGCTAGCCGTCGGCGACGGGGAGCGGCGCGTCTGCGACATGAAGGTACTTCCACCGCTCACCACTAGATGGCAGCACCGCTTCTGCGACATGAAGGTAGTTCCACCGCTCACCACTAGATGGCAGCACCGCTTCTGCGACATGAAGGTAGTTCCACCGCTCCCCACTAGATGGCAGCACCGGTACCCTAGAACGCGCCGCCCCGTTGCCTTTCGCCCACTCGATTACACAGACATGTAATAGTATATATCGTCGTATTCGTAGAACAAAGGCAGATCTGCAATACAGTACCTTTACAGTGGAGCACTTTAAAGTTTTTTGAATTAGAGTTGAAGTGATATTTTGAAAACGGCTAGTCCTATCATCGTCAAATTTGGATATGTAAAACTGTAATAAGATTTTCTATAATATTTAAGGTCGAATACAATATAAAAACTAAATTTGAAAAAAAAAAAAACAAAACCCTTGTCTTACGTATATGACGATATGTATTGGTTTGTTTCGACAAATTCATATTCATTCATAATTCATATCAAATTTTTATCCTGGTTGTTGTCAATACTTTGAAACTTATAGACATGCTAGATGTTGCTTCCCGCGACTTCGACCGCGTGGAATTTGGTTTTATCACGCACCCCTATTGGAAAACTAGCAATCACCTATCTACCAGTGAAAATCCCGTCCAAATCGATCTAGTCAAACGGACAGACAACAATTAGAAAAAGTAATCTTAGAAGTACTGTATAAATATACTTTCATATGCATTTAGTATGAAGCTGGGTGTGTTGCCGTTACAAACAGACACATGTATGTGTGTATGTGGTTCTGTGTCGCAGGTGATAGAGCCGTACAAGCGCGTGTTGTCGCACGGCGGGTACAGCGGCGGGCGCGCGCTGCTCGTGTTCAGCGCGTGCCATCTGCCGGACAACTCGCGCACCGACTACACATACGTCATGGACAACCTGTTCCTGTGAGTACACCTGTACCTGTGGTACATAGTCGTACTGACCTGGTCGCCGGTTCACATCCCGAAGTGCACTTATGAATTTATCGATTGAAAGATTTATGTGCGCAATACCACGTTCTCAAAACGGTGAAGAAAAACATTTAGAGGAAACCAAGATGTCCTAGAACTAAAAATTCGAAGGCGTGTCGAGTGCGCGAAAAGAGCCTCTTTGAGGCGCATTTGAAATCCTTTCACCACACTAGGGAGAGAACCAGTGACTCGAATAGAATAGACTGCCCTTGTTTATATCGGCATGTCGCGCTGGCCGAGTCACACTCACACGGCCCAAATACAAGTTTTAAATGGACGTTTGTTTTGTGGATTTTTTTGGCAACTTGAACTAACCTAGCCTAGGTGTCCGGAAGGGTTGCCAGTGGAGTGAAAGAGTGTGATTGTAAAAAAAATCCTACTTGACTTGTGCCTGGTGGACGAGAAAGGCCTCTATTAGCTTTACTATTCCGGTTTGAAAGGCGTGGTTGCCGGTGAAATTACAGGTACATTCTACCTGCACGTCTCAGAGTTACGGGCGCATACGATGCCACTTAGATCTTGTCGTATCTTACTAGGTACGACGGGAAGTCCCAAGTTGCGTCGGTTGTTATGAGCCGAAGTTACCACAAAAAAAAACATAGTAATGACCGAGCTGAGATTATAACCATTACTTTTCCAGATATGTTATCTGGACGCTGGAGCGGCTGGTGACCGACGAATACATCCTGGTGTACCTGCACGGCAGCGCGGGCAGGAGACGGCTGCCCACCTTCCACTGGCTGCACGAGTGCTACAAACTCATAGACAGGAGGTATCGCACTTTATACTATGTCTGCCTGTGCGCAGAATACGTCCGCCCATGTGCCACTGCTGGGGAAGATGACATGAAAAAGATGGCTGGTCCAGAATGGACACGTATTGCAGACGAAACAAAATGGAAAGCATTAGAGGAGACCTTTGTCGAAGGACAAGCTGAATATAATAAACCGGCTGCTGATAAAAATATGTTTAAGATAGCAAAATTTTAATTATATAACAGAGTTAAATGTTAAAATTAAGTTTCAGCAGTGAAGTCTAACATTATATTATATTCCACTGCTTGCACGAATGCTAAAAGCTCATTGTAATTGAGTCAGAAGGCCCATTTACTGTGTTTGTGTCTGTATATTTTTTTTTATGTTACGGAACGAGCAGATGATCCATCTGGTGTTACGTGATAACCTCTGCCCATAACAAGCAATGCTACTTGGGTCCTCCCCTACCTAGGTACGACAAGGGTGAACATTTGAATCGTAAACTATAGTAGGAGCTCTATTTATGCAGTACTTAATAGACTAAACAATATTTCCTCGATCTGCCTACTGCTATCTACACAGTCTTTGTATCCAATACTTATCAGAAAGAGTACGGACTCTGTCCCAATGGTCCTCATAAAGTGTGGACATTAGCGTCAAAGGCATTTACTAGAATTTTTACTAGATCTTCCGCAATATATAATGATAGCTTCAAGTGATCACTTTTGGTGTACCGCAGGGTAGCGTTCACGGACCTTTTCTGTTTCTTGTTTATATTAAAACTCTTAAAATCTTTGAAATAATATTACAGTTTATCATAATCTTTATTATATTATTTTGTTTCAGATTGCGCAAGAGTTTAAAACATTTGTATCTAGTGCATCCCACGTTTTGGCTCAAGTCCTTTGTCATACTGACGAAACCGTTTATAAGGTATTAATTCACATTTAATAGAATATGTACAATTATGTTTATATGAATATGTAAAATTACAGTAAAATTACCAAACAACTTTAGTATCACCCACTGAGTATTATACCAGTGGAGAACAAGAGTCAGGTGACCTGTGTCACTTACTACTTTAGTTTACTTAGGTTTTCCTGTGGCATTTCTAATGAAGTTTTTGTACAACTTTGGTACAAATCAATGTTTAGTTATTTGTACACAAATATTTGTGTCAAGTGAGAGATATAGTAACGACAGTCTGTGAACCCTGGTTGCCGTGATAACAAACATCTTTCTTGCATATTTCAGTTCGAAATTCTTCAGGAAGCTAAGCTACATAAAGTCCCTGGATGAGCTGATGGAGAAGGTGCCGGTGGAGCCCAACGCCATACCGGAGATAGTGAAGCAGTACGACGCTAACAGGAACAGATAGGACGCACACTGAGCGGACAGTGCAGCGCAGCGCAGCGGACGGACTCAGCGGACGCGAAAGTGCAGCTGCTATCAATAGTTCTCTCCGCTAACAAGATAATGTTAACAGAAACACTGGTACATAGAAAATGTTTAATTGAAGACTAGGTTTGTGTCGTCCTCCACACGCAAACAATCATTTAAAAATATCTTTTTGAATTTATGTTGGCGAGTCATATGTATACAACTCTCTAAATTATGTTAGTAACCTTTAGATTTTCAGAAGAGTTATATGGTAGTGTAACGTGATGATATCGGCGCAGAGTCAGCTGCGTTCGTCCGCTCAACGTCCAGCCTTTATTTTATCCCAAGTCCTATCAAATGTACAAGGTCTTAAGAATCTCCCTCTAAATCTCTATTTTTCTCCTAGATATCTCATTATTTGACATATTTTTGATATTTCTCATCTAGTTTATTTACACAAAAAATATAACTATTTCTAAATATTTGTTTGTAACATTCCATATCTTAGGAATTTTCGAAATGTGTGGTCCATTGTGCGTTCCAAACATTTGTCTTGACAACAAAATGTCTGTATCGATTTCCACACAAACTCTCTGACTGAAATATCAAAAGATCTCTTGTTGAATTTACCAACTAGTCAGCACAAATTTCCGTGTAATAAGGTATCTTTAGTGCGGTGTGGATGATTCAAAGAATTTCCACGAGTTTGTGGATTCGTCGGTGCTGTGCATCTAAAACATTCCAGTCAATGAAAGCCTAAACTACTTTCTACTACTACTTTCTCTATCACTCCCATATCTCCAATTGTCCCTTAATGGAGTCTTGCTGTACGCCAGCCAAGTATTAAAGTCACTATCTGAAAGTTAGTGACTTGCCCTCCCTGTACTACATATGGGATATTCTATACACTCAAAATTGTTCTGATAAATGAATGTACCTTATTTTTGCATAAATGGAAGAGCTAGGTGGCGCTACTGTCGAGTAAGCCATTACAACGCCATTACTTGAAACAAATGTTGAATAAATATAGTTCATACCTAGCTAAGTGAAGTCTGAAATGTTGAATATTCATGTCTCCCTTTACAAGTTTCCCTTGTCCTCCGTTGCATGTTGTATTCAAACGGAAAACCTCATAGAATTGAGACAGATATGTTCAAGGTATTGTTTTGTCTCCAGCCATACCTTCACTCTGTCGTCTGCTCTTTGGGTACCAGTGTAAGCGCCCTGGTTGGTCCCGTGTCATTACAGATGTCGTTGACAGATTTTGAACTGATAATGCAATCGACAGTGGCGCCATTTAGTTGTAAAGCTTCAATCCCCATTGCAACAAATTAGTGGAACACTTTAAATAAAAATGTAATGGAAATGTGTACAGCCGTTTTGTTGGCGTCCTAAACATATATCAGGGACACCCAGATTTAAAACCAAAAATTGTATTCAATAAATCAATATTTGTCAAGTATTTTTAGATGTTGGCTTTTCCACCACTGCTAAAGCACAATTTAAAGTAATGCATGCTTTCATCATCCCCTAACTATGATATATGTTTTTAAGGGTACCAAACTTTGACAGTTTTGACAGACCTTACTATTTCTGACTACCTAAGTGTCATACGTGGGGGTTTATGAAACATTGCATATAACTATTAAACTATATATAAATAAATATATCTAGATGAATGTAGGCTTAGGTATAGTGAAATACGTTCTCAGATGTGGTTCAATAGTGGATTTGCAGTTTATTATTGTGTTATGTATAATCTGTATGTATTATCCCGTTCGGTGCAAAACTTTGTTACATTTAAGCATTTGTTAAGTAGTATATTGTTTGTGTACGTAAAGTGTGCGCGTAATGCGCACTTTTAGTACGTACGTGCGTTGAATTTGCGATTGCGCGGACTTGTTTGTTTAGTCTCAGTGTTGCAATACGCTGACCCTGCTGACTACATTTAAACGTGTATATGTATAGTAGCAGTACACTGATATATCGTCACAGAACAATTGATAATGATGGTTGATGAGCTCTTTCGTGATCAGTTTTTTTTTATGTAAAACAGTTACAGAACGAGCTGACGGCACACCTAGTGTTAAGTGGTAACCTCAGCCCATAACAAGCGATGCGGCTTAGGTCCTCCCCTACTAGGTACGACAAGACCCAAGTCGCAACGTATGCGCCCGTAACTCTGAGACGTGTAGGTGGGATGTCTCGTGTGCCTGTAATTTCACCGGCAACCACACCTTTCAACAGTAACGCGAAAGCGTTACTGCTTGGCGGCAGAAATGGGCAATAGGTAAGTAGTTAAGATATCAACGTCTCAAATTGAAAAGACAGAAATTAAGTTTCAATTCGTGAGTTTTCATACATTTTCGGTACTTCGGTTCGATTGGTCTCACAGCTCAGTTGGTACCGCTGCCTTCTGCGCTGTAGGTTGTGAGTTTGATTCCCACCGAGGACAAATGTTTGTGTGATGAGCTTTGATGTTTGTTCTGTGTGTGTTAATATGTATTAGTTGTGTGGTGTTCCCATAAGTACAAGTTAATATAACCACAGTTTGTGGCTCCCAACAAACTTGGATGTATGACGTATGCGAATCGCAAATTCTTCGTGAAAGCATTTCTTAATACTAAGGCCATATGATAATACTGTGATAAGTACATAAGCAATACACACACATGTAAATAGTACATAGGCGTCTGTCGAACACTAGAGGCGGGCCCCGGCTTCGTCCGCGGATGATTTATACAACGATTTGGGTTCTCAACCGGTCACATGAGACCTCCGTGGCGAGTTGGTGATTCCTAGGTTTGTATTTGCTTGAATCTATAGCGGGCCATCCACTAACGGTGTTTCCTACTGAAATCTGTAATCGTTGAGAACTGGACTCCAATAGATAATATCGAATCCCACCCTACCATCTTGTCGCTTGTTTAAACCGAGAATGAATGAAAATTAGTGGGTTATTATATATTTAGCATGTTATTTTTTGTTCGTTGCCATTTTCAACATTATTATTGATTAAAATATTTAGTCATAATTTACTTAGAATTTAATAATTTGTGTGTGTTAGTTTAAGAATTAGAATGATTTATGATTTGTCAAGTTTATTATGTTCAGTATTATTGGTGTGTGTTATTGCTAAAGGATATCGGAGTGGAAAGCTTTGAGGCGCTAATTGTGAAGTATTTTAAAAGGGGGTTAAAGCAATTTTTCCCCCCGAAAAGGCAATTTTTGTAACATCATAAATGATAGGGTCTCAAAATAAAATTATAAAAAAAATACAATATTTTTCAAAATGGATACAAAGTACATAATGAAACCCCAAGTTAGATTCGAATTTATAATAATGTTTAGGCAGACGTCACAATAACGACATATATTATAAATTATTGTTTAGTCAACTTATTTAGGACTAATTTATAATTGATAATTCTCTAAATGTACCTGTTTTTTTATTTTGATTAAAAAAAAATAACTAAAATTTATAGTACTCAGGAAGTGCTTCGATTATAAAAAAATGGGTTATTAAGTTTGGCTAATTCCGGAGTCAAAATGCCCCCTTTTTATTTCATACCATAAGTTATAACAAGGTAGCTTTAAGCACAAGATAATACTTAGATAAGTGTTAGTTTACGTAAGTAGTCGCTTAGAGACGTGTGTGTGTGTTGAATGTAGCGTGTTGTCTGATAGGTATATCGTAATAGTCACAGTATCATTACAGTTGGTACCTACCCGCATGGCGGGCTGTGCTACCCTTAACTTATCTACTTGAAGCTAAAACATTACGGGTTCCGATGGAAATGCCTTTATTCTAGTACGACCCTGTATAATTGTGTACTGGTGGCATCATGCTAAACTAAAATCAATTTTGAAAACTATAATGTTCTCTGTTACTTTATATAAAACATGACAAGACATTTCAGTTTGGTCGGTGGGTAGCAACATCGGCACCCGTCTCTACAAAACTGAATTTAAAGGTAAAAAGCACAATAATGAGGTCGGTGTGTGTTACAGAGACTATTGTCTGTCTGCTCAGACATAACTGAACTGTGACCGAGAGGTATCCGCTGTTCTGTGCTGTGACGCGTTCTGTTCTGTCGTACACAATTAAAGGTCACAGAGTCACATTTTGGGCGCGTTCGAACGAATCTTAACATTGTTCTGTAGTTATGTAAATAAACGCCCGTAGAAGCACAAATTCAGGCACACCGGTACGATAACATTAAATAATTTTGTATTTTTGAATATTTCTATGAATAGTTTGATGTTTGTGCGTTCATATGTATGTCAACATGTGCCGCACACCGCATCATCAGCTTTAATACTGTTGTGCGCGTGACGGAGATGCGATCAACAAACCCCCCCACTGCTGCGATTGTGACAAAGTCAAAGTCAAAACTTTTATTTCCATAGAATTCATAAATAAATGTCTTGGAAACGTCAATAATATTCAAAACATAAGGTCACGCGTGCTTATTGATAAGTTTGATGCCTGTTCAAACCCTATCCGACCCTCCATGGGGAAGACTGATGTCCAGTTGGGTGTCTGATACGAGCATCCAGCTACAGCCAACCCTTACTAGGTTACGATACGGTATTCAGCCACCTCACAATGGTCTAACAGGCAACGGAAACCACTTCGAGGCACACGTCAATATTTTCACTAAGTAGACAAGTATGAGTTTAGATTCAGTGACACAAGTAAGTCTTCAAATTGTACTGAAGGTCGCCTTTCTAACCTTCAGTACAATTTGTAGACAGGCTGAATATCGCGTGTCTGAGTGAAACCAAATTTTCGTTGCCAAGAAATGAACATCCTGTCGTTTGGCGAGATCAATCCCAGCAGTGGGTCCGTGCTCTGTCTCGATCTAAACTCTTGTAAAACTTATTGTTTCATTATTACACGCAACGAATCCATCCGTTTGTTTCATTTATTTTAGAAATATTTCCTAAATATTGATCGACCTCACAGCTCAGTGGTAGCTTGCTTTCGACGCTCTAGGTCTTGGTTTCGGTTGCCACCCAGGGCCTACATTTGACTATATATCTTCGTATATAATGATATATATATATTCGTCACGCATATGTTCGTTCTGTTTGTGTGAAAGATATAAGAATATATAACATCTTTACACAAAAAACAACCATATATATTGTACCCAGTTCCCGTAAGTAACCTAAGTAAACCTATGCTTTAATTTGAGGCTAGATGGCGTTGTGTCAAATTTCAAATATATTCCTCGAGACATTTTTGTAAAGACACAATAAAACTTATTGTGTGAACCGTTCTGGTACTTAGCAGACGATCCATTGAAACGTAACATGCACAGGAGCTGTGGCCTGTTGCATTACCAAGTGTAAGGTCATTGATTTTCATGGTTTTACCGCTATTAGGAACCCTTGTAGCGTACCTAACTACTGCAACAAGTAAGTACACAAGGTAACAGCCAAATGAAATAATACTTCAGTGTAATTAGTGACAGTTTATTACATCCACATGTAAGTCAATGTCATCATACAATGCCCCAACTATTAAATACATTAGCGATACATGAATTACAAAATAAAACTCTAAAAACATTTAACAAAAGTCGAAAACATACCAATACATAATAATTTAAATGTATTAGCGATTTTATTTGGTTTTTCTAATAAATGAGATTATATCTTATATACTACAGTTATAGTATCAAAAATTACTTTACGTAACCGATTAGTAATAGTACAATAATTATTAATACAAACCGGTCATTATACACACAGCATGCATCGTTCAAAATCATCGAGTTTACGTAAATATAATAACAGTTTATAATATAAAAAAAAAAATGTGAGCCGTCACGGGACGCCTGGCAGATGTGAAACATCGACATTATTTTGTAAAAGTAAAATGCAACGCATGCCGTGGCGACGCGTCGCCACGCCAGAAATCGGTTTTACGTGCGGCTATAGATGTTTCACATCAATAATGCTGCCTTTACAAATAATAATCACGTATAATTTAAATAGAACCAAAAATGTGTTTAGTGTAAAAGTTAGCTGGATATAAAATACATTGAGCTGCTATGTGTGAGGTCTCAAGTCATTTGAACAACGCATTGCACATTAATGACAAGTATCTATGTATACATTACCATTACAAAACATTATTTTTTATTCCATTACATTAATAAGACACGAATTAGCCCTCACGTACCCTACCACGCGAACTCGGATGTTCGCTAAACACAGACACACAGAGAGATAAGCTATTTGAGTACATAAACTCGAGCCCTACTTCATATATATTTATAAAAGATTTATATATGTAATACATTATATTCTACTCATTTAAGAATTGGTGTTTCAATACCTTCAGTGGACGAATGCGCTTTCGCGGGCAAAACTACACTACATTACAATAATTAATTTTGTTAATTGTAACATTAATTAAGGTGGAATCATAAGATATTTAAGCTGCACAAATAAGACACGAGTTTTAAATAGTACATCAAGTTACATTAATTAGAAACATGATTAAGCGTTAAAAATTACGAACAAAAATCTCGATTTGATTAATAAAATATCCGAATATGATGGTACCGCGTACCGCGTACCGCGTACCGCGCTTAAGATATCGGCAATGTCACGTAGGCGGCTACGCCACCTCCGCTGGCGGCACCGACACTATTTTTCTAAAAACAAATTTGAAACGTAAGTTTAATTTGAAGATGTCTCAGCTCTGCGTTAATTAATCGTTACTTCAGCTTACAAAACTTACCTTAGTTAGTGTATATAATAGCTACTATATTAATATTTTAGTAGATCACTCCGCAAACATTGCACCACATAAATAACTAGATTGTAACATCACGACGTCTCAATAAAGTTACTATTTATAAACTTTATAATTAATATATGTGAATTTATAAGTAATATATGTGAATTTATAATTATATATATACGTGAATTTATAATTATATATAGCTTTTATAATTATAATGTAGGTGTGGGTGTACACTACGGAGAGGCCGCCGAGTGTGTGTTGTACCTAATGAGACGTCGCGCGATCAAATTATTAAATTAATCACATTCCATTTGTAAATTGTTATTTGTTAATGGCACATCAGTTAATGGCTATATGTAAGAAATTACGCCACATAATAATATATGGGGTATAGTGACAAATTTCGTTTTTTCATACATATAGCCGCATATAAGGTAATTATTTGACATCGAAGGCACACGTTCAACAAAAAATATATATATCGTAAGGCAAACATTTCGAATAAAGGCATATTAGTAAGACCCCGCCAACGGGATAGCACTTTGTGAAGTAACTTTACCCATCTTGAGTGTGAAAACTATTTAAATACAATTTATATTGAATTATATCGCAACGTACAACGTTACGAGTAAACTGAAGTTAATTATTTATAGTTTTATTTTAAATCTATACAAATACAAAATTAATTTGCTTAATTGCCTTTTTCAGGCATTGCAAATGTATGGCGCGTACAATAACAGATTTCACTTCTTCTTCTTCGAGTCACCGGTTCTGTCGGACCAGTGTGGTGGAGGATTGTAAGTGCGCCTCAAAGTCAGACAGACAGATTTCACTAATAAATGAGGAAATACACATATAATGTATATATAAAATGACATTACGAGAAATTCACACTCAAGACGAGGTATTAGGAATAGGAATTATAACGGCAGGCCTTTCTTTATAGGTGACACCTATTTATCCTGTGTGGCCCCATTAATGTTCCACATTCCTAAAAAATGCTTAACGATAATATAATTTGAATTGAAAACGTAATTATCAAATATTCAAGGCATATCAAAGTCAGTTGTTTTCAGTATAAAATTATATATACTATATAATATAGCTTATATTTATCTTTAGCACCTTTTTCTATAAAAATCTTTCATTGTCGTGTAAAACTATAAATATAAAAATCTGTAGATAGGAAATTAACATCGCATTTGAGATATCTTCTTGTATTTTACAAGAAGACAATCAGTCATATTATTTATTGTATATTATTTAAAAGGCAAAACACGTGCATACTACTTACTATACAAATCATCGAAATGGTATTTAGAAATGCTTTGTAAAAACAGATTTGTATTGCATTGAGAAGGCGGGTAGTTGCATAAAAACTCCCCGCGGTAAAAGGAGCTTACACGCTGACACACAAAGCGTTTTGCAGCACACGTAACGGTTAGTGCACACGATGCTAACCTCACAAGTTGCCGAACTTCTTGGTGACAGTGGAGCTCGTCTCCGACTTGTGGGAGCTGGTCATGATGGACTTCTTCTCGATAGTCTCCGAGGTGATGGTGGACTTCGAGAACTTCTTATCCATGCTGTCGAGCTCTTTCACCAGATCGGCAGGCTTCTTGACCTTGATCACGTTCGTGGATTGGTAATCAGACGACTGAAATTCGGAAGGTCTCATGAAGGAGCGGCTGGTGTCCGAACTGATGTTGGACTCCAGCGTGTTGAAGCGCGAGTCGAGGGTGCTGTACTTGGAGTCGTTATCGAACGATTTGGATAGTTCGTCGAGCCCCTCCAGCTTGATGGGTTCGTACTTGGTGCTCGTGTTAGTGGTGGTCAGGTTCACCGGGGACGAGCTGTAGATTTTTGTGGTTGTGATTTTCTGGGTGCCGTTCGGTATCTCCTTGACTTCGGTCGTCGTTTCCTCCATGAAGTTGGGACCTCCGTAACTATGCGTTTCCTTGCCGTACGGCGAGGAAATTCTATCATAGTCCGGTGTCACAGCTTTCACTAGATCCGTGGAAGTAGCTTTGAAGTCTGTCCTGTCGAACTTCGGGGTGGATGTGAAGGGAGATTTGATCTCTTCCCTCGTTTCTATTTTAGAAAACTCCGTTTTGGGATAGCTCTGGTAAGATTCACTTTTGACCGTGAACTCGGAGTGTTTGGTTCCCCCGGGGATGGCTTCGGTGGACTTGTGGTGTTCGGAGAACGTCTGGCCCAGTCCGTCGGAGGGTTTCTTCAATGTGGAGTATATGGGCTCTTTGTCATCGAATTTGAGTTCTCTGGCGTTGAACTTAGGGCTCATCGGCGACTTGGGCGCGTCGTAGCCCAACTTGTGCTCTTTAGTGTACTGGTGGTGAGTCTCCGAGCGCTCCGTTTTAGAGAACTCGTTGACGGGACGCGGCGTGTCGTACAGACGGGTTTCGTAGCTGTGGACGTTTATCATTATTAGTTTTAGTTTGTTTATTCAGCCCAGTGACTTTGAAAAGTAATGGACAACATGGTGCAGCACATTTCTTGCTTACAGTTCGCAGATTAGTTATTAACAGTTAGACCTTAAAGACAGATACATTCAACACCTCCTTTGATTTGGCTATATTTAAGATTGTCTATCGAGCATTCTCTTTCATATTTAATTATGTAATTCATCATTTTGTGCGCTTTACTTGGAGTCCATTATTTTTCTACACCAGTGTTTAAAGCCCAATAACCCAAGAATTAAAAAGAAAAGAGACACCAACACCGCATGCCATGCATTAGTTATATAAATGTTAACACAACGTCAATTTGTCTGTCAAAGTGAAGTGAGGTGTCAACATGTTGTATGTTGTGCTGTGATCAAATGAGCACTTGTGGTGGTCGCTAGTCGCTAGTGATGCCCGTGTGCCCGTGTGCCCGTGTGCCCGTGAGCCAAACCAATACTCCAAATTGAAATTAACACAAATGGACACATATTGTGGACTTTGGGTTGTATTTGGCCTGTTTTAAGGAAGTGTCGTGAGTGGTAAGCCCCTAGTTTCATTCCGGAGGCCGCTGGTTTAATTCCAGACGTGCACCAGTGAATTTCTTCGCAGGTATTTTTTTGCGCAATGCCAAATTCTCTAATCAGTGAAAACGGAATCGAACTACTTCTAAAAACTTTGTGTACTTAAATGGTATCCTAGGTAAGGTTCATAACAGGAATATAAGAAGCCGAGATTCTACACAGATTAATAATTGAACGCGAATCCTAAAGTTGATTTGTTGGCGAACACGGACGCTCCCTAGTTTTGAATCAAAATATCTGCATTTTCGAGAACGCTCGAGTTAACTACAGTAATTAAGGATACAACTTTTTCAATTCAGATGATATTCGGCGTTCAGTTAGATTGTGCCACATATAAAAACGTGAAACATCACTGTAAAGTATATCTAAAACTCATCGTGTGATATGTTACGCGAATCCGGGATAACGGAACGAAATTAATAGTACGGATATGTACGTACCGATTAAAAGTACGAGATTCAAAAGCAATTAGAGGCCGCTTTCTACTACTGTATCCCAATATTCTTATGATGTTTGTTTAGAAACTTAGCCAAATGTTGAAACTTCATTAATAGCTGACAGATCTTGTCTGTTCTTCCGTCTTCTTCTGTTATATATTTTTTTTAAACCGGAACTACGCGGGCAACGCCGCAGACAGACCTATAAAAACTCTCCACAGGCCAATACCAACCCACCCTACCCAGAGTGCTGTCAAAATAGAACCCAAAACAACAAACCTACGCGCTAGGCTCCTCACACTTTAGGAGGGACACCCGCCTCGGCGGGGGCGGGGGCGGCTTCGCCCCGGGTGTGGGGGCACCCCCCCGCGCGACCGGCGCTAGGGCCGCCGCGCTACCGGGCACTAGCCTCTTGTAGGTGCTTATCTTCTCCGGGGGATCTTCCACCAGGTACGCCATTCTCACTTCAGGCAGTTGGATAGATTTGACAGTAACAGTTTCCTCCGTCATGCTCGTTCTACCCCACCCCCATGCAGGTTAGGGAAACAGAAATATTAATTAGCTGAGAGTTACGCTTCGACTAAGTTATAAACACGTACGCAGCGGCAAGTTAAATTGATTAATTATACTTTAACGGATTAATGTGGCACATACAAGACAGTTTTAACTGTCAATTTGAACATGAAGCAACTTCTCATTCTATCTCTCCTCAATATATTAATCTAGTTCTGTTTCCAATGGAGTAAAAAGATTCTCCTTTCCTCTCGCTCTGCCTCCCTTCAGAGGAAAGGCGTACCTTTGGCGCAAATATTGTCAATTTCAACTGATCGTGTATGGGCCACTGAAAGAGATGCAATAATGGCGACGCATAAACCACAGTTATGATGGTATTATAATTTAGTCGAAGCCGTTAAAGGCATAAGTTGATTTTCAGTAGTGATTATGGTGCGAGTTTAATGTTAGTTTGTTTTATATAGTCCGCGTTACACAGTATTAACGACTATTATTTGGTAGGAAACTGGTGATGATTCTGTTCGCGACCAATGAAACCTAATTTTGGGTTGTCTCTTGCGACTATAGGCAAACTAAAATACATGTAACAAAGCATCAGTTAACACAATTTAAGGATTGATAGGACATTAATATTTGATGCAAGCCAGACATACACCTGTAAATATAGTTTAATCAGTTCTAAAATGAGTCTAGTCTTCTAAAATGTGTTTCGGTCTCTTTTCATTCAATAAAGAGAAAAAGAAACGAGTGAAATTAAAATGAGTTTAGTGTGTCGCATACAGAATCAGCGCTACCGTTAACTTTGTTAAGATGCCATTTGATCAGAACAGTCATAGTATTTATTTGTGATGAGTTTGTTATATATGTTTTTAGTGTTTTGTAAATTCGCACCATAACCGACGACATAGATTAAAATGCGTAACAGCTACACGAGATGGCGCTAACAGCAAACGGTATAATGTGCGTGTTGACATATGTACAGAACGATGTCCGCGGCGCGGCGCCGGCGCATCGGGGGGCAAGCCACGCGTAACACACATTACTTTCACAAATTGACTTATAATATTTTACTGTATAAAGCTGTTTGTTTTCCAACGACTTACATATTTTTCATCGTTCTGTCATTGGTTGTATCTCTGCAAACGTAATTTAGATTGAATATAAAGTTGCAACACCCACCTGGGCCACCCGTTGTGTGACAAACTTCATACACTTTAGAAAGAGCCACAATGTGGCTCACTCCTGCGTTCATCCAACACGTATTATTTAATGGCACATATGCTTTAAGAGACTGTAAAGCATTTTTCACTTATGTACGTATGTAACTACATAGAGAAATGTCAAGTCAATATATTATTATGAACGTTAATAATATCAATAAGGCAACAGTATTTGGCACACGACAGGTGGCTGATGTTTTACAGAAATATATTACGGGTAGACATGTTGCAAAGTGTTTTGTGTTAGCAAAACGGCCGGACTGCGGGCGGGACTTACAGATTTTCAATATCAACACATATGTAATAGAATTATTTTTCACATTCACAGTGGCAGCCCGTATGTTGAATATACCGCGCACACATTTCGGCTGGACGCGAGTGCGCCATAATTAAACATTAAAACACCAAATAATACCAAATGGCGAAGAAATGTTTGAAAGGGATATTGAAAATCTGTATTACACAAATCTACCGATCAGACATTTAGGTCTAGGTTCTACGCTAGGTTGCTAGTGCCCGGTCAATAGGCCTAGGTAGGTACTAAAAGCAAAGATAGAGTATAGTTTCGATACCTAAATAGTATTTTCTAAAGGACACAAGCGTGACGCATGCCTTCTAGTTTCTCACACTATTTGCTAGAAATTTACCCAAAATTAGTTAAAATATAGTTATTTTGAGTAAATTTCTACATGGTAATTGATTTCTTCTAACCTTTAATATATCCTGGGCGTATCCGAGTAAATATATGTAACTTATTTATATAAGAATATCAATTTTAAAGTAATAGGCACGAATCATAAGTTTCAAAGGCATACTTAATACAAAGTATTATTTATATAATATATAATTTAGTGGTAATATCTAAATCCGTGATCCACAGCAGCGTGTAAGAAAGCAAAGATATAGTTAGAAATATTGTGAGAAAAATATTGGATATATGTTAAAAAAGTGAGATATAATTAAAATAATAGTGAAAATAAGGTAATTAACTAAAAAGAAAAAAATGCTAAGGTTTTTTAAAGTTGTCAAAAATTTTACAAAGTGCAAAAAATATTATGTCGTTCATAGTGTGATTAAAATGATTGTCGTCCAAACGAGTATGGACACTATTTTTGCACAACTAAATAAAAATCCAACACTAGTTAATAAAATGTGTTTGTAAAAAGTTTTTTTTTAAGTAATCCAATTACTGTTTTTCAGTTCATGTACAGTTTGGTGGTTAGATTAGTATCCGCAGCACACTCACCGTGTTGTGAATCCCTCGTAGTTCTGTTTGTGTTCCGGTCTGAAGCTGGAGAATGTGGGGCTGGTCACCGTGTATCCCTTGTCCTCGCTGCGGTAACTGTTCTGGCTGTAACCACCGTTCCTGTCGCTCGGCGGCGGGTTGGACGCGTTGTGTGCGCTCGCGCTCGACTGTGTGTAGTTCTGCGTGTGACTGTAGTGCTGGTTGGACGCGCCCACGGACTGGTTCAGCTGTGACGCGTGCGAGCTCAGGTTGGTCGCGTTGTGCGGCTGCTGCGGGTGGGGGTGGGGGTGGGGGTGGGGGTGGGGGGAGTACGTCGAGTTGGGGGAGTACGTCGTGTTCACGAAGCTCGATGTTGGAGATTTCACTCTGCGTTACCAGAAAGTTTTCATCAGAATAATTGTAGCTGTAAAGTGTAGTATATATGGTAGTAAAGTATGTGTAGTGAAGTATGTAGTAAATATGGGTGATGCGATGTTAAGAGATACTCCCTAGTGTATTTCCTTCGTTTTCCCTGGTAAGAAGTGGACTAAATCTTATTACTCATTCACGTGATACACAGCTAATGTCAACAGATTCATCTGCTCTTTCCGCCATCTAATACACACATAATATTCTCGGAATAACGTAAGTATTTAGACTGTTATAAGGATAGTGCTCGCGAAAGAAGGAAGCCCTCCTTTAGGGGTTTCTGTTTGTTCTCCCCCATGGAAGGTCGGATAGGGTTTGAACAGCGACAAACATGGCAATGAATACTCGTGACCTTATGTTTTGAATATTATTGACGTTTCCAAGTGTATGAATTCTATGTAAATAAAGGTTTTGACTTTGCATATACATGAAGAAATCAAATACTGGTAACACTGGTGGTAACACACACACACACACACAGATATGTAATGTTGTTACAGAGAAAGAGTGATCAGTGATCAGTAGTTAGTCGACTGATAATGTTGCGCGTGTGTTGTCTGTCTGTCTGTTACCTCTGGTAGTCGTGTTGTGGTCCGTCGGTGTCGGTTTCCTCCCCGGAGGTGTCCCCCCTCAGCTTGTACTTGGCTTGCCGGATGGCGGTCAGTCTGCCGCGCGCCTCCTCCAACTCCTTCTCGATGCGGAGGACTTCCGATCTGAATCATACATTATGCAACACACGTGTTACTCACATACACTCATATTGAGCTGATGATTTAAGCTATTTTAATTGTTAAATCTGGATGTAATTTTTCGATGTGTCAGACAAAATAGTGCAACAAATTCTGATAGCAGGTGGCAAATCGTTACAGCAATTTAGATAATATCCACCTACATTTTGAAAATATGATAGATTTGTGTGTAATGCTGCAATTGCATTAATTCTACCCAACAGATTCAGATAGGAAATGGTCAAGCATTCCAAATCCCAGAATCGAATCCAAATCTTCCACATGAGTTTATGGCGGTTCTTGAAATACACGCTAGTGTGTATGAGAGACAAGCGCAAGTGGAGTAGCGTTGGCGTCTCACCTGGCGTCGATCTCCTGCGCGATCCCGCCCACCATCCTCCTGTTGAGGACGAGGCTGCGCTCCTCCTCGCAGTGCATCGCGTCCCGCGCCGCGCGCACCAGGTTGTCCGTCGAGCGGATCACCTCCCCGCCGGCCGCCTGCAGCCGCCGCGTCGACTCCGACGACGGATCCGCCTTCACCTGCGCACGTTGTACACCTAGCTTAGTAACTGGGGGGTGGGGGGCAGGGGGGGGAGACACGAGTGCACGCGCGCGCGCGCCGTGAGCGGGGTGAGCGGGGTACCTTGCACGCGACGAGCAGCTGCGCGGTGGAGGCGGCCACCTGCCTCGCGGCGGACACGAGCCGCTCCTCGGTGGCGGCGCCGTGCACGAGCGCGTTGGCCGCCTCGACGAGCGCGTGCGCCGCGGCCGCCACCAGCCGCGCCGCCGACACCAGCCCCTCCGACCACTGACCGTCGTCGGACGACTGCGCCGGACGACGCGCCACCTTGCCCTGCACACATGCATCGTTTACAAATCACCTTCTCATAATCGTTTAATTAGAAATACCTCGACGAGTACAATAGAAATGTAACTTTTGTTTATGTTAACAGTAAGTAGTACCTGGTCGATGAGCTCGCGCTGCGCGGCGGACGCGGCGCGCACGAGCGCGGAGGTGGCCGCGATGATGGCGCGCGCAGCCTCCAGGATCATCTCGTCGAAGTTGAGGCTCTCGTCCGCCTCCTGCGCGCACACACACACACACACACGCATATGTGTCATTAACAATAACAACAATGTCGACCACATTATGTTAAACTTATACGGTTTTAATTATTATCAGACAATGCTGCTAATACTGTCTATTACAATACTAACACGTCGTCATAAAACTATTAGCATTTTACACAAGTTCGTCACATATTTTTTACTAAAACAGCAACATCACTACGAACATATACATATATACATATAATGTTACCAGAATTACATAGAATACAGGTTTTTCACACATTACCGATAATATATAAATTAAAAACGTACAATCATAATTATAGAGCACTCGAAACCACTTCCACTTCTAGAAGGCCGTACACTTTATTATATTAAAATCTATGTTTGCAACTCCTTAATGTTACAGTGCTACGTCCAGTTAAGTGGACCTATAATAAAAAAAAAAAAAACAAGATTAATTTTTATATGGGTCCATAACTCACAAAACAAATGAATGTATTATAAGTATTGTTGTTAATGTATGTATTTATTTTATTATATTATTAGCAGTTTACTGAGCTGTGAGTTTACGCTCCCACTAGACTCCCACTACACCCCGATAGAATAACACGTGCAAGGTGTTGAGGGTACACCGGAGCGGAAGCATGCTGTGGCGCAGCGCGTCTCGTGCCGCGGACGTTGCCACCATCGTTAGGTAATATGTTTGATTCCTGGGTGATACACAAATACAACCAAGAATATCAAACATATCTCAACGACGAGTGGCATTCTTCTGCACTGTTCTTCTTTCTTCCTGGTGTACATGCTTCTTCTGTCACATTCTATTCATTTTTAATATTGTCTTAACACTGTAAACGCTTATTTATCCTGCCCATGCATAAGCAACACAAACAAACTGTATGCTAATCACATCCCATTTATAATATACCGTAGTGTATACCGACCTGCACTTGCACGGTCTTGCGCGGTCGCAGCGAGTCCAGTTTCCTGGCGGCGGCGTCGATGGATGCGGCCGCGCCCAGCAGCTCGTTCTCCGCGATCACGGTCGGGTCGTCCGGGTCCACCCAGTCGGAACCTAACCAACCAACCAACCAACCAACCAACCACACATATACATTACTGTAACTGTTTTACATTCACTTGGGAAATAAGGTTAGGTAGGTGGTATTTCAAGTATTGTCAATTTAACAATGTGAAGGTTCTGGCTGGCTCACCCTTGAGCAGTTCCGCCGTGGCCAGTATGTCGGCGACAGTGTGCGCGACCCTCCGGCTGAGGTCGGGGAAGGCCTGCCGCGCGGTGGAGTCGCCCCCGCACGCCGCCAGCACCGCCTGCAGCAGCGCGCGGTACGACTCGGCGGCGGCTCGCCCGCACTCCAGCGTCCTCTGCTGCAGCTCCGACGACTCCGCCGCGTGGGCCGCCCCCTGATAGTACCAAAATGACGCTCTCATTGGCCACTCTGAAGTTAGCTTGCAAAAGTTTCGTCTCTTAACATGCACGAAATGAGCATGGAAAGAGAGTTAACAATATATTTTGACTTGTTACAACTGTCTTCGGAATTGCTAAGGTTCGTCGAGAACACATAAACATTAAGATTCTATCCTGAATGAGAGGAAATGGACAACTCTTGCAATTCACCAACAGTTCCAGAAACGTCATCCGTCCATCCAAGGTTGGCGGTAAGGTGGAAGGGGTATGAAAGGCAAACCTTGCAGGAAACGAGCAGGTCCAGAACCGTCTTCCGTCCGAGGTTGGCGGCGGCTGTGAGCTGGTCTTGCTTGTTGGCATTCCCGGCTGCCACTGCTCTGGCGGTGGCTACCGTCATGGCGCGAGTGCATCGCACCAACTCCTCGGGGCTGGACGTGGATTTTGGCAGTGAAGCTGACATCAAAACCTGGAGAATTGTTTACGACAGTTATTATATTTTTGTCTGTAAAATGTTATTTATTCTCTCGGTTTCGGAACATAATCGATGACAGTTACTACTGCTGCAGTTATGCCTACGGATCTTGATGTCTATGAATTTGGCTGCATAAGTTTTATAATAGTATTTTGTTATTGCAGCTAACTTCAGACCCGCCAAGATCAGCCGCCTGAGCCGAAAAACTATTCAGTGAGTTACACCTGTAAGAACTCTCACCTCGATCTCCTGCGAGATGGCTTCGATGGTAGACTCCAACGCGCGGGTTCCTCTGGTATGTTCGTCCTCCACTGCCTTAACTGTCTTCAGCAGTGACGTCACATTCGTCACCATCACCTGTTGGACGACATTATTATTATCAGGTAGAACGGGGGCTGTTGCTATAAGCTGTAAGAGATGGCTAGGATATGATTTCACTTTCAATACAGCTTACACTTCCCTCATTGACACTTAAGAGAGGAGTGGCAGGGGTGGTGATGATGTTGTATGGGGAAAAGTGTCATAAAACAATTTGTGTTTTTTTTTATTAGCCCCTACCTTTGTCCTCTGTAAGTGAAGCTTAGTTTCGCGTTTATGAAGATGGGCATTGGTGTCGTAAATGTTTGCACGTCTCACAAATTTCTTTGTCACAGTCATACCAATATTTGACTATAACGAAAACTATTCATGGAAACGACGTCACACGTCCTAACTCAACTTTTCAAGGTAATCACAATTTATCTGCAGTTTGTCATCATCTAAATAGTATCTAGATCCAACCTCTGCTCTGCTCTCAACGGCTGGGGCATCGAATGTTTAGTGATTTTTTGATGCCGAATCGATATTACATGTTCAAACGAATGCCGTTTGGACCCATACTCCTGTCGCATTGAAAGAACACGTTATACTTTTTTCTAATGGATGTTTCAAGGAATCTATCGTAAACGTGGTATCATATACGACCCATTCTATTTTATTGGGACCAAAACTCTTTAGAATTGTATAAAATAAATGCTGTAAGTTTGGTAAGAGACACGTAATGAAACGACAACACATTAACGACACACGGACATATGATACAGATATACGTAAAGCTTAGGGTTGCGCTAAAACATAAACACCCAAATGTGTGAACTCCAAGCTCCATGCCGTAGCGGAAACCCATAAGCTTTCAATTAATATATACTTAGCTTCAAAAAATATATAATCTTGCAAATATATAATATATAAACATATAATTTGTGAATTTTCCGTCAATATTGGACTTTGAGCTTGCGAATGAAAGCTTCTGGCTTTTGATATTTTTATTGAATTTGTTATTGACGGGTGATAAGCAGCATCACCGATCCCAACCAATGATAGACAGGAGTGATGTTTTGACACAAAATAACGCTTTAGAAAGGTGCGGGAAGAACAATTTCTTGGTGCTGTCTCATACAAAACATATTTAAATACATCATTTACAACTTGGAAGTATGAAGAAATATGTTTTATATGAAGGACAGCGCGCCATATGACATGAGTGCACGTACATGGAATGACACAACAATTCCAGTGTGGTGTAAACGAAACAAAACGATGCGTGAATGCAATGACAGACAGAGATAGAATGATAGTGATGATGCTTGGAGCGCAGAGAAGATTTTTCACTAGGTAAATGCCTTATCGGCATTTACATTTACACTTTTACACAATTGCAAATTGTATGCATGAGTAAGGATCGTGCAAGAAAACAATGATTTACAAGGACAGTTCAACAATAGAATCGTCAAAAATCTTGCTCAAAATGTAACAATTCTAAACGCTTCAAACATCATTGACATCGAATGATCCAGCGAACACCATGCGTCCTTGCTTGCTTCTCTGTTAGTCGCGTACAACCAAAAATATCTGACCGAGTCGTTTTTATCCGTGGACACGGACACAGCCTCCGTCTCTTGAAATCTATCATTCCTTATCTCATCCAGCATTTTGAGTTGCTCTTCCATGCGACTGTTGGGACGAGACTTGCGAATATTATTTCTAAACTCGACTATCGCTCGAATTCTTTTGAGTTCTTCTTCTGAAGTGTCCTTTTTGTTCAGAATGGCTTCGTAGAAGTTCCACCATTGGTCCAAAGACCCAAACTGTTGTTCGCGGTTCTTAAGTACATCTTGGTATATAGTCCACCAGTTGTTAGCGTAGTACTCCATAGGATACGTCCGCGTCAGATCGAAAATTTCCAGATTATTTTTCTGTTTTTCGTTTCGGATTTGAGATCGTTTTATAGTATCACCATTTGTGACTACAATGTTCGAGTATCGGTTGATGTTTTTATTAGAGTTTTGGCTTGAGTGGATGTTTATTAGTACGTTTTTGTGATATGTTGGTGTTTGAGATCTATCATTGATATCAGAAACGTTTTCTTTATCACAGTTTTCTTTTTTATATCTTCGAATAATCTCTTTGTAATATTTCTCTAACAGACACAATTCTTCATACGTATACTCAGTTATATTTATTTGTGTATAGATGTTAACAATGTCCTCAATATTTACTATCTTCTTCTTACGCCCTAGTTTAATGTTGGACAAAGTCTTTAGTTGTTCTATAAGCGGGTCAAACCCTTTGTATATGAAGTCTTTTTTAGCAAAACTGATCAATTTGAGAACCATATCTTCGTATTTTTTGTCGTATTCTAAGTCTCTATTAAATGCTTTAGATTTGTCTACTTCTTCGATGAATGTTTGTAATGTTTCTTTTTCTTTTTCATATTTTTCTATGTTTGTCTGTATCTCTCCTAAAACCAGCTCATGTCCGCTGAACGTCTCCAGATCACGTCTAGTTTCTTCCATTTTATCTAGGTTTCGCTTCGCAATAGCTTTCCACCATTCAGTATCATCTTTGAAAAGCTTCCAGAACTCTATTTTGACTTTTCTGTTCATAGTGTTGGGTGAGAAGGGTGTGCATTCTCTAGATTTCATGTCAGGTTTCAAAGTTATCTCAGTCGCTTCATCTTTCTGCGCTTCGGGACTTTTAGGAGTAAAAGGAACATTTTTAGGACTTTTAGGGGTTACAGGAACTTTAACTTTTTCATCAGTTTTATCTAAAATTTCTATAACTTTCTCAGGACTTATTCGATCAATATTCAAATTAATAGGTTTGACCTTTTTGATTCTGAACACAGGACTTGTTAGCGTTTCTTCTTCAAGTTTAGGTTTCTTAGCGGGTATAGTAGTAGTGGTTGTTTTTACAGTGGTCGTTACTGTTATTTCATCTGTCTCAATTTCCGATTCCATATCTTCAAGAACTCGAGAGAGTCTGTTCATTTCTTTATCCAAGTCTGAACTAGCCCTCAATTTGTTCAGTAAATCTCTCTTTTGTCTTTTATCAAGACTATCAAATGTATCAACGGTATAATCGACAAGTTTCTTAATTTCACCTAGTAGAATATTCTCGCCGTACTTGAGCACACGCCAGTCCATATCGACCAAACTATTCCTGGCCGTAGTATTATACCTATCATTCACTCCATCGTTTTTTATACACTTCACTGGATTGGCCATGAGACTTTCTATGTACGCAATGACATCTTCACAATTGTCATAGAATACAGATGGAGAGACGTCATCGTCTTGACTGGAATAGTCCAGAAGCTTTATCAATTCCTCTTCCTGATCTGATTGGAAAAGGTCAGTCTCAGAATCGCAGGAGTAATAGTCGTTTCTGAGTCCAAGGGTGATAGATCTACGTTTCGCCTGACGGGGGATGGTGTTATTTTTTACGGGGAGGCTCCATCGCTTCGTGTTGTCGGAGAGTAGCTAGGGAAACAGGTTTTATTAGTCCCGCCTTAAAGTCCAATATTGACAAACACATAGAACACATAAACAGAAATAACTGTACACAAAACTGAACTACGATGAAAAAAATAGTTTAGTCTTGTGTCAGATACAATACGATCACAAATGGTTTGAATACTTACTTCTTCAAGAAATACGTAGTTATTAATGTATCAAAGACCACCACCAAGCAGTGGACGAGCACATAAACAAACAATCGTGAGTTCGAATCCAGACTGTTGTTTTATCTATACTTAAAGATTACTTCCGGCGATGTGACAACAACCGTTTAAAATACCTGGAGAACTAATCTTAGTCACAATTTTAATTTTTCGTGTTAAGTTGTGTTCTTTTATCTTATACACCTTAGCTTAGCAATATCTTAACTGTTTCATCTAGATTCTTCGTCCGTACTTTAACTGACCTAATTAACTTCGTCAATATTCGAAGGTGATAGAACACCCCACCCTCATATTTGAAGTAAAATCCCACCTCATTAATCCAAATGTACATGCTGTCTATAAATTATTTACAGGGCGCAAAAGGCATACGGCGGTATCTTAGACGGATACCAATATATGTTAAGTTCTTGGACTTCTATACCTTTGGGTCTGTTTGTTAAGCCATCACGTGAGAACTGCTGAACGGGTGTGTGTGTGTGTGTGTGTGTGTGTGTGTGTGTGTGTGTGTGTGTGTGTGTGTGTGTGTGTGTGTGTGTGTGTGTGTGTGTGTGTTGGTTACCTTGGCGGCGTGTTTGAGGCGCTGCATGTGCGGGTGCGCGACGTGCTTGCCGCTGGCGGCGGTGGTGGCGGCGGAGAGGTCGCGCAGCGCGCACGCCACGTCGCGCGCCGCGTTCAACAGCAGCACCTGCGGCTCCGGGTTGCTCGCGCCCAGCGACATGGCGCCCGTCTTCACCACCTCGCACAGTTGCACTGCACAACCAACATACATACATACATACATTATCATACCAAATGAAATATAACAATGCTTTGAGAGGCACGTCGTTTTAGAACCTCTGAACTCTAGTCTCATTTTAGTTCTTCATCCACATGGGAACAAACACTGCGTAATCAGCGTGAAATTTGTTCACGGAGTTTGTTATCTGAGTGTCTATATGCAAATACAAATACTAGTGCAATAGTACAAACGTTACAATACAGACTATTCAGAAATTAAATTGAAAAAGTACCCTCTCACCTCAGAGAACACTTAAAACAAGTAAAACACGTACCGATGGTGGTGAGCGCGTTCTGTGCGGCGCTGGCGAGCTGCTCCTGAGTGCCGGCCGCCCCTCCCACCAGGGTCTTGGTGTCCTCCACCAGGGTCTTCGCGGTCTTGAGGATGTTCTCGCGGTGATCCGAGAACGTGTCCGATTCCTTCTCCGATTGGAGGGTACCTGACACACATATTACTACATTACTTATACTGCGCACATGACATGTAAGTTTGTTTCAAATATTTTCTCTAAGCTTTGCCTTTCTTTTGGTGTATATAACTACAATGTAATGGACAGCCCCAACTATATATTTATCGCCTGAGACACAGGATTTCCTAGTTCAGGCATAGTGTAATTATTAGATACTAACTCACTGTTAATTAATATTAGCACGAAGTAAATCAATAAAAATTTATTATCATTATTATTATACTGAATACTGCAGTGGAAGATTGGACATCTCCGCCACGGAAGCGCTCAGTGCAGAGGGTGAATAAAGAAGGAAGCTCTTTCCATCACTGATTATCCTTGTCATAGGATAAATAAATTTGTTACTACTTTTCCATCCAATACAGATTTATTATCAAGTGAAGTGTGTTCGTGAGGCAGTGACTCACCCGCGCTCGCGAACAGTATGGTGGTGTCCAGGTCTCCGATGATGGCCGCGATGGTGGCAGCGGCGTCGATGCACGCCTGCGTGCCGCGAGACCCCGCCTGTAGTGCCGACAGCACCCCTATCACCTGCACACGACAACAACACTTATTTTGTGTATAAACATACTTTTCAAATACGTTAAAGTCATTAACGTTAAAAACTAAAACCGACTTGTTTGGAGAACTTATTGAGTATTCGTTAAAGGAAAGTCTTCGAATGTGATGCTCGGGGACCGCGCTTTCAGTGACAGTTCCTCACACACTGCAACGGTTGCGCGATCTAGGATCTGTCACTTGGAGAACTGTGTTACAGCGCCATCTCTTGTTGGCGTCTCACACTGTTGGAGTATAATGTCGATCGATGAGGTCCAAGTCCTGAGTGTGAAGCTGTGTGAAGCCTAGAGCGTGTCCAGCACGTACGTACCCTACCCTACGTTACGGAACATAAGTGCGTCACCTTCTCGTTGACGTCGCGCGCCCGCTCGGCGACGGTGCGCCGGTTGGCGTCGCTGGCCGCCACGCGGCACAGCCCGCCCGCCTTGATCGAGGACGAGACCGCCTCGCCCAGCTCCACCACTGCTATGCGGATACTGCGGACGATACACATGTATTATTACTCGGTCACCTCAGATATATACATTTGTGGAAATCCATCTAAACATATTCAAGGAACGGGATTTATGATAAGGGCGCCTCCGCCCAACTCGACCTTGTTGTCTCGCTGAAGATTGGACCTGAATTTCACTTCGGATGGAGGTATCAAAACGGCATATCTGTATCTGTAGCTCAACGTCCCCGAGAATGCCGCGTACAGTGGTGGTGAAACGCAGGTCGTAATCTATGACTGATTATTTCCTGTACTGGTCGTGTGCTGTACATCACATGATTTTGGAGTAACACGGAGCTGAAGCCTGAACTGCATATTGAGAATACTATTAAGGAGTTCACCTGTTGGCGACGTCGGAGTTGGGCGTTGTTGCAGACGCCCCGATGCTGTCCTGCGCCAGTTGTTCGTACTTGACGCACATCTCATTGCCGAGGGCCACCAGGCGACTCGCGTCCGTCGCAGATTTCGCCGTCTGCGACAATACATGTCTCACCTTAGTCAAGGGTTTACGATTAGCAATGTTTTGTTGTAACCTGTTATAGCAGATTTTCAAATGTTCTTTTGTATATGTATGCATTTGATAACATGTCTTGTGAACTAATTATGATGTAGGCATTGTCAGCGTCAAGCAAAGCCAAGACAAGGACTAGCTGCTCCCATGTCAGCCTCCGTTCATTAACTTGAGCGCGACTAAGTTATAAACAGCCAGATGACCGTTTTAGAAACTGCAACCCTTTTTAGTCACCAGCAGCGTGTCCTGCAACTTACGCAGGGTTATATGCTAATACGCTATCGACCCCTTAAGGGTACTATTACTTTAGGACACCTTAAAGCTGTTCTTGGTCAGCTTGTCAGCATATTACCAATAAACCAGTAAAATGCAAGCTTACTTCAAAATACACGTTACAATTGCATACAGAACTTAATATTAAAACAAAAAAAAGGTATCACGTTATCTGGTTCCCGGTAACACAGTGTGACTCACCATATCGGTGGCGAGGCGAGAGATCTCCTTGGCGGCGCCAACCATGCGCGTCTGGTAGTCCACGAACGAGTCCGTCTCGTCGTAAGATCCGATCAGAGACATTCTGAAACCACACCAATACATAACATTACCAATGGTTTCAATAATACAGTAAACAGATTCCGTTATACAGTATGTTATGTTGGTATTCTCGTTAAATTGTATCCATTCACACTTGTTAGTCTATGTAGTATAGTAAAGTAATATCTACCTGATAAGTACAACTGATATATAGCACTGTCAGGTTTCCATAGTACCTATAAATACTATATTTCGAGTAAGCGAATCTAATCAAAGCAGTCATAAATTTAACGTTACATATGAAGCGAACTTTTCTTACTATAGGTATACTTTTGGCAGACACATGACAGGTGATCTATGCCTCACGCAGCTAAGAGTCTTCCTATAGTAATGAAATAAGCGAAAACTTAATTCGAATTGCTTATGTTGCGTGTTTGCTTTTATGGACATAAGTTCCTTTCGTCACTTCAAAAATCAAAAACTATGTGTTATAGAGGATTAATCTCTCGGCATAAATCTTCATTGTCCTGAAGTGTTACAGCTTCATACACATTAACAAGTATGTTGTAAGACAACTCACAATTTTTTCATGATAAACACCTTGAGAAAACGCAGACACCCGATAGTAAACAGCGAGCACCGAGACGCGGCGCGCCGACCACAAGGACGGTATCAACTACATTCACAGATTTAGCTTCAAACGTATCGGTACATCGATCCGCCTGATGACATCATCTGCACTGCGGACCGACTACTGCGCTATACAACTGTTTATGACGACATTTAGCGGAAACCTTCTAATTAACAACAGCCAATAATCGACTTCTCATATAAGTTTTCATAATAGACAAATGTTTATTTAAGTTACAAGGCAAACTTGATTTTTATCTGTATCCTCAAAACCACAGCAACGCAACTTAGTCCCGTACAAAAGCCCATTAAGGCCGTCATGACGATTACAACTTTGTCTCAGAGTGACGCGTCACTCTGAGACAAAGTTGTAACGGCTCATGTGGCCGTAACTTCACGGGCAACCACACCCTTCATACTGGAACAGCAACGCGGGGGCACTATTGTTCGGCGACAGGTAGGATCATATAGCAGGAATTCAAAGTCAAAGTAAAAAACTTGATTTCCATAGAATTCATAAAGAAATGTCTTGGAAACGTCAATAATATTCAACACGCGTTCACGCGTACTTATAGCTATATTTGACGTCTGCTCAAACCCTATTCGACCCTCCATGGGGAGAACAGCCAAGAAACACATAAAAGCTTCCTTTTTTTTCCAGAAAGCATATCCAGAAGCCTGATAGAATAGTCCATAAAGCTGCGTACGTTTTGTTCATGTGAAAGTAACACGTCAATCTACAATTATTGACCCCGGTCATGATAGTAACGGCGACTATTCCCTTGCTAATATTAGAAACAAACAGCTGAGCGGTTAAGGTCGTGCGGCGTTACCACTAGAACGCTCTGCTATCGCGAGACACGTATGTTTTTATGTTATAAAACGTGAGAATAGAATGGGAACCAAATTTTTTTTCTTTTTTATTGAGTCTCTAAGAGTACGGAACCACAGACGTGAAGCGTCTCATGTGCCGTGGCAGTGCCCCCAGGACGAACACTGAACAGTACTGGATATCCCAGAACTTCCTAATAAACTTGCCCTAAATTTGCGTCGCATACTCTAACGAGCAAATAAATATGATTCGACACTTCAATCGATAAAGTTATATTTATTCGTATATTAGCTCACCGACGCCGACGTTACATACGGCGAATTGGCACATCGCCAGCGACAAATGCACAGAGCGGCGCGGCTCTCTGCAATCTCATTATGGAATACATAAAGTGAACCACGAGATCTGACGGGATTTAAGCAGAGTATGGGCAATAACTGAATATACAGACGGTACAGTGGACACGTGTAAACACTTATAATTTATACCGCTGAGAGTACTTTTATTAGGTATACCTTAGGACAAAAAACATTAATTTAATGGTGAATTATAATTTGTAATCATTTCTACATACTTCATTACCAGTGCAGAGAACTAGTGATCCACCAGAGATTGACACTGGCAACATTACACGATATTGGATTATTTCACTTCAAGGTTACTTCAGGGTGTGGGTGTGGGGGGGGGGGGGGGGGGTCGGAGTAGTGTGGGTGTGAGACTGACCTCCTGTCGGTGAGCGTGGAGATGGCGCGCTGCACGGTGTCGAGCAGCGGGCCGACGGCGCCGCGCGCTGCGGCTAGCGCACGCACGCACCCCGCCAGCTCGCCGAGCGCCGCGCCCGTCGCGCGCGCCCCCGCCTCCAGCTCGCCCTGCGCCTGCCCCGCTTGCCCCGCCTGCACAACCCCCCCACAACATATATACATACATACATACATACAATACATACACACATACACAACAGATACGTCATCGGGTGGAGCGAAACTGAGCTCGCGCGTAAGGAAAATGAAGGGGCAAAACGGTAAAATATACAGCGTCAGTATCATATTCTGCATCTGCGTTATCAGCACGGCCAAATCAAATTTGTATTTTTCGGACAGAGATTATTGACCCTGTCCCGTGTTCTTTCAGTTTCTTGGGGGGGGGTAGGATATGGAGGGAAGGGCGTACCGCGGGTGCGGCGGCGCAGCGCGCGGCGGCGGCGGCGAGCGGCGCGGCCGCCTCGAGCACGGTGCGCGCGTGCTGCAGCACCTCCGTCTGCGCCGAGCTCTCCGTCGTCAGCGACGCGGCGCCCACGCACGCCGACACCAGCGTCTCCGAGTACAGCACCTGCACACAACACCGACAACTATAATACTCGCCACAAACAACGAAAACAAATAGAATAACAGGTAAGCATATAATATTAAACAAATGTACAAACGGTGTCACTTACCAGTTGCTTGATGGCGTGCCCCAGGTTTTCCGGTTCAGCGGTGGCGGCCACACGGAGCGGCTCCAACCGCTCCGCCATCTCCGATGCGCTGTTCTCTATCTGCTCGCAGAAACCTGAAGCGAAACAACGGTTTTTTTAGATACCTCTCACACGTCTTCTAACAAGGTCATGTTTGACATATGAACTTCGTAACTCAGCACTAAGGGTTCCTGTGTCGCAGCTGCCGAGAGCATTACGCAGATGACATAAATACGATATCGGCGAATGGTGGAACCTGAGGTCCATTTTTGCTGGCAAACAACCTTCAACAATAATTTTTCCTGAGTAGTGTACCTTAATTGAAACAGCTTGCAACATCAATGTAATATATAACGATTAGCGTTCATACCTTCAAGTGAGTTGTTCTTCCTGGGCTGCAGCTCCTGCGATACGGCCTGTATGGCCGCCACGTCCAGCTCGCGCAGCTGCTTGCTTAGCGCCTCGACGGCGGCCGCGCACTCGCGCTGCCCGGGAGCCTTCTCTCTGGAACCATTGTAACTATTTAAGCTTTGATCGTTGATGAGAGGGACACATTTAATGATGCAGTGTGTGTATGTTTATCCAAGTAAAGTCTTTAATTATTTCTAAAACATCCGTTTCAGTTCATGAAAATGGATATTATTTATGACGTAATTTAATGAGATGATTCCTTACGTTTATTTGGTCAAAAACATTTTAATTAATAATGTGAGAACATTATCGGGCACAATCAAATTTGCAATAAAAACTAATCACTGTTCCACCTTACGGCCTGGAATGATACTCTACAATTAATTTACAGTTACAGTGTAACTGTGTACGCGTGTCCGAGAGTGGAGGTACAAGGGTGGAGGGTGCGGGCTAGCACTGCGGTTACCTGATGTGCGTGACCAGCGACTTGATGGTGTCGGAGACGGACTTGCTGTGCGTGGCGAGGCTCTGCCAGTGCGGGCGGTCCTGCGGCGCCAGCGCCAGCACCTTGGCGGACTCCAGCATCGAGCACGAGCCTGAGATTATGTCCCTGTGCATCCGAACGATACCTTATTACATTTGATGGCAGAGAGTGACAACCACTGGAGCGATAACTATAACATTAAAAACACCTTTTACATAATGGCGGATGGCGAGGCTTAGTGGAAATGGACATGACGCTGTTAGGAGAGAAGACAGCGGTGGACCAAGGTGGTCATAGAGTGGATGGCGGAGACTAACGAGTAGACTACAGGCCCCGTGGCCAGATCACATTGCCAAAATAGTCGGAAAGCTATCGACGGCTCTGTGCCTAAGTTGATTGTAACCCCGTATGCTAAGCGAGGGGTTCCGGGAAACATAAGACGAGGAATAGGAGAGAAACGACGTATAAAAAGAAGAGGGGGCCTATGCCCAGCAGTGTGTGAGAGCGTGCCGACCTGCCGGCGTCCAGGATGGGCTGCGCGGTGCGGCGCGCCTGCGTGGAGATGCGCGCCGGCACGGACGCGAACTCCGGACTGTCGGCGAACTGGCGCAGGCTGCGCACCGCGTCCTGCAGCGGACCCGTCGCGGCGCCGCACCGGGCGCGATTCTCCTGCACAATACATACCATATACATTATTAACAAACTAAAATCCAAATATTTACACGCGTCCCTCAAGATACTCAATATTTAACAGGTAACATCATTTGGTGATATATTTAACATTAATATAAAAGAATAACTTATCCTTTCACAAACTATAATAACATATTCACTCACCGGTGTGTAGTTGGAGTCCAAAGCTTTGATTTCCTTCACGAGAGCAGCGGTGCAGTTGGCGACTTCCTAATATAACAAGAATATGTTTACACACTATATAGAAAACGCAAATAAATAAATGATCATTATAATATTTTTTTCCAAATCCTTTTTAATGCATGGAATGAGTTTGTCACTTTAGTTTCAATATAAAATAATCTGACTGACATGTCCGGGACAATTTATCGTATATATCATTATATAGAATACATAGAGCGAATCCGATTCATTAAATTTAGACTCGACAGTTCCAAAATTCCGTCTGTGGTCTATCTCGGTCTCTTTTTTCCACTACGGAGAGAGAGAGAGAGAGAGAGAGAGAGAGAGAGAGAGAGAGATGGAGAGAGAGATATGAAGAGAGAGAGATATTAAGAGAGAGAGATATTAAGAGAGAGAGATATGAAGAGAGAGAGGAAGAGAGAGAGATATATATATGTGTGATTTTAAGCAACTCTCAGTGTGTGTGTGTACCTTGGCGGCGTGCACGAACGCGCGCTTGGCGTGCGGGGAGGCGGAGCGCGCGGAGGCGGCGCGGCACGCGTTGCACAGCGCGGACGTGTGCTTCGCTATCAGCGTCGCCGCCGACAGCACCTGCGCACCACCACACCATTATATTATGTGCACGCACGGGGTTACAACAATTATTGTTGTAACCCCGTGTGTTAGTGTGAGTCCCGTCTGAGTCTGCGTGGACGCAGACTATATTTATGCTTTTACTTAGAACACGATAGTAACTTACATATTTTCTTAATAAACTGTGCGTTAAAAGACTACTGTTATTTTAACCAGAAAAAAACTATTTGTAGGATCTTATACTTAATTATACACTCGAGACTTGAAGCTGGAACGCCTCATGTGCCGTATTTTCACCGGCAGCTCACACCATTCAAACCGGAACAAAGCACTGCGTAAGCGTTACGGAATGGAATTAATAACAGGTATGGGAGGCAATACGTCCCCGGACTAATCGACACAAGTTATACCGCATGAAACGGGTGCACGACACTACATTCTCAAAACGCTTATTAAAAAGAGGCTCTTTGTGACTTAACCGCAGTGGGGGCGGGGGCAGGTACCTGGTGCTGCGTGGAGGCAGGGTCGGCGAGGGCGGCGCAGGCCTGCTCGATGGCGAGCGCGGCGCGCGCGAACTGCCCCTGGTCCACCAGCCCCGCGCGACCCGCCACGCTCGACTCGTCCGACACCGCCACCTGCAACACACACGTACACACTGTTACACAACACGACATCTATGAGACATCAGAGACCAATATGTATACAGTAACAAACTCTTAGCCTACTCAAACTCTTACTTACTAGATTAAACTGGAAATCGATATCGAATCGATAAACTTTTGATTAGTTTCCTTAATTTGATTAGATATCCTAGTTTTTATCTCGCCTCGTCCACAACACGACGCAGATTTCCTGTTGAATTGTTAACTAATTAACTAGTTAACATTTCTATCTTACTTCAAAGTAACCAACCCATTATTATGTTTGGAAAACCATTAATATTACAAAATTTATATAATTTATAAAGTTTAAGAACAGCTCAGAAAGTAGTGTATGTACTACTACAGGTGTTATGATTAATTTAATTGCATGTAGTGTTCGCTTCGAGAAGGTCGTTCACTCTCGCGTGTTATAACATCATGAATTTTTAATGAATACGATGTGATCGTCCAGTTTAGTGAACCAATAAAAAAAAAAAAAAAAAAAAAAAAAAAACTAATGATACTAGTATATATAAGTCACCAGGTATGCGGCCTGCGCGGCGCACTCGACGAGCCCCTGTACCGCCTGCGCAGTGAGCGACACGCCGCGCGAGAACTGCTCGTAGGCGGACTGCTTCACCGCGCTCGCCATGCCCGACATGCCTTCACCTGCACACACACACACACCAATAAGGCTCTCGTCACACTTTTATAATAATTAAAAACATACTCGACACCAACAATTCTCGTGTCTCAGGCGGCATCGACACAGATACACAACAAAAACATCTAATGCCCTAGAACCCACCGCGCGGTCTGCTTCGACCGGGGATCGAAAGCAGGAACACGATTTACAGTCACGGCAACCTCCAACTTAGTCCCAGGACTGTTGTAATATCATAAAAAATATACAATTTATACAGTAATATATTTTTCTAAAATGCGTTGTCCCGGTACCGTCAGGTATAATTCCGTAGTGAGGTAACCCCAGGCGCGGTACTCACTGAGCGTCTTGCTGTGCTCGACGACGGCGTCGAGGCAGGCGAAGTATCCGAGCTCGTTGAGTGGCTGCGCGGGCGCCTGCAGCAGGGCGCGCGCGCTGCTGATGCTGCGCACCGCCGCCTCGCACTCCTTCTGGCCCGGACCGGCCTCCGTGCACACGTCCACCTGTACGCATCCAGTTGTCTTGTGTTACCCGCACGAGATCATGACGAGCCTGAACGTGACGGCATCCTCCGCCCAAAACGATGATAACTTATGAGAGGACTCGAGTCGCGTCACATCGCACTTCAAGTCGGATACTTTTATGTGCCTGTTATTTTAGTTTTCCAAATGGGAAATGTTAACCTGCATTACTACATGGCGGCAGAAATAGGTATGGCAGTAGTAATTCTCCGAACTAATACTACACATACGGTTGAAGATAAACTATATTTTAAATATCATTTTCCCAGAAAACAAAGAAATGAACTCAATGCAAGTTTATGTTACGTCTTTTCTATCTAAAAGCCATGGTAATGATATCAATGTAAAATCTTCATGAATCATCTATCTTCAGAACTACTTAAATTATGGAACAGTTATTGTTTTTTAACCAAACTGCTAACTTGAATTCTAATCGCAATCTTAAATTAAGAGTTTTTTTTCTACATTTCATTAGTATAAATGGATTCTGCTTTTCAAGACAAGAAACGATGGCGTGTTAGTAAAGCTGGTCTCATACAGCAGGGGGAAGTATCGGTGCAGATGAATGTAACAGAAAAGCGTAAGAGCCATCCAAAATGATGACCAGGGGATACTCACGAGTCGGTTGATGGCCTCGGTGACGGCGCGCGCAGCGCCCGCCAGCTGGTTCTTCGCGTTGGGCCGCGTCACATCCTAACGGATAAGACAGATACACTGTTACAGTATTACATACAAGTGGATATTCCTCACAGGTACATCCAGACCCGAACTAATAATCTTGTCATATAGCAACCAGGTAACAGGAAGACAACTTATTTACAACAATTTTCAATTCATTTATTCTATTGAATGATAAATAATCAGGTGGGAATAGGTGAATACTGAGCAGAAATGAGCGAGAGCGCCTGTTTCGGGCATCCCTTCCCCCGCCACCCCGCCCGGACCCGACGCAACTTCAAGGTCAGAACAGCGAGATGACTACATAAGCTAAATAATGACAAAGGATTCATGTTTCTAAGACTATTATTATATACTATTATATATTGTAATTGGCGTAAAGAAAAGATGGCGGGACATATTTTACGAGAGAGATTAGGGGCAAGTGGGACGCAACTGACAGACAGAAAATTGTGAAGGGACTTGGCCTACGCGGAAGATGCGACCAATGTTTAAATTTAAAATTGTTTGTAATATGATTTTAGTAGAAGAAATAAAAGCTTTTATTATTATTATCATATTGTAATTACTCTGTTAAGATAAAAACCTAAACCGTGTGATTTTAAAGACGTCAAAAATAGTAAAAAATATCTAAAATTTACAGAAACTTTTACAATATACATAATATATATAAAATAATAATGTTTATGTCCCACACTACACTGCAACGCGAAGAGCGATATAAGAGACTGGAATCTTTAACAAGTAGAATTTATATACAGAAACAGGTCAAACGATGTTACGATCGAGATGAACTAAATAACGACAAAACGCGATCTCGCTGAATGAATACACATACATGTACGCTGACTACGAACTGATGTAATTATTTACCTGGCTGACAGACTTGGCTGTTCCGAGCAGCTTGGACGAGTTGACGGTGACAGATTTCATTGATGTCACCATTTGTGTGCGCGACTCAACTTCCTGTAACAAATTATTCAATATTAGTATTGTGTACCTTCACGCCTCAGGGGTGAAAAGCGCAATGCGATATTAGGTCTTCCCCGTGGAGGCCGCACAGGCGACAACTTACTTACAAGTAAGCTCTATCTTGTAATTTATAATAAGAGTAATTAATTGACGTTCACAAACTATTTCTTTAAGATCTCAATGGCAATAAATTTGTATAACTATTGTTGTTATCATCACGAGTTGAGGAGTTTGTTCAACATTAGGTAGTAAATCTGCTCTGTAAAATCCAGAAATCAGAAACCATCTGGAGGCAACAAATACTCGTAAACCTTCCCAAATTATGAAGTAAATGGTATCCAATTTCGATATATTATCAGGACTAAAAGCTCAGACTTTCAAGAGGATCTAAAAACACTGTGACACGGAACTCGAAAGAATCGTTTATATAGAATGGAAACGGTAGAAAAACACAGTGGAAGTTATATATAATCACGGTTTGTCATTTCAAGCAGATAATTAAGTGTATAATCAGTGAAGATGGCGCGTACCTCAGTGTGGGAGCACATTTCAATGGCAGCCGCCAGGAGCCGGTTGAATGAGGCGCCGAAGTGTGAGGAGGCGGCGTTCAGTTCGGGGCGGGACTCCACGCGGCCGACTACGTTGGACGCCGCCGTGGACATCTCCACCGCCGCATCGTTCAGCTCCGTCTGCAGCTCGCTGGACAACACGATAACAAATTAAGCTAAGCTAATGATACCTGAGTACAGGATGGACTAAAAAAATGTGAGCCGTCACGGTACGCCTGGCAGATGTGTAACATCGACATTATTTTGTAAGAAACTAAGTACCCCATCACTAATAATGTTTATGATTTGTCGTAACCTTGAACGGACCAATCAGCGCTCATGCCGTGGCGACGCGTCGCCAAGCCAGAAATCGGTTTTACGTGCGGCTATAGATGTTTCACATCAAAAGTTTTGGAAAAGCAAAAAAAGCATTGAACCCGCTATTCGAAAAACTGTATTTAGATGACCTTTACACTGAGCCTGAGCGATTTTTCTGTCACAGAAAGGTAACAATAAAATCGTTCATGAAGTCGGTATAGAAATATCGTGTAATTGCCCCACGCATTCCGTGCGAAGCGTGATCTCAATATAATATAAAGTGTGTAATGTACGCGACTCACCCGTAAGCCCTCTCCGGCGGCGGGAACTCTCCCATGTTGAGGATGTTGAGAGTCTCGTTGATGTTCTCGAGCACGTTGTCCAGCTCGCCGTGGGAAGGTATCGCCTCCATCGTCTGCTCCAGCCCCTGAGAACCGAACAGTGCGTCAGTGCTGCACTTAATGGGCGATGGAATTACAACTGATAACTGGATAGAATCAGCACTTGACTACCTGTGAGATTTCCTTGGCCAAGGATACGATGGTCGCGGTGTCGACCGGTTCCGAAGTACTGAAGTACTGCTGCACCGTTTCCACAAGTGTGAGTGAAGAGTGCAGCACGTATTTTCCCGACATTATCACCCTGGAATAATGACGTTAGTAAATACGTTAAATCTTAGCTACTCTCTAGCTGTTGACAGAAAAACGTATTGTAGTCATTAAAAAAATATTTATTTTTTGTGTCTTTTCATCGTAAGACAAAACCTTTTGCATATAAATTAAGATCTTCGTGGTATATATAAATCTCAGTTGGCACAGGCGTGCTTATGTACATACTTACTGTCGTGCCAGTAGATATTTAGGTGTGGAGATGGGACTACATTACTTATGAACATTAAAGCTCGCCTCCAAGAAGAAAAACATATAAATATGACGGATAAAACGACTTTAATAAGAAAATATATTCAAGATTGTCTTTCAGGACCTCCTACTAAAGTTGTGCAAGGATTTCGATGATAAAAGGAGAGTATGTAGAATAAGATCTGGTTGAGTGTCAGGTATGTGTCCGGAGGCAGGGGAGCTGCATACCTGTGCCTGTGGCTCGGCGGGTGGTTGGCGGCGGCGCCGCGCACGGCGGAGGACAGCTCCCGCAGCGAGCCGGCCAGCTCGCACCCGGCGGACCCCGCGGCGGAGGGGTCGCTCGCCTTCACCGCGGACACCAGCTGCGCCGTGGAGCCGGCGGCCGCACGGGACGCGCTCCTCATCGTCTGGGAGGCCCATTCCTCCTGCGACAATGACAAGTCGATCAAACTATACCGTTACCTTCACTTAGATGGATATGTCACGATTCATAGACTAAAAGCTTTTAGTGTCACTCAGGTACGCTAATGGTAAGTGTAACGTATTGGGCAATATAAAAGCAATTTTTATTATTTTAATACAGTATCAAATCGATACCACGGTAACATGATAGCATTATCATTACTGTGGCAATGATAAAACAAACTATGAGGTCTAAATATTTATAGGAGTTGTGAATACGTACAGTTTGTCCGGGCAGAGGAGTGAACTCCAGCGCTCTGGCGGCCTCGTCCAGCTCATCCAACTCTGCCTGCAGAGATTTGATGATCTCTGCAGCGGCATCCAACTCCAGACCCTTGCACGCGATGCGGGCGCGGTCCACTGACGTTCTGCGAACATACCAAAACACATTGTTTCATGTTTTTTTAAATTATGTAACTAATTTTGCTCCATTCACAGAGAAGATGCCGAGAGCTCACGAAGAAGACAAATTACAATTATAATTTAATGTATTATTATTTGACATGTCGTACAGCAGATTCTCATCTCTTAACCCTGCTACCGAACAAATTAAATAGATGCATTTATAAAGGTGTCATTTAAATCGCCGAGATAATGTACTCCATCTGAACCCGGGGCGAAGGTGCGTTACCTGAGGTCTGTGCACGCGTCGGTGTAGTTGTGCACGGTGAGCGCGAGGTGTCGCGCGGCGGCCGCGTCGCCCACTCCCGGCAACGCCGCGCGCGCCGCCGCGACCACGTGCCCGCTCGGCTGAACACATATAAACATATTATATAATACTAACAACAAAATGCCTTTTTTTACTATGGGCACAATTCGGCTCATTTCGGGTGTGCTCGTTGAGCATCGGCGGAACGCCTCCGTGTATAAAATGAATACACGTACATAATTTTTTGCTGTGCCGCCTTAGGGTGACGCCTCAACTTAGAGACCAATTGTTATTAGTCGTCTGTGACGAAAGTTCTTTCTATAGATGCTGTTAGAAAGCACCGGAAACCGATTTCATTCAACTTGTGACGTCGCACTCCAACATTGACGAGGTAACTTCAGCATCCTCTGTAAGTTGAAGCGTGTTCGACGGACTCACCTGTAAGAATGTCTCGGAGGCCGAGATGAGGTCGAGCTGTGAGGCGGCAGTGTCGAGGGTGTTCCTGGACGCCTCCACCACCCTGGGCAAGTGCTCGCTCAGCGTCCTGCACTCCGCCGTCAGCGTCTCCTGCGCGTACTTGTTTGTGCTGTACTGGGCCGTGTTGTGGGCGGCGGTGATCAGTTGTGTCGCACTGGAGGCCGCTTGACGGGCGCACTCCTGGGGACAAAGTACGTGCCATTATAACGCACAGGTTTAACTCGTTCGAGCTTATTAGTATTGAATAAATGTAGATCAATCAAGATTTGACTGTTAACTATAGTTATTAGTTATATACTAGGTTTGTCAAAGATGGAGTGGGCAAACAACAGATATGTTTGGCCCGGTCCCGGGAGTGAGTGAGGCAGCGTTACTGGCAGGTAGATGGTAATGCGTGCGTACCTGCAGGCGTTGCGTGTGGCGCACGCTGTCGTGGTGCGGATGGCGCGCGTACTCCGCGGCGATGTGGCGCAGCTCCTCGGCGGCGTGGCGAAGCGCGTGCTGCCGCTGCGCGTCGGCGGGCTCGCTGGCGCACTGGCGCGCCGCCTCCACCATGCGCGCGGTCGCCTCCGCCAGCAGCTTGGCGGCCGCCAGCAGCCGACCCTGCTTCTCCGACGGCTGCTGTTCCGCTTCCGTCTGCGTATTATACACACCATTACACTCACACTATCACGTGTACCGCATCAATATATTTCACTCTTGTATGACTAAAATATAATCTTCGATCGGTTCGTGATGTATACCTTGATGGTTGTGATGAGGTGCGCGGTGGCCTGCCCCAGCGCCCGCGCGTGCGCCACCATGGAGGCCGCGTCCCGCGCGGACTCCACGCGAGTGCTGCAAGACATCACAGACTCCACTACGCGTTGCGTCGCCGTCTGATGAGGCGCGCGATCTAACAACATACACATATATTGTCATGACAAATACATTTAGTCAAGAATTATCACGGCAAATCCAACGTGTCCAAACACGACATGGCCATCTTGTTTAGTTGAGAGTAAGAGTATCTGAGGCTACCTTCCGGCTTCCTCATCAGGTATTACGGCACTCTGACAGAAACTACATAAGTGTGTCAAATTCCAGCAAAATGCTTGAATGGATTACAAATGTTTAACCGTAACAACAATAAATCATTGGAATAAGAAGATATATAAGAATATAATACTTCTTAAGTCTTCAGATTTTTATTTTCAAGTTTTCAGATATCTGTTATAGAAAGCGTACATTACATTAGTCCGAAATGTGAATAACCACTTAGGTTCTTACTGTCCGGTCCATAAACTGGAAAAACACCCATGTTGATCTTTATTCCGTTGCGTGAAAACAGGACTAAACAACGAAAACATTTTCGTATGTATAATATGACAGATTTCCCTCACCCAGCTGACAGTGCGCCAGTAATCTCTCCAGCTCCTCGGAGACGCGTCCAGCGGCCGCAGTGAGGTGTTCCACGGCGGGGGTCGCCGGTTCGGGGACCGTGCGGCACGCGTCCACCAGTTTCTCCACCGCGGCGCCGACTTGACGAGCGGCGCTGATCAGCTGCTCGCGACACGCTGGGTTCTGGATCGTGGGTGCTACCACCTGGTGGACGATATTTTATGGGTTTTTTATATAAGTTAGGGGCTCGAACGAGCTGATGGCCTTCATGAAGTTACAGTATTTCCATAGAGGAGACAAGGAAAAGAGTATTTTTTGGGCTTTCACAGCATCAGAGTTGCCAAGGGCCTCGCGTCCGAAATGTGTCAGTAGACCCAAGTCACATCGCACCACGTGCATGTAATTTCAACGGCACCCACACAGTTAAACATAGAATCCTCAAAACAAGTTATTTTTTCAGATTCTTTGAGTTCAAGCTTATTACAAATTACCTCTAAGGTAATTAGCCAGTGATTTTGGGACCTATATCCATACACATAGGTAAGAGTAAGTTTACCTTGGCGCACGCCACCAGCTGACTGGTAGCCAGCGCGCAATGCGTGGCGGCAGCAATAATGTTGTTCTGCAACAGCTGATCGGTCTTGCACTGCGCGGCGACGTTCTTCGCCTTGAGCACCAGCGCGGCAGTAGTGTTGGCCACGGACTTCGCCAGCGAGAGCAGAATGTCCTGGAATTAGTTTTATGTCAAGAAGTGCGGCTCCGAGATTGATTAATACATTTATTGTTTTATCTTACCCTTAGGTCAGCGCTGATGACTCAAAGAATCATTGTTTTGTGAACGTAACGCGAGTCAAAGTGATGACGAAAGTAATATTTCTTTGCGCGATGCCAACTAAGTACTGTATACTATATCACTTAGACAATATGTTTAAGTAACATCTTAACATCTCGGTAGCATCTTATTCATTTAAACCACTAATAGATCGCATTAAACATAAATACTACAAATACTACGTTCAAGAGCTAAAACAGAGCTGTCTCCCTTGTTTAACTGCATCAAATTTACAATCGTAATGATAAAAATAAAGTTGGACGCGACGATTATAAAAAAAAACATTAAAGTAAGTTTTGTTTTTAAGTACCAACAATATAAACTATGCTCGCGTTTATTTGCCAAGTGAAATTACTACGAGATCACATAGCTTGTGGGAAATCTTGGAAAGTGCGCAGCGTCCCCTGATTAGGGAGCCATAGGGAGCTATAGATTGTGCAGGTTCGAGCGAGGTTTTTGACTCGTCGACACATCGCCTTCTAGGGTCAACTCGACCGGACTTCGGACATGGATAGTTGTCCCATATAAATGTTGAAGAGCTAGATATATTGCTTCGGCATCCCAACTCTCCGGGTACGAGACAATTCACATATTAATTGATTTTGCTCAGGTGCCACGCCGTTTACGACTCATTTATATCGACGTGTTGCAAAATGTCTGTCTCTTTTGATTCACAATGGTTAGAAAGAGATGCTCGAACCTCTAATTGTTATTGGCAAACTGACTCTCTACCAGTATGTGTCTGCAAGGTGCAGCATACAATATATGAGTGAACTAAATCAGTTTCAAGTACAGGGGTATGTTAGTCCACAATAGTTATTTTCGTAACCACATTCACTTTCACCGGACAGTTAGTTTTAAATAAAACAATTATATAAATTTAAAAGCAAATGTAATTACCAAAATAACCACTTTAGAGAGCAATACGATTCTTTGACCAAACAAAATTTAGGACATCACTATAAAAAGGTAGGCAGAAAGGTTATACTACTTGTCACGTGATTAAGGTACGGGACGAGCAGATGGCTCACCTGATGTTAAGCTCCATCACTAGCGTATAACAGCAATACAACTTGGTTCCTCCCGCAGTAGAACGTGTGGGGAACATCCAAGTCGCAACTCAACACTGAGACATGAACGTGGTTGATCATCTCACGAACAAAGAGACATAACTAATGTATGTACAAAGTTTAGCCGATAGCTGTTGCGGCTGTTAGCTGAGCTGAGTGAGCTATCGAACTGACGCCATCAACAGGTACAACTAACGTATCTGTGAACGAGCTCAAGCAGATCAAACATTACCATGTTTATTTATACGAATTTAGTTAAATATAATCATAATGACTTACCACCGTTCACAGTGCCCTGTGTACATTTTGCTGAATTACAAATGTTTAGCAATAACGATAGAGACATCATAGAATTTTGTTTGATCCAAGAATAAGTTAATAATAATACAAGCAGATGTAAGTGTGGAGAATTATTGAGTAAATAATTTAATGTAATGTTTAGTTCAATTTTGAATGGTATATAATATGTTAAAAACATTTAACTGTACAAATTAGTATTTAAAAACGATTAGTAAATCCGTAATTAGCACCTGGGTTAATTTACTCAATATTAAACCACCACTGTGTAAAGTATAACAAAATATAAATAAAAAACTTAATAAAATAACTATGAACTATGGCAGTAACAATGACTCAAAAATATATAACTTTCATGTAAACATAAAGACAAAAATAAGTCAACATTATGGGGATAACATACAATTGGCAATGATCATTTGTATGTGGCATATGAATGGCAATCCATATTCACAACCACATTATAATGGAACATTGAGCTTGAGCTGATACAATAATAAGCATCAACAATATTCATTGAAAACGGCAGCTTCACTTGACTTCCTTTCTCTCCTCTTTAAATAGATAACATATGATAGTACATAGGGTATTTAAGTGCGTATGTACCTGTCATTAGGACAATAGTTATTTCAAGACATGAATTGGTATGATATTTCATTACCGTATGAAATAACTACGTAAACATTTTTTTTTTAAAACAAGAATGTACGTTTTGTAAGTAATTTAGCCGCTCAATATTTAATTAGATCATGAATTTAGCAACCAATGTTTTTGTAAATAATTTAAGACTAGATTAGTTCAGCTCACAATGGTTATGGTTGTGTGTTACCAGTCACAACACATTTTACAATTTTTAACAAAATATGGTTAAGTTGTCCGTGTGTCCTATTTACGCAACATTTATTATACAGATTATATTATGAATGTTTGTAACTGGAAACCAAAATCGAATAAACTTTATATATAAACATCATTTTTGAGGAAAATAGTGAAGATGCATATAATGTTAATAAAAATATTTAACATTATGTATTAGAAAATAGCTATTAGCTCTTTTTTATCAACAAGGGTCTTATCATTTTGGCATCCAGTTGACAAATGATAAACATGATGATAAAAATTGTGATGGTCATGTCAGTCTAGGGTACGTTTACTAACCCCCCAAGTTAATATCTAATTTGTCATTTTACAGTCTTTTTCCCATTTTTTTAGTCTTTATACATATTTAAAAAATAACTCCATGTATCTTGAGGATACTGTTTTAGACAGGACTAGGTTTTTAGGAACCAATTTTATATTTCGAAGGGAAAAGACTAATTTAGACTACCACTCTTTTTCATTAATAAGTAAAATAATTCATTAGATCTACTTTTAACACAAGTTTTAAAATTTTTTGATTAATATATAGATAAAGCGGAAATACTAATTTCAAAAAACGCTTTCATTTTATGAAATTTACATAAACCGCTTACCAAATTAATAAGTAACTATGCAGTTTTATTTAATTTTGTATATATTAAGTTAGCTGCCGAAACCTTTCTATACTAAAAAACATCTGGACCCACCACCAAAGTAACAACGCCTAGTGTATCTACGCTACTTGATAACAGTAGTTATCGCCTGCCTCCGTACCGTTGCCTCTCTCGCACGTATCTTTGAGAAACAGACACTGTATCGAGAGTGCAATGAAAACGAAAATGAGCGCTAACACCAGAAGGATATTGAGCCAATTGTCTTTCCAAATCTGTTGAAACTCTAGCTCCAGGCATTCGCACTGCGAGCAACATTTCTCTTCTGTTTTAGGGCACCTTCGTTTGCAATACTGACAGTATCCCCGTATGTATTTATCGCCTGTCATCCTGAACGTAGGATTATACACTATTCGGATTTCAGTCTTTGCTTTTTTATCAGATTCAACTTCCGGACGGTCGCTGCTGACTGTCGTTTGACGATCGCGAGACTCGTTTGTGAAATATCTTTCGCTTTTCTTGACGAAATTTTCAAAATGATCACCTTTACGTTTACCTATTTCGTTTTTAGTGAAACTAGCCTCGGCGGTTTCCATAAACGTCTCCGTGGTAGTCAATACTCTGTTGTATTTGTTGTAGTTTAAAATCTGCATGTTTAAAGAGCCCGCCACCTTAGTGCCGGGTCCGTTATGTGTGACGTCATTGATAATACTGTGGCATTCAATTTTTTTACCATTGTACTTGTTAAAATGATCGTTAATATCGTTTTTGTCCACACTGTCGGACAGGAAGAATCTTTGGCGCAGCAAATCATTTTTGATACGCCTGTCTAAGTTTATGTTAGGACTGCCTTGTTTGTCAAAGTTAATATTTTCGTAGTGATGACTATTATTATCGTTATTCTCGTTTTTGCCATTAGTATAGTTCAATTTAGTGTCAGTGTCGTTTATTGCTTTGCCATTTTCGACGTTCTTAGTATCAGTTATCTTGTCAAAATTTACGTTAACGTAATTATGGTTGGAAAAGTCTTTTTTGAAATTGCTTATTTTATCTGAAATAGTTTTAGGGTACGGTTTGGGAGTGCCTTCCAAGAAATCTTTACAGTTAGCAAGTATAGCTTCATAATCGTCGCTTTTGTTGTTTAGTTTATCATTATCATTCAGCTTATTTATATCTTTGTCTTTATTTTTATGGTTGGCTTCTCTATTCCTTTTAAAAATCGCGTTACAATAGTCCACGCTTCTGTAGTAGTCGCTATCGGACTCCTCCTGTATGACATCTAACATGCCCCAGTTTCTGCTAGTATCGACATCTTCATATATACTCTCATCATCATCATTTTTGGAGTCAACATATTCGTCGTATACACTATCGTTATCATGATCTATATTTTTTAAACCGAAATCTACATCATCATGTATTTTATCATCACTTATAGCATTGAAATCGACATATTCAATGATCTTTTCATCGATATCATTGATTTTATCATTCAGATCGCTATCATACTCTTTTGATTTGAAGAAGGTACTGTAAAAGCTATCGAGGCAGTAGTTCAACTTGCGGTAGAGGATGGATTTCTTCTTGTCAGTTACCTGTGTCTCCTTGTCCTCCTCAGTCTCCTCGCCGATGGTGTGCAGCACGGAGGTGGACGCCTCGCCCACGCGGGACGCCGCGTTCAGGAGGTTCTGCCGCGGCTGGAACCGACAACACAACATTATTGAAACTTAAACAATCAAAAAAATATCCAGAAAGTACTATATGAGTACACTACGTTGTAACTCATCGATTGCAAAGCAAGTTACACAAATATTGGCAGGGTGAGGCGACAATTTCCCCCTCTGCGAGAATAGAAACCGCATCACAGTCGGACATCGAAACCGAACAACAACACTAGCAACATTATTTATTTATTTTTGTTCCAAAATTAGATTTTTATTACTTATTGTGTATTCTTATTGTGTTATTTTCAATGTAAATTAGTTTTAGTGTTAGTACAGTGGAGCGCCGATATTAATTTGCAATGCCTGAAAAAGACAACTAAGTCTTAAGCACCAAATTATCTATAAGACCTTATTGTACACTTAGTTGACAAATAAATTTTGTATTTGTATTTAACATGTAATCGTCATGGTATGCTATATATATATGGTCAAGGCGTCATGGTGTCCATTCGGGAGTCGTTTGACAGTTCGACGACGAATGATGTCACCGTTGAAGATGATTTCGTCTCTTAGCGTGCACGGTCAGGAGACGCGTGTGCGTGTGCGTGTACGTGCGTGCATATAGTGACCTCTTTGGTGTCGGGCTCGGCCGCCTTGAGCAGGTCGGTGAATGCGGTGCAGAGGCGGCGCGTCGCGTCCAGCAGCCGGTCCCCGTTGTCCGCGTCGTCCATCAGAGCGGCGATCATCTGCACGCCCTTCGTCACCTCCGGCAGGTTGCTCGTGATGGTGGTGATGGCCGCGCCCACCGCCGTGTGGTCCACCTCCTCCGTACCACCTGCCGCACACAACATCACACTCTCATCACATCTCTACTGTGACCGCTTCAAGGAAACATCCAGGGTGCAATTCTTATTTAGAATCAGTGTTGCTGTGCCATAACAGGGTTTATGTTTGAATCCTATTAATATATTAAAGATTTATGTTACAATATAGTGTAACAAATGCTTTGGATTTGAATTTGAATTCTTGATAACTTTAGTCTACAAACAGCTTTTTTTTTTTTAGACAAATCTGAAATCTAATTCAATATTTCTGTTAAGTGTTCAAGCGTTCAAGTTAGCAGGGTCGGCTTTAAACCACCATTTACCTAGAGTAAGCGTAAACTTAGAAGAGTAGACTTATTAAGCGACGGCATTTATGGCAATAACAGTGACGTTCATTTGTATAATTTGGACAGTTAACATATATACCCGACTTCCAAAACAAATTATAACAAGAATATTTTCCTTAATAGAGCAAGTGCTATCCACAACAAATTCTTTAACGATATTGATATATTTAATTTAACAGCTCCATCCTTTCGTCAACAACTTATGTCAAGCATTTGCCACTTGTGTAATTAATTTAGACTGTTATTGTTAATGCTACTTTATATTTGTGTGTGTGTTTTTTTGTAATATTCTTTAAGTTCACAAGTTTCCTAAACTGTACTACCTCATGATGGAAACTTCACTGGTTTCTGTGTTATTTATTAGTGTTAATCTAACATGATTTATGTACTGTATGTTTCCCAAATAAAGCAAAATAAATGGTGCGCTTATGTGTGTGTGCGGTGGTTACCGTTGGTGAGCGTGACTACCCTGGCGGTGGCCGCGTTCATGGCGGCTATCTGCGAGGTGACCACCTGCTTGCTCGAGTCCATCGTCACCTGCTTCCACTTCACAGACGCCGCGTCCTGCCCCAGCTCCGGGAGACTCGCCTGCGCAACACAATATATATTATATAGTTTTTTTTTAATGTAATACAGTTACGGTATGAGCCGACGGCCCACCTGGTGTTAAGTGGTAACCTCGCTGCTAACCAATGCGACTTCGGTCCTCCCCTACTAGGTACGACAAGACCCAAGTCGCATCGTATGCGCCCATAACTCTGAGACGTGTAGTTGGAAGGTCTCATGTGCCTGTAATTTCACCGGCAACAACACCTTTCAAACCGGAACACAGTAACGGGAATGCGTTGCTGCTTTGCGGCAGAAATGGGCATGGTGGCAGTACTTCCCCGGACGAACTTGGCGAGAGTTCTACTGCTTTTAAAACTTTAGCGAAAAAAATGATAATCAACTAAATTAATAAAACTATAGTGAAGTTCATCTTGTAAACTAAATTCACTATTTTTAATAGTAATAGTACATGACTGACTATCTTTTAGCCATCCAATCAATGCAAGCGACGCCTGAAGCGGTGGGAGAGAGAGAGCCAATACTCTTTTACTTCTACTTATTTTCTATGTCACTGGCCCTCTCGAACCAGTGTGTTGAATTAAAGGGCGCCTCAAAGCGGCTCCTTTCATCAGACATCTTTAGATAATCAGTGTGTATAAGGATGGGGTGTGTCTGTGTGGTGTGTGTGTGGTGTGTGTGTACTCACCCTGGTGAGTGTCTGCTCGGTGTGCTTGATAAGCTCGCAGCCGGCGGTAATGGTGGAGAGCAGGGCGCGCTGTGGCTCCGACAGCAGGGACGTCACCCTATGTTGCTGCACTTGCGACGCCTGACACATACAACCGTGTTACTATATATATTCACGCCACAAAGACGTTGTTAGTCATTGTTATTTCAAAATTACATGAATCTAAAAGTTATATAGTTATTTAATTTGCGACAAAATATTTTGAATCTTGAATTTAGTGTTGTATCACACTAAAGTGTTTTTCATTGTTTTAGTTTTTAAACTGTGGTGTAAAGTGCTGGTTATAAATAAATAATATTTAATTTTTATAAAATATGTACCCGACCCTGGTAGTAACAATAAACAAAGTTCCAATATACTTAACACATTATAAGTTAAAATTAATACGTACACATGATATTTTGATGACTATAGATCCAAAAGTTAGCGTGGAACAAATGAAATTCAATTTAAAATGACACCCAAATGAAAATCACTACAATATAGATAGTTTTAAGTAATGTTCTTACTAAAGTAAATAAATCATTTAATGGACCCACCATCACCACTGCTTATCAAAATATAAGTTAATAAGGATCAGAAAATATTAATATAATATAATAATGGTGGACATATCACACAGCGCCATCTAGCTCCAAAGTAAGCTAAGCATAGCTTGTGTCATGGGAACCACACAACTGATATACATACTTATATACTTTTTGTAAATACACACAATATAATACAACTTAACACATGGACACAGAACAAACATCTATGTTCGTCACACAAATGTTTATCCTGGGTGGAAATCGAACCCACGACCTACAGCGCAGAAGGCAGCGTTACTACCAACTGAGCTGTGAGGCCAGTCAATATTATGTAGGCACACCAAAACTTCAGCGCAATCGGTGGCCGGGAAATGACTAAATATTTAGTTGCAGGACTTGACCCACACATAGTGACAGAAAAACCTAATACAAGTGTATATATAATATTTGACTGGCCTCACAGCTCAGTTGGTTAGTAACCCTACCTTCTGCGCTGTAGGTCGTGGGTTCGATCCCCACTCAGGACAAACATTTATGTGACATTTGTTCTGTGTCTGGGTGTTAATATGTATTATATGTATGTATTTACAAAAGAAAAGTATATAAGTATGTATATCAGTTGTCTGGTTCCCATGATACAAGCCATGCTTAGCTTACTTTGTCGATAGATGGCGCTGTGTGAAATGTCCACCATTATTATTATATAAGACCTTTTGTCGGCAGTTTCAGTACCTAAGTTATGTACAATGATAGTGTTATATACAGAGGGAGGGTATATACAAAACAAGCAAATAAATACTGACTGCGGGCGGCGCGTGTCCCGTTATGATCTGGCCGGAGACTGTGGTCTGCTGCGCGCCCGTCACGTGACCCACCGCGAACGGTTTAGCACCTACCATCAACACGTACACACAAACACATGTATGTATGTTTATACATAACAACACAAACTAAAAGGGCAGTAGAACTCACGCCAAGTACTTCCGGGGAAGTACTGCCACCATGCCTATTTCTGCCACCGACCAGTGAAGCATTCGCATTACTATGTTCCGGTTTGAAAGGTGTGGCTTCCGGTGAAATTACAGGCACACGAGACATTCCACCTGCACGTCTCACAGTTACGGGCGCATACGATGCGACTTGGGTCTTGTCGTACCTAGTAGGGGAGGACCCGAGCCGCATCGATTGTTATGGGCCGTTACCACTTAACACCAGGTGGGCCGTCGGCTCGTTCCGTATCTCAATCACATTAAAAAAAAAAAAAAACACCAACTACTATATATAGTACTAATGCAAAATATAAATAACATATTCTATTATTTACATATTTAAGGTAAGTCCTGATGGTCGCACGAGATGGCACGATTAGCTATCCGTGCACCCATCTGCACTCAGATTTAACAGTTCTATAGTGAAATAGGCAACACTTATTAGATGCCAATGATTGCATATTTTTTATACTTAGCGGATGGACCCTTACGTTTTTTATCTTCAGCCCAGAACAATGCAACACGACTTAGGTATCTCTCCGTTTAAGTTTTATGTGATAAAGTTACGGAACGAGCCGACGGCCCACCTGGTATTAAGTGGTAACCTCTGCCCATAACAACCGATGCGACTTGGGTCCTCCTCTACTAGGTAGGACAAGACCCAAGTCGCATCGTATGCGCCCGTAACTCTGGAAACGTGCAGGTGGAATGTATCTTGTGCCTGTAATTTCACCGGCAACCACACCTTTCAAACCGGAACACAGCAACGCGAACGCGTTACTGCTTGGCGGCAGAAATTGGCATGGTGGCAGTACTTCCCCGGACGAACTTCGGGAGAGTTCTACTGCTCTTAAAAGTACCATGAATACTTAAATGGCACCACAATGCGCCCGTAACTCATGAGACCTGAAGAGGGAACGTCTCATGTGCCTGTAATTTCACCGGTTCTCGCTCATTTTAAGCTTGGAACGCAGCAAAGTGAGCGCACTACTTCTTATCGGCATAAATGTGTATAGTAGCAGCTATATCTCCAGACGAGCTATGCACGTACAGCTGCTTCTACTGCTACTAATTTTACTTATAAATTATGGGGCATATTAACAAACAAGGACAGCTTAATGCAACGAAAACAAAATGATGTAAATTATTATTATTTACATATATAAGAAATATATATACAATTCGTCAAAAAATACAAAATTTTATCAATTCATGTGCCGGTGAATTAAAAAAAACTATGGCTATGTACATAATTTTGGTAATTAAGGAAATATTTACGTCATTGAACCATCGAAATGCATGGAGCTAAACAAAACTTAAAAATGGAGGTAAAAAAAAAACAATTGTTTGTTTGAAATACTATGCTAATACATAATATATGTATGTATGTATGTATGGTACGTACCCTCAGCGCCGGGGCGGTGCACGGCCGGCTTGGCCACAGACTCTGTGTTCACTTTGCCGGACTTGTATGTGTCGTGTTGGATGATGTTCGCCCTGCAACACACACACATAATGTATGGTAGCGCGCCGGCAACACACGACCGAGGGCCATCACCAGCCTGGTGGTGGGGTGCACGAAAAGAGCCTCTCCGAGGCGCACTTTAATCGTTTTAAAATACTGGTTCGAGAGGGCCAGCTACTACAAGATTACATTTAGTAGTGAGTTGTATAAATGTAAAGACACCAGAAACAGTGTTGTTCTCTATATGGGCACCGATGGTCTAATATTTTTTCTCTTCCATCAAAATACGTGAAAAATGATCTATGATGAACTTGAAATTATGAATATATCTCACTTGGAAGGTGAGACGGAGTCCTCCAGCATAGCGGATCCCTCGTCTCCCTCGATCCCGAGATGGTCTTTAGCCCGTTGTTTGCGCACTATGATATCGATGTACCCGGCGATCACTTGCAGGATCTGTTCCGCTTCCGTAGTCTGGACCGAGTAGTACTGGTCGCTGGAAAATACAATACACATCAAATTACTAATTATAAATGTTGTTAAAACAAGCCTAGCTACTCGCCAGCTGTAATACAGAAGCAGTGCAAAACATGATGAAGTGTAGTCACACGAGCCAACTTTGTGGCGACGATACGACCTGTCCGTTGGAACACACAGCGAGTAGACGAGCTATTCCATCAGCGCTGGTGTGTGTGCGAGGCTACCTGTAGTCTCCGAAGTCGAGGGTGAATGTGTTGGGGCTGGCGCACCAGCGGCGCACGGTGGTCAGCGGCCACGTCTGCAGGATCTCCTTGGTCTTCTCGTCGAGCCGCAGCACCGAGTTCTTCGTCACGCCGAGCAGCCGCGGGACCAGCTTGTTCTTGCCTTTCATTTTCTCCTGTGGTCACAACAAATCGTCAGGTGTGGACGTTTGTCAGCTCTATACATCATAGAATGAGATTCTATAAGAGAAAACTGGCGCAGCCGGCGGGATCGCGACGCCAAACTGACCTTGACTAAGAAGAAAGCGACGCCATACGTCTTGAGCTCCCGAGCGCTCTTGGTGTACAGCACTTTGGCATCCAACTCGCTGAGGCCGGCGTGGCGGCGGTGCTCCTTAAACACTTTCTTCTCGATCCCTTTCACTTTCATGTACGAAGCGGGCAGGAACTCTTTCAGGCTGAACAAATAAAAATTCATAATAAAAATGGTATAATGAATGCTTTAATGTCTCAAGCTTATTAGGATAGTAAAAGCGCAACTTAAAAAGAGGCCTTTCGCTAAAACAGACCCATTTCAGGTAAAAAATATGGCATTAAATGAAGTACTTACTCAAGGAACCCGGGCAAATGTTTGTCTTCTCTGTGATCACCAAACTGGATCTGACATTGGATGCCGGCGAACTCACATGCTGTAATTAAAAAAAACAGTTCTTAGGGTTCAGTTAAAGATTGGTACAATAGTACTGTCAAATTAGATTTTATTGTCTCTCTACAACTCGTTGAGTATTACAGGTGAATGTGCGAACACTGCTGTGTTTCTGGACAGGATGCAGCTGGCTTCTATTACCTACTAGGTAAGACGAGACCCAAATAGCATCGTATGCGCCCGTAACTCTAGAGACGTATAGGTGGAATGTGTCATGTGCCTAGAGTTAGGTAGGTAAGGGGTAGTAGGTAGGCGGGTTGTACCTTTGTCCTGCGTGACGGGATGCGTGCCGTCGAGGATGGCGTCTCGCGCCTGCACGTACAACAGGTTGAGCTGCACGGGGTCGCGCGAGTCCACGTTGCGGTCCGAGAAGAACAGCTTGCGGCGCAGCAGCAGCGTCTCCCCCCACTCCACGCCCTGCTCGCGGAGCGTCTTCGACGGCTCCACCCAGTTCACTGTCGACAATAATAACCACTCGGTCACCACTGGCTGATATGCCGCCACCTATTCATGGCACTTAGTGGCCGACCTGGTGTTGTGCGGTATCTGTCATCAGCTACTCTTTAATCAGTATGCTGCGACTGGCCATTTCCCCTCAAACGATTCTGCTTATATTATGCGCACAAGTGTAGTGCTCGTGACATGACGCATGATCAACCATTTTTTTGAAAATACCCACATAAGTGCCACCTGAATGTAATGATGGTATATATACGATGTAATGTTTAAATTACCTTCATCGTCTGTCCTGAGCTTCTTCCTGAGCTGTTCCATCTTGGCGTCGCGCTCTTTCTCCTGGTGCTTCCGCTTGAGCGTGAGGGTGCCGTAGTTGGGCTTCTCGCACGGGTCCGCCTCCTCCTTCTGCTCCTCGCGAACCTGCCCCGCGCACACACACACACACACCCAACTGATCAAATCTGTACAGTACACTCTCGTATGTCTCGAGTAGGCCAGTGTCCCTGCATCAACTGACGTTTCCAAGTACTGTTTAATAATATAAAGGAAATTGAGCTATGTTTACTGTTGCTGTAGACTCAAGTGGGCTACACGTAAGTCACAGTAATTGTAGAGTAGTAACTTCTTCATCTTCTTCTTCGAGTCACCGGTTCTGTCGAACCAGTGTGGTGAAAGGATTGTAAGTGCGCTTCAAAGAGGCTCCTTTCGTGCACTCGACACATGTCTTCGAATTTTTAGTTCTAGGACATGTCGGTTTCCTTACGATGTTTTCCTTCACCGTTTTGAGAACGTGGTATTGCGCACATAAATCTTTCAATCGAAAAACTCATAGGTGCACGTCGGGATTAGAGTAGTAACTGTAGAGAAGTAACGAGCACGGAACCCCAAACCGTGTTGGCTGTTGGTAAATGCCCTACAATTGACATTGATGTAAGCCCTATTTACAGCAGACTCACCAATCCGTACTCATCGTAGTTGGTGATGCCGATCTTGGTGCAGATCACCACCATCAGGTTGGCGACTATTTGGCTGTCGTCCACCAGCATGGTCTTCACTGTGCCTGTTCGCAACATAAACACAAACACGTGGATTACGGATTGGGGAAAAACTATTAACAGTTTGTTTATTTCTTAAATCATTAACAAATTATGTACAAGGTGTAGTTACCATCCAACATCCTAACCCTGAGGTTTCTGGTCTTCTTGTTGTACTCCAGCAAGTCTCCGTTCCTCAGCATGTAGTAGTCTAGACTGCGCGACGCTTCCAGCCATATCCCCTTCTTGTTGTCCTCGTCCGAAGCAAGGAACAGCCCGTATTCTTTAGCTGTGCCAGACAGAAACAGAAAACATTTTACTTCGGGACGTTGGGTTAGCTGTAAAATGACTGAAGCGGTAGAGATTTGATAGGTCAGTTCAGATGGTGACACGATTGTTTTGACAGTTTTGTCATCTCTCCATGTAACTTGATGGGACTGACACATTGCGGTCTCGTTACCATCTGAACATTGCCTTTGCATCGTCTCAGAACCATGTATCTTTTCAAACGCCCAGTAGTAAGAAGGAATATGCTACCAGGCCTATAGCCGGGTGTTCCCTCTGCAATACATCAAGAGGTAACGGCAACGGCAGCCGTGTCAGACATAATGTATTAGTAACTCACGGTCGCCAGCGCTGGCTTCCAGTATCTTCTCGCGGATGAGCCGGCACGCGTCGTACACGGTGATGGACGGCTCGAACTGTATCGTCTTCACCACCTTGCCACCGTCCAGCGATATCTTCAGCGAGATGGTCGCCATTTTGCTTAGCGATTGCGCTCTGTGGGTATCAAATGGGCACTAAGATAAAAATCGGCGAGTTCTCTATAACCTGCTTTCCACACAAGTGTGGAATGAGTCTGGTCTCTCACCATTATGAAGAGAATAGTTTCAGTGTTTACCTGTGTATAGTGGCAAAATGTCCAGGTCTCTCCCGCTCCTCAGGGTGTGAGGGTAGCTCCAAGGAGTGCTGGCTGGCGCGACGCTGCCGCGGCCGCTCCTCACTGAACGAACTGTGGCGCGCCCGACTTTGCGACGAATGCTGCAACAATGTTGATGATTTTACCTCAAACTGTTGTTGTTATTTATGGTTTTTATGAATGCAATATTTATTTAGTTGTCGTTACCGTGAACATATCAAATCAAAACTGTTAGAGTTACGAACATTGAACATATCACACAGCACCATCTAGCCCCAATGTAAGCTAAGCATAGCTTGCATCATGGGAACCAGACAACTGATATATATACTTATATATATTTTTTGTAAATACATACATATACATACAAATTAACATAGAACAAACACCTATGTACTACACACAAATATTTGTCCTGGGTAGTAATCGAACCCATGACCTACACAGCGCAGAAGGCAGCGTTACTACCGACTGAGCAGTGACACATATGTATATATACAGTGTAGACAGTACTGACGGGTGACGGGTGTGTGAGGATGCGCCTCCAGTCTTGGCGGAGGGCGTGCTCGATGCGCGCGCGCAGCGACCGTCACGAGCTCTGCGGTGCTTCCTGTGTGCGCCTCTCCTGACCCGACTCCTGCCGACAACACACACCATATGCCATTTTTAAGAGCAGTAGAACTCTCGCCAAGTTCGTCCGGGGAAGTACTGCCACCATGCCCATTTCTGCCGCCAAGCAGTAACGCTTTCGCGTTACTGTGTTCCGGTTTGAAAAGTGTGGTTGCCGGTGAACTTACAGGCACACGAGACATTCCACCTACACGTCTCAGAGTTACGGGCGTGTACGATGCGACTTGGGTCTTGTCGTACCTAGTAGGGGAGGGCCCGAGCCGCATCGCTTGTTATGGGCTGAGGTTACCACTTAACACCAGGTGGGCCGTCAGCTCGTTCTGTAACTGTATTACATAAAAAAAAAAAACATTACATCGCACCGGGACCCTGCCCAGAACACAACACAAGTTTATTCAGGGACGAAACGACAAACACAGATTATTTCAGCAACTATATCTGATTATATAGAAAACAAGACGTAAATCTAGTCATGGACTAAACGAGCTTACTATGTGGTATCCCCTACCAGTTACAACAGATTTCAAGTTTGGGCCCCCCTCTATAAAGTACGGGAATACCCAAGTCGCATCGTATTGCGAAGATGGAACGTGTCAGTATTCATTGCGTCATTGCAAATTCAATAAATATTATCGCTTCTTACAAATGTTATTAAAATATATAATATCCCTAAGGAAAAATAAAGTTTAACGTTTCATTCATAAAACTGTTGGTATACGAGGAAACAGTCCACCTTGACACATAAATCCAGATCGCGAGATGAGTCAACTGAATATTCGCAGAATACAGTAATTTATTATGTCGGCCCGCGTGCGTTTAATATCAATATGTTTGCGCCGTGGACAGCCCTCGACTAATAGTCTGAATAATGGTGGGAATCGTTTGAAATCCAACAACTAATTTTAGTGTATCAAGTCAAAGTCAAAAATACAATTGTACATCAAATGTAGTGTTCCTGTTGTGTTTTGCATACATTTAATTAATAGTAATTTCTTGGCAGGGTAATCGCATATTGAAAGGAATACAAAGAAAACGAAAGTACAACTGGAAAGCGAATTCCTTGCAAAATTAAGATATTTCGTAAATATCGATCATTCATTATAAATAATTTGAATTTGAATTCATAACGATAAATGTAAGTTCTAATTAGCGATTGAGTCCGGTTGTGAAGTCACCCCGTCATCTTTGGACCCGCCGAGATATGTTGTCACAACTCTATTATCAGACAATCTTTGAATGGAATCCTTAAAGTATGGCTATTATATATGTGTTTAATATGACAATGAAATGTGGAACAGAAATGCACTCACCGCTAAACATATGAATATTTTGTTCGAATTAAATGATTAATAATGATAAGGAAACGTACAAGTTAGTTTTCCAAGCCATTTCTTTATGAATTCTATGGAAAGAAAGTTTGTGACTTTGACTTACATGGTGGCGCTAGTTTCGCGGCCGAATTCTGCACAACAAAGTTGTACCGCTACAAAGCTTGTTACACGAGATAAAAGATACGTAAAATTAATTTAGAACAAATTCACTTAAAGTTTAAATTAAAAGCGCCCGTAAAAGTTAAAACAGATTTAAGTGGCGAAACACTAGTCTTAATTTCTTAAATGTCTTATATGGTAATAAGGTATGTTCGTGACGTCATGCATTATAGGCTCCGCCTGATAACCAGCGCCGCTGCCGGCATGATGGGTTTATATCTATCATGTTAGGGAGTGGCATCATGCTGAGGCGGAGACCCATTTGACCACGCCAGGAACAAAACTCAATTTATTTTATTTTCAATGTTTATGTGTGTGCGTGTCAAAAAAAATCTATTCTATTCTATTCTATATTCTATTCTATTGATGGCGGTAGTGTAAGTGCCGCAGTCTTGAGTTTTGCAACCGTCACCCTCGGCCAATGGGATTTAAACTAAGCAAAACTAAATGTATACATAGGAATGTGAAATCATCACTTCCGATGTACACATAACGTCCACATGGCTGCCATGACACACATACATAGTCACCTGTGTATATACACAGACGGGTATATATATATATAGACTATGCGCCGCGCACACTGCTTCGCGCGTCACCTACACGACACAGTGCTGACAGTGGGCGGTGTGACATCACTTTTAATCTGATAGATGATCAGTCTTCATTTCTTTCATATAATATACTGATTGAAGCGTTTAGAAATACATTAATCGTGTTCTTTTACGTCTACGTATAGTCGATCGGTTAGCAGTTAGAATTTACAATCAAATTTGACTGGCCTCACAGCTCAGTCGGTAGCAATAGTAACCCTGCCTTCTGCGCTGTAGGTCGGGTGTTCAATTCCCACCTAGGGCATTAGGATTGATGTTGTTCTGTGTCTAGATGTTAATATTAATTATATGTATTTATAAAAAAAGTATATGTATTCTATCAATTGTCTGGTTCCCATAGTACAAGCTATACTTAGTTTGGGGCTAGATGGCGTTGTGTGAATTGTCCACCAATATTATTAGTTCGTTATGATAAAGTTTCGTTATCTATTTACATCGATACATAATGGAAAGGCCTTAATACATGTCGCCTTGCACTCTGACATATAAAAATGAACATGTCAGGTGTCTGTAATGTCAGAACAAACACACCATTTGAATCGGAAAACAGCATTCGAGAACAAAAATGGGTAGCGATACTATTACAGTGTTCCCAAACCGCGAACACTAAACGTTTACCCCAAACATTGTAAAGGCGTGCGCGTGCGCGCGCGGAGAGAGCAAACATTAGGTTATTCACCGAACGCAATACGATATTTATGTTAGTCTATTTCGGGACAGTTGCGCCGGCGCCGGTAACTTACTTATTGCGGAATCTTCAATACTGAATAGCGACCGACTCTGCTTCCGATGTCCTACTAGAGCTACTGCGTTAATCATTTAGTAAAGTTGTTACAAAATGAAGTCAAAATGACTGAAAAAACATCACTATTGTATCTATACTATTTGAGAGCGTGGTGGTCTAGCGATACTGACCCCCGAGTTTCAATCCGGAGGTCACCGGTTCAAATCCCGACGTGCACCTATGAGATTTTCGATTAAAAGAATTATGTGCGCAATACCACGTTCTCAAAACGGTGAAGGAAAACATCGTGAGGAAACCGACATGTCCTAGAACTAAAAATTCGAAGACATGTGTCGAGTGCACGAAAGGAGCCTCTTTGAGGCGCACTTACAATCCTTTCACCACACTGGTTCGACAGAACCGGTGACTCGAAGAAGAAGACTATTGTATCTCTACAAGCACTGTCCATAACAAGCAATACGACTGTGGTCATCCCCTAGTTAGGTACGACAACACCCAAGTCACATCGTATGCGCCCGTAACTCTGCGACGTGAAGGTGTAAATGTGTGTAATGTCAAGTGAATGTAGAGGTATGTGTCCACTGACAACAACTAGACAGACGTGCAAATGTCAGTTATAAAAATGATACAATTAGATATGCAATAATTGCAATGAACAAGATAGTTATTAGATATTCAAATATGTCACAAACCAGCAATGTGGATTAAATTACTATTTTTTATTAAATCTTATATATTACTAGCTGTTGCCCGCGACTTCGTCCGCGTTGAATTCGGTTTTATCGCGCACCCCTATTTTACCCCTCGGAAAAGTAACCTAAGTTACTCCTTGTTACATCAGCTATCTGCCAGTGAAAGTCCCGTCAAAATCGGTCCAGCCATTTCAGAGATTACCCGGAACAAAAAGATAAAAATTTAAAAAAATGGTTTGGTGTATGTACCGTGTATACCATATGCACTTAGTAAAAAGCGGTTATTTTATTATTACAAACAGACACTCCAATTTTATTAATTTGTATAGATTACTTATATATCTTAAAATTAAATAGTAACTCGTTTGCAGTCCATCAAGCCGCCTATAAACGCAATAAAAAGCACGAAAACACTTCAAAAACAGCTTTACCAAATTGTGTTATATTGCACAGACATAAGGCGTGTCGTTCTGTCCGAGGGGTTCAACCAAATTCGTATGGACTCATTAAAAAACCTTCCGCGGTAATAACTGGCGAGTTATTGCGTGCAGTTTTGCATAAAACAGTTTTGGATGGGGGCCGCTTAAAGTTCCCGGGAACGTTGCCCGCTGGAATTTTAATAGTTCAATATGCGAAGTGGTCTCGCTTATTTGGATGATTTTATTGTCGCGCGTCTGGGGGGGATGCTGCTGATGCTATGCTCCCTTCACAGATATATGTTAAGGCTCGTGTACCGTGTAACACGGGACTTAGCAATAGTTAACACAGTGAAATTACTAAGGGAATACATATGAATACTTTATTTGTAACTCAATCGACAAACATGATTTAAAAATACAAGACTTCTGTCGATTAGAGTCACAAAACGGTCTCTGTCTCAGCGTGAGCAAGTTATCAACACGTATCATTTGAAATTGCATTACAAATGAATTTAGACATCGATGTCTAAATATGATGTCAATGTCAAAGTTAAGTCATCGATACGAATCATGTGTGATGATGGTTAAGTAATACAATCATTGCTGTTCGCAGCCGATACATGTATATAGATCATTACATATTTGTATATATCCCTGATGATTACTAAATAAATAAAAATAAATCAAAAATATAGTTCTAGATATTTTAATTATTGAAACCAATTAAGTAAATATAATAATTATAGGCACCGATAAGTAAAAAAATTCGCTCAACCTTAAATCGGTAGGTATAGTGTCGTTTTTCACTATTTTAGATAACAAAGATAAAAATAGTGTGACTCGGTTAACAGAGGTTTTGCAACAGTTTGTTCACACCGATATCAAATAAGCAACTGATAATTTTTCTCATCATAAAGTCGTTGTACGATAAAAAGATCAGATAAAAAAATATGTAAATCACAAAGATACCTGAGATGTTACAATGTAATTACACGATGTTTAGGCTAAATATTAACGACCAAGCTATGACTTACAGGAATGGAGTAATCCACTGACAATTGCGAGTCGTTTTATTTAAGTATGAACATAACGGTATGTTTGCAAATCTATGGCGCGGTGATGAGCTCATCACTTGCCACGTTTACGATGATACAATAGTGACGGAATACTGTGTTCTTGGTGAAATCGGGCAGAAATACATTTCATGTATATAAAGCCATTAAAATGGAAGTAGTAACTCTAAGAGACAGTTTTAAAATAACCCGGGGTGCATAATACGAGCGATGTATCAAAATATTCATTGCTAAACACGTCGGAATACATCGTTAACGGGTCAATAGCTACCCCATACCACTGTCAGGGCGGGGGTGCATTTATTTGGCATTATAATCTCTTCGTTGATGAAGACGCGGGCAGCACGCAGGACGCGGGAGCTATACTTGTTCAGAGGTTTCAAATTATCTCTTTCTGATGTTTCTCCTCGGCGTATTTGTTTTTGACAGCAATGATGTAGTGAAGAGAGCTATCGCGTCAGCAGCGGAGGGCGGGCGGGTCGCCGCGCCGCCCTAATAAACACTCATTTTAACTAATTAAATATTTCTACATATCACCGGAATCCGATAAAACTGGTACGATTTTGGACAGTTGTAATATTTAATTTTCAATTAGCCAATGGATGCTCGCACCGGATTCAAAGACTGGACCAATAGGTAGCTAATAATATAGCTAGTAATATAGCTAATAATATAGCTAGTAATATAGCTATTAATAGCTAGTAATATAGCTAGTAATAGCTTTGCAACACACGACATAATTATCTGCATAATACTCAAACACATTACACTGATAGTAACTAAATTCGTCAAGACACTGCAATGCAACATCACGAATATTATTTATCGTATATTATATGTATTGAATGAACGATGTGTTGTATAAGGAGGTAAGCATCGCTAAGTTTGGCGCCTGTTACCTGTACATAAGCTACGGCTGAGTCTTCTTCGAGTCACCGGTTCTCTCGAACCAGTGTGGTGAAAGGATTGTAAGTGCCCCTCAAAGAGGCACCTTTCGTGCACTCGACACATGTCTTCGAATTTTTAGTTCTAGGACATGTCGGTTTCCTCACGATTTTCCTTCACCGTTTTGTGAACGTGGTATTGCGCACATAAATCTTTCAATCGAAAAACTCATAGGTGCACGTCGGGATTTGAACCGGCGACCTCCGGATTGAAACTCGGGGGTCAGTACCGCTAGACCACCACGCTCTAACGGCTCTACGTCTGAGTGTGCGCACTGTGGATTAGGAAACGCAACAAACTTATCCAGTGCACATATACACTAACACCCACAACACAAAGAAAGCGTCACCATTGATACCCGAGCGACAACTGGCGTGGCGTGGCGTGGCGTGGCGCGGCGCAGCGTGGCGTGGCGTGACGTGACGTGGCGTGGAGTAGGCGCCAGGCCGGGCGACGCCGCCGTCGCGAGGCAACCACGGATAGGAAACGAGGTCAAGGATCGATACGCATTCAGGGAATTACGAAATTATCACTGGAACGCCATTAGACACACTTTTATATCAATGGAAAGTTGTAAATTTATTTTTGGATCACGTAAACGATGTTTATTTTTCTAATGTGGTTTTTTTTGAGATAAATAATGGCGATAAGGGGCGGAAAATGGTGGATTTATATAAATATCACGATAGATAATCGTTTCCTAGAATGCAAAGACGGAAGAGGAAAACACATCTTCACTTTTACAATTTGAATGTTGTCACACTCCTGCGAGAGGAGACAGGAGACAGGAGACAGAAGACAGGAGACAGGAGACAGGAGACAGGAGCCAGGAGCCTCGTGTTCGACGCAGATTGTAAATATAACCTAATTATGATGGAGTTGTTCCTACAATACTTACTGCCATTAACAAAAACCATCTAATGTTCCCGCATTAAGAACATACACCTTTCTACGTGATATAGTTACGGGAACGAGCAGGTGGCCCACCTGATGTTAAGTCGTAACCTCCGCCCGTAACAAGCATACGACTAGGGTTGTCCCCAGACTACTCCCGCGGACGTACTTGATGTACTTGTAAGTTCTATTGCCTGTTAAAATGTATACACACGCCATGCGAAAATATCACTAAATAAATTTTATCTTATACTTTTTAGTTTGACTGCCCTCATGAGGTAGTTACTCTGCCTTCTGCGCTGTAGGTCGTGGGTTAGATTCCCATATAGGACAAACACTTGTGTGACAAATATAGATATTTGTTCTGTGTCTGGTTTTAATGATATGTATGTACTTACAAAAAAGAAGTGTATAAGTATGTATATCAGTTGTCTGGTTCCCATGATACAAGCTATGCTTAGCTTACTTTGGGGCTAGATGGCGCTGTGTGACAATGTCCACCATTATTTAATTATTTAATGATTATTCTTCACGAGCGTATATCAGATAATTGTTTACGATCCAATAATCCAATAAAGCCATTCAACCCTAAATCCAAACAAAGCTACGGACACAATGCAGAGGCTGACGTGTGACGTGTTGTGTGACAGTTGACAGCGCCCAAGACGTACCCTATTATAGTGTCGGGTTACAGAATGATTGAATCTGTGTCGCCGCTACATTGTCCCTTGTATCAACGTGTCCCATTTATATAATGACGGAGTGGAAGATGTGAATTAGTGAAGACTGAACAAGAACTAACGTGACATTTAACAAACATTTCGGAAGTTTTTTGAGAATCAACGAATCTTGAGATTCCAACGAACCAATAAAATGTATTCAAATATAAAAAAATCATCTGTGACAATAATGATAATAATTTGACGAACAAATCAAATGATATAATGGAATACGCCAATAAATCAGAACTAGTCATCAAATCCTTAACAACCATACAATAAAACTGGTAGCCTATAAAACTTATATACACTCCAGTAAGATTATACACATAATGTTAGAGATGTGCACAAACAACTTGTGCGCATGCGCCAACCCCCGCGTGCAGGGGTGGGGGTGGGGGGTAATCGATACACTCCGGCGCCGCTGTGTCTGGCGCCAGTGGGATGCTGTGTCTGGCGCCAGTGGGATGCTGTCTCGCGCCATCTCTACAGCGCCGGGGTCACGCAAGGATCTAGCCAGCCGTAGTCTTTATAACATTGATACTATGAATTAATTTTTTTAGTTTATTCTGTTTGCTGGATCATGTTGACGTCCGATGGATAAGCACTGTTACCTAAAATACAAGCTAGCGCTTAGTTTAGGTCTCAGTGGTCACAATTTGCAAAACATAAATCTTGTATTTGTACTATTTAAAATATGACAATAAACTATTATTATTATTAATTTAATTAAAGATGGACTGGCCTCACAGCTCAGTTGGTAGTAACTCTGCCTTCTGCGCTGTAGGTCGTGAGTTCGATTCGCACCCAGGACAAACATTTGTGTGATGAACATAGATGTTTGTTCTGTGTCTGGGTGTTAATATGTATTATAGGTAACGTATGTATTAACAAAAAAAGGACATGATTACGTATTCTTTCAGTTGTCTGGTTCGTATAATACAAGCTTAGCTTAGTTTGGGGCTAGATGGCGCTGTGTGAATTGTCCACCAATATTATTATTGTATAAAAAGCATAATAATGTAAGAGATAATCTTCTTCTTCGAGTCACCGGTTCTGTCGAACCAGTGTGGTGAAAGGATTGTAAGTGCGCCTCAACGAGGCTCAAGAGGGAGATAATGGGAAATGAATATGAAAATCCCACAGATAAAACTACGACAATCTATAAGTGAACATTATTGTACATCCGGCGGGGTGGAGTGGGGGGCCGGAAGTCGTCACGGTGCCGGGCCGGGCCGGGCCGGGCGCGGGACATCCGATCCGTGTATTTTCTATTAACGAATTAGGGGACGATATAGTGGACATTGGACATATCCACGCGGGGGGGTGTGTGGGGTGGATTTACTGATCTTAACATAATATTGGGATTATGTCGTTTGGAAGATGATTTTAGTTTATCGGATTTAATTTCCGTTACAGAAAGTATTAATTGACTGGCCTCATAGCTCAGTTGGTTAGTAACCCTACCTTCTGCGCTGTAGGTCGTGGGTTCGATCCCCACTCAGGACAAACATTTATGTGACATTTGTTCTGTGTCTGGGTGTCAATATGTATTATATGTATGTATTTATGTAGTTGTCTGGTTCCCATGATACAAGCTATGCTTAGCTTACTTTGGGGCTAGATGGCGCTGTGTGAAATGTCCACCAATATTTATTTATTTAATTAATATTAACACTGACTCGCATCACAGCTCAGTTGGTGGTAACTCTAGCTTCTACGCTGGAGGTCATGCGGTACGATTCCCACCCAGCGCAAATATTTGTGTGTATTATGTAAAAATTATATTGGAATTCTATCAGTTGCCTGGTTCCCACAGTACAATTAGTTTGGGGCTATAATATGGCGATGTATGAAATAATTATATTTTACAAAAATGTGATGTATCGTGTGATATAACAGCCAACGTAGACAGGAAAGCTAAAACTAAATATATTCAGTGGAAAGATCTAAAAAATCGATAATTTTTGCTCCCGACACGACATGAACACAGTCATTTCAAAGTGCTGCAAACTTATAGAGCAGGTATTGGAATATTCATGAAAACAACACACAGACACCCAGTCATCAATTCATATTACCTTCACACAAATATGACGCGAATATATATAAATATTAGGTAAACAGGAAGTACAGTTAAATAAATCTATAAGCTTAACATGGTAATTAACTCATAGAAAACATTTCCTGTTACACAACAATACCGAGAAATACATATAACAAATAACTTTCCTCTAGCTAACATATATACGAAACGAAGTAAAAACATATGAGCATCTCATTATCTGGCAGCCGGCGGGTACGGGTACGGGTACTGATGCAGGTACGGGTACTGATGCGGGTCAAAGTTAAAGTCAAAGTAAATTTTTTTTTTCATAGAATTCATAAAGAAATGGCTTGGAAACGTCAATATTATTTAAAACATAATGTCACGTGTAATAAGGTACGGGTACTGATGCGGGTACGGGTATGGGTACGAGTACTGATGCGGGTACGGGTACGGGTACTGATGCGGGTACGGGTACTGATGCAGGAACTGCTGCTGATAACCAACTAATGCGTAAGTAATAGGATTACAGACACCTGCCGGACGAGGTACGAGTCAACATTTTGAGAAACTTTGACATTACTAATGAAAATATCAAAATTTCCTTAAACGGTAGGGCGCGGACACAATGAGCGACAACGAGACAGCGAATGCCATTTTCTCGGCGGGTTCGCAAAACCCCTGCTGACAACCAAATTGGTAAAGAAGTAATGAATGACTGGGCCGAATGTCGTGCTGTGATTACCAAAACACAACGACGAGCAATCATACCGTAATTGATACGGGGGGATTCAATAAACCCTAATCACACTTATTAATGCCTATTTCAAACTAAATTACTCTACCTATACATATCAATTTATCAAGAGCTTTTGGTCCAACCAAATGAAAGGCAACGAAAACAAATTCATTATTGTTATTATAAATATGTACGCGCACATATTTTAAAATCCCACACGTAAATATTTTTCAGAGCTAGAATACTGTGTAAAAGGGTAGGTAGGGATATCATTAAAACGGAATTGTAAAGCCAAAATGTACTAAAAATATAATAGAGCAAATCAGTTTGAATAATGGTTATACGTACTTATTGGTTTGTCTTTCACACGCATCATTATTTTGTCTCTGACCACTTTGATAATTTTTAGGTACGTAGAGATAGATTAACTCTGTATTGTACACGAAAGAAATAATCATTTTTACAAAGAAAAACATTACTAAATTAGTCAGACGCACAATGGGCGGCATTAACATTATCCACAAAAGTGATCTCTTCCTTGCAACTTTCGAGATAATATCACAATGTAATAGAAATGAAACCAAATAAGAAATTAACAACGGTTCATTAGACAAAGTAAATTGTACTGATTTCGAAGGGGGTGCAAACGACGCGGACAGACAGACAGATATCAATAGAAGGAACGCTATTAATGTTGAGCTAACGAACGCCATTCGCATCATTAAGACGGATAATTAGCATTCTGTTCCTCTTCGAATGGTGTTTATTAAAATTTACGTTTGACGTGTTGAAGGACGGATATATAGAATAATAATGCGCCCGGACTTGTCATTTCGTCCGTAGCTATAACATTTTTGCCGAGTTATTGTGGAAATGTGAGCCGATTTATTCGCGAGAAAACAGTGGCAACGAGCTCAACCTTTGTCACGCCTACGTTCCCACATTGTAGCCCACAACGTGAAGGGTGGCCCACCACCGCCAGTGATGTTCTGTCTAACCTTTCGGGGATAAAGGCTTCTATGTAATTATATACTTACTTAGACGCATTTATACTATCACATACAATACAGGATAATTATACGATTTTTATTGTTAGTTTTTGTAGTGTTTCAAATTGTATGAAATTTACGTCTTCGTATGATTTATACGAAATAATGAGAAATTACTAAATTACACTAATAATTAATTCCGTGTGACGATCAAATTACTTACTTTTACAAAGAAATGTTTGATGGACTTAAAATCAGTAAAGCCGTTGCATTTCAATTCCATCAAATACCAATAAATGATTGAGGGGCATCACGTGAGCCCTTTTCATAATTTCCCGCTGAATTGGAACCCTCAACAACTAAAATGACACAAAGCAGAGAGACCTTACATTTCCCGCCCGAAATAGAAGGCCTTCATATCGTACTTTCAATAGAGTCCGGAAATGAACTTGGCAAAAACGAGCTTTCGACGAAACAAACAATTCCCCGAATCGAGTTTCAGGAGTGCGAAGCTGAAAACTAAAAGTGAGAACACGTGGCTTTACAAGTGGCACTTACCTCGACCGGCGGCGGCGGCGGCGGCGGGACATCGCTGCGTCTCGTTCCCACTTTAATACAATACTTTTCCCTTCTCGCTCTCTCACGCCCTGGGTTATGTGACCTTTGGATTAAAAGTTCAATAGGAGTTCGGCTTATCACCGAAGTGAGTGTTGAACATTGAACAGTAAAAGACTTAGATGTAGTATGTAAGGATGGAAGGATACGGGACTGTGAGTAAGTCCTTGAGGTGCACCACTGGGTGGTGTTGGGTTGCAGTCGGCCGGGGGTTGAGAGAGCGGGACCTCCGCCTCGGCGGACGGTCCACGAAGGAATGTTCCGGGACTCCGGCAGCGCGCCAGCATCTCGCGGTCCGCGGTCCGCACTATCAACCGTCTCCGAAGCTCATGAGGGTTGATCCGCGCATGCGTCTTGCGCCTCTCGCGTCCCTCTCGTACGCGTGCCGACGAAAAGGACGGCAGAAAAAACTTTAGGGATGATTCTGGAGGGTGAAAAGACGGTGAAAGATGGAAATGCATCTCGGACTTCGCTCGGATTTCCGGCGCTCCTGATTTTGTTTATTGATTTCGGGCGAATTCGATGGGGCGCTTTTAGGGCCTAAATTTATTAATCCCTCTATCGTGTCAGGAGAAGATTTAGTGGAGTTTTTGTACTTTATGAACTCCAATAAAAGTTTTTGATGTTGATCATCAATTTATTCCCATTATAGCAGATAATAATTATAGGGTATAATAAAACTAACAACTCATAAAAGGAAACCGCAAAATAAGCGAGGGACGCGTTAACAATACACCTGAGGCCACTTCGCTCAACACAAACGCACTGACTGACACACAATTTGGGGTAATCCACTGTAATACCACCCTTATTTTTATAAGCAAAGAGTTGAACTTGTGGTGATATTGGATCGGGAAATAACCCTAAAGCGGCGTTGTCGACAATTATGAATATTTACGCAGAGGAGTGCAGGGGCGACAGAACAGAAGTAATACATGCAGACGCGAAGGGTTGCCTTGCGACGGACTGCGGAGCCACTGACTCAACACTACACAACATATAGAAACGATAATCCAACAAATAAATATATTAAATTCTTGGAAGTACTGCTACTCCTTTTTACTAGTGACAATGTTGCGTTTAACTACATATCATCTGATGTTAAGTGACAATATAGCTAAATAATAAACTATGGAACGTTATGTAGCACGCGAAAACTAGTTAAAAGTAGTAGTAACAGTACTGAGAAAAACAATGTTAGCAATTAACGCGTGCCGTTGTAAGATTTTCGCTTCTTAGCAGTGTGTTCTTGATGTGGATTCGACTGATACAAAATATTGACGCGAACGGAAGAGACAGTGTTGACGTCAAATTAAATTGAGAATTATAAGCGATGTTGACGATGGAAAATATTTGTTCAGTGTAGCGATACTGTTGTTTGGAAATTGGGAATGTATCACAAGTACTTCTGCAAACGACACTTTATCGTCTAACCAATTAAGTAAATACTTTAGTCGGTCAAATGGTTGAGATACATTGACGAATATGAGTTTTCGACTTTGGCAACAATCTAAAATCGATGTGGTCGTTTGTGTCACTTTAATAGTCTGTATTTGTACTTCTAGGTTTCCAGTTAGTCTTGAAATTAAATTGGGGCTAACACTTTAGCCCAAAATAGACAGTTTTTTTCCTTAATTAATTGAACCTGAGAGTCAACTGTGAAGGATTTCAAAATATTTTTCTCATGTTTTTTAATGTCGAGTGTGTAAACGATGATTGTCCACGTGATCCCCGTTTAGAATACATGTCAAGAAAAAATTGATAAAATTGATATAAAGTGGTTTTCAATCAAGATAAAAAATCGTTTTAGGTGAATTTGTATTCTCATTTGAGATATTATTTATTTTGCGTGCACTGTGCCAACACTAATACAGCTAATAGCAATGTTTGCGCTCTCATAACACACACCGAGTGGAGTGAGTGAGTGAGAGGTGAGTGTGTTTGTAAGTTTATTTTGCATATTGCTACACATACGATACAAGTGGTAAATCTATTTTAACAGTTGCAACAATTCGAGGATAATTGAGTATGGATAGAAGAACATCCCGAGGGCTGTGTGCGTGCACCCTCCATCTGTAGGCGGTGTAAAGTTAATTTACACCAGCCTACCCTCAAATAGTACGCAATATTGAAGGATTGCCAGTTCGCATAGTTCAGTTGGCTGGTAGCTTCTCCATCTGCGCTGTAGGTCGTGGGCTCGATTCTTATCCAGGATAAACATTTCAATTCTGCGTTAATATTATCATCATCATCGACGACTACCACTGCTGTAAGGTGTTCCTTATGGAGCCCTACCAAGAAGATACTAAACACTCCCGTGTATAGATAGATAGATAGATAGATAGATAGATAATACTTTATTGACCACCACACATGGAAATTTCATAAAGATTAATACTTAAACTAAGGTAATACAATGGGCGGCCTTATCGCTAACAGCGATTTCTTCCAGGCAACCTTTACTGTATAACACTCGGGTACCAGCAATATGTATTATAAATTATCGTCTAAGTTGCGCACGATACCGTTAAATATCAGTTAAAACATCTACTTTATTTAGGCTATCAAAATTGGGGAACAATTTCAATCTTCAATGAAGCGCTACCCGTACCTTTTTGGATATTTCCACTCGCGCTGAGAGTTAGTGCTGACCCCCCGCCGGGATGCACAGAAACCACATTTGCGTGTCAATTTGATCTATACGTCTTGCAGACCCTTTTCATTTTAAATATAGCCAACATGTCGTTATGGGAGTATCCAAATACTTCGTTGTTTTCACTATTTTGCTAATATTTCATACTGATGAACAAAAAATCGTGTTCAGACAATGTTACGGGTCGATTCTCACCGGACCATCAAATTCAATAGAATCTATCCTCACACAGAAAGTCATCGCGAAAAAATATAAAAAAACATGCTTGCATAGAATTCAACTTACCAATGTATTGTTTCGTTCCAGTTCGATTCGTTCGTATTCTAACTATTCTGAAGGGACGTGTTCTGGGTAAGGCACTCCGTTGCTTGGCTTGCTTGTACGTCTGTTTACATAGCAGTCTCTATACCTGGGAAAGACAAGAAACTCATTTAAACATTAAATCGAGACACAATTCTGACAAAACCCAAAACATAGTAGTGACAGTCCTAACAGCTCAGTTGGTAGTAAGTCGGCCTTCTGCGCTGGGTTCGATTCCCACCCAGGACAAACATTTGTGTGACGACTTGTTTGTTCTTGTCTGGGCGTTATATGTATTTACAAAACGAAACATATATTCTATCAGTTGTCTGTTTTCCATAGCATAAGCTATGCTTAATTTGGGGCTGGATGGCGATGTGAATTTTTCACCAATATTATTATTATTATAGTAAATAACATAATAAACAGTTCACAATATAAATTTCTAAATTTATTTTAGAATAATTTGTTTCGAGGGGTTCCTTCACAAAGGAACTCTCTACAAAAATTCAAATCACAACAACTTTTAACCCCAGAAGCGCAAAAGGGTGTATTATTGTGAATGAAAACAATTTAAGGATATAATCACGCGAGCAATCTTCAAAAAAAGCAATCCAATAAATTCAAAGAAATCAAATGGCAATAAAAACAACAGTATCCCTTCGAATTCATCCCTAGTACCTAGTACAGTCAGCGCTGAAGTAGAGCAGTTACTACAATAAGTTTACCAAGTAGGTTACTTATTCAACGAAACAGTTTACACTCTTATGGTTCAGAGATAAGATTCATTCTGCAAGTTCAGTCCAAAATATCTAAACAAATATCGCAACTCGCCCAGCTAGTAATGTATGTGACGGTACCACGTTGGGCGCCAGTACCGTGGTGGGCGCCAAGATTCCGCCGAGCGAGACAGATATTAATGCCTCTCACTCACGGCGCCAGTCGGCCCGGCGCCGTCTACGGCCCGTCTGCGACTCTCTGGAGCCAGTTACATAACGTATCCGGGAAAAGGCAAGCTACAAATGCGGTTATTAAAATATATGAGATGAGGGTAGTTTTGTTTTTCGCGTGAAAGCCTGCATGTTTTCCTGAAGCATTAGAGACTTACGGCGCGCGGCGGCTGTTTTGTTTTATCGAGGCTATTCCAAAACTTCTCCTACAAAAGTGTTGTTAATGTTTTGTATTAATTTGTACAATATTTGGAACATGATGTGTGGGGGTGGGCAGCTCGTAAACGATGAACTATCCACTCCGTTGTAAGAGCTGAATACAATAAAATAAAATGTATTTTAATGCGCTCATATAATATTCTCTTGGACAAACTGAAGATTTGTAGCAGATTACCAATTGTTTGTAAGAGACGAACGTTTATTCTAATTTGTAGCAATGGCTTCGGCATGGGTCACGCGCGCATCACAAGACTGCGCTTTTATTTAAATAAATCTATTTATGCGCTATGAAGTTAATGATTTTCTGACAGTGGTATTGTTCATTCGTGATGATACCATTGTTATCTTCTTCTTCTTCGAGTCACCGGTTCTGTCGAACCAGTGTGGTGAAAGGATTGTAAGTGCGCCTCAAAGAGGCTCCTTTCGTGCATTCGGAACTATTGTTATGATCGATACTGATGGTTAGTTGATATCTAGGTGTATATAAATACATTTGTCTTCAAATTATGAAGAGGGAATGTTTTCTTACAATATTTTTCTTCGTTGTTTTGGGAACTTCCGCGGATTATGGACCTACATTTTTCAAGTGATACGATCGACTATATACTTACTATACTATACTTATACTGACTATACTATACTGACTATACTTTTATAGAGTGACATCGTTACTTAGCATCAGGTGAGATTGCGGCCAAATGTTAGCCAATTACAAATAAATATACATATATATGCATGCCGGCTCCAGATTTGAGACAAATCCAGATTTAAAACACGTTTTAAATCTAAACACAACACAACGTATAAAAAATAAAATTACTGACTGAAGGCTATACATTTATAACAGAAGAGGACCCCCAAGACATTTCTGATGTTAAATAGAGTGAATGACTCAAGTGGGCCCCTAGTTTTTGACTGGCCTCATAGAAGTTGGTTAGTAACCCTACCTTCTGCGCTGTAGGTCGTGGATTCGATCCCCACTCAGGACAAACATTTATGTGACATTTGTAACATTGATGTAAGTTCTGTGTCTGGGTGTTAATATGTATTATATGTATGTATTTACAAAAGAAAAGTATATAAGTATGTATATCAGTTGTCTGGTACCCATGATACAAGCTATGCTTAGCTTACTTTGGGGCTAGATGGCGCTGTGTGAAATGTCCACCAATATTATAAGTTTGTCCAAACACTTACACACTTACATAAAAATATGCATTATTCGCTGAAGTATTTCATAATAAATATATATCGTACGAGCTTGGTGTACCTCAGACGGTGCATTCTGATTGCATCACACGAGTTACTTAGCCTTAACTCCGTAGCCGGCATAATAACTTAATAAGCTGTACGTGTACTGTGGCTACTTGCGACTGTCGCCCACCAACCTACTGACCCAATCCTGTCACTGTGGTAACATATCATAACTTGTGTGCACCTGTTTTGACCTGTTCGTGTATATAAGAGTAAGAGTGTATATAAGACAAAACATATATCATTCATTAAAATATCATCTAAACCTTGCTATTCCCGTCAACAAATCATTTTTTTTTAATGTGATTTAGATACGGAACGACCTGACGGCCCACCTGGTGTTAAGTGGTAACCTCGGCTCATAACAATCGATGCGACTTGGGTCCTCCCCTACTTGGTATGACAAGACTCAAGTCGCATCGTATGCGCCCGTAACTCTGAGACGTGCAGGTGGAATGTCTCATGTGCCTGTAATTACGCCGGAAACCACACCTTTCAAACCGGAACACAGTAACGTGAATGCGTTGCTGCTTGGCGGCAGAAATGGGCATGGTGGCAGTACTTCCCCGGACGAACTTCACATGAAATAGAATATTGACCGTATTCTCAAAGTAAATACCAGTGTTTAAATAAATAAAACTTTTAAGCTATTGCAAAGCTTCTATCGCGGGCCTTGAGCGTGGAGACCGAATCCAGAAATTCCGTAACGAAAAAAACCTAACACCCCCCACTCCGACCGGCACAGCGGTGATACTTTTTAGTTTTTCCATCTATCGATAAATACCAGAACTTTTAATGACTTTTTGAAATATCACGCGCAATAGCTTTACCGCGGCAGTCTCCGAGTGCCACACGTATTTTTTTTATAATAATATAATTCCAAAACAACCACCGACGGGACTTGAACCCACAACGCGATTACGAACATCTATCTCCATTCTGGGAGCGAAATAAGTTCAGTACAACGACGCGTGGCTTGCCCTCGCGCTTGATAACCGGCGCGTGCGCGTGCGCATCCACACAATCAACACAATAAGACTGGTGTCTGTGTTTTATTACACATAGATTTAAGGTTGATTTTCCTATGACTTTAATAATGTAGAATTTAGATTGGTAAACAGTACGAAAGCTATGGCGTAATCGGAACAATAAATACTATAATTTGATCCTTTTGTATGGTAACAGCAAAGAGATCTTGTAATACACGTAACGGATGGGTAGCAGAGTGCCGATTGCGTTTTTCTTATAGGTGTCTGTATATATACCCGCTTAAGGGTTGCGCCACATCTGACTCACGTAGCAAATTATAGAAGATTCAAGTGTAGAAATTCATCCAAACTTACTGATATCTAAGAATTGTCAATTTACCGAACGAAGCTTAGTTATTAGTTACTTCTAAAACAATGGCCGCATGAGCTCAAAACTTGTCACGTTTACTTACCCGTGATAGTGTAACCTACACGGTGAAAGGGTTTGTTTTCACAGCTCGGTCGGTAGTAACTCTGCGCTCCTTCTGCACTGTGGAGGTCGTGGGTTCGATTCCCACCCGGAACATACATTTGTGTAACGAACACAGATGTTCAGTGTCTGGGTGTTTATATGCAAAAAGATATAAGTTTGGTTTCCATAGTACAAACTATTGTTTTGGGCTAGATAGGGACTATAGGTGAAATGCCTACCAATAATGTATGAAACCAACCTGTACATTGTGTTGGGGCACGCATCGGTCGGCAGAACGCCCACGCGGGCGTGGGCGTGGGCGTGGGCGGGCATAGGCGAGGGCGGGCGCCCTGCTCGCCCACGCTAAGGTAAAGGTTGTATTGTATCGCCGCGAAAGTTGTTGTGAAAGCACTACACACATACATTATCATAAAATCATAACTTATATATTATCATTTGTCAGTGTGTCACAGGCGTCACTGAAAACCAGCGCGGCAGACCCAAGAAACTACTGCAAAAGCTTATGCGATTGAAACTGTATGTCGTGTAGTACAAACATATAAAGATTCACGTCTGTTTCTACGAAGGGGTTGGAGGGACCGATGGGCCAGATTTAACGTGTCGTGTTACACCAACGTAGACGCGGTAAGTGGTGAGCTTAACGCCGCCATATTTTATCTGTATATCATTAAATCTCCCGTCATCCATGAATAGTGTGATATTTAGTTCTGCAACTCAACAATAAAGCAGTCAGTACACAAAACCTGAAATCAGTTTTAATGTGAAATGAATTATACGTTGTATGTCCGTCCGTCCGAACCGTCGTTGGGAACGATTCGTTCAACTGTATGTGAACATTCCTCAAAATTGAGAACCTAAAAAACTTAATCATGTTAAAGCATTTTGGACATTGAGCCATTAAAGACAAGGGGACGGGTATTTCTATTATACAACAACAAAGAATAACGTTTTTAAAGAAAGAAAGAAAAGAAAAAACATTTATTTGACACGCCCAAAAAATAAATTAAAAAAATTTACAAAAATATACATAGGTATGTTGTTTTCATAATAATAATACTAATAGGTACATCAAGCCAGTAATACAAGTACCTATCTATTATGTAATAGCGGTCAAATAGGTGGATGCCTCAGCATGATGCCGATCTCAGTTGCGCTGAGACCGGGCGGCGCTGGTTTTCAGGCACGACCTCCTTTTTACCTAATGTTCAATTTTATAGTTCTTTGTAGCGTTTATAATGGCGCTACTAAATACATTGAGTGAAAATCGAAATTTAACTCAATAACTAAAAATCGTGTGAGTCGTTATTAAAACAGTATAAACTTTTTATCATTTATTTAAATATTTAAAACTTGGAAAAATCTATATATATAAAAATCAATTGCTGTTCGTTAGTCTCGCTAAAACTCTAGAACGGCTGAACGGATTTATCTTATCTTGGTCTTGAAATGTTCGTGGAGGTCTAGGTAAGGTTTAAAAGGTGAGAAAAATTCAAATAATTGCCGGGAAAACCCCAAAAACAGCCCTTTTCTTTTCCCCATATAAAAAAAAACTTAAAACTTCAGTTGTTAATCTATCGGATTATTTTGTTTTATAGATTGATAAATATTAAGTTTTGTCACAATAAAACCGAATTCCAAGCGGACGAAGTCGCGGGCAACAGCTAGTCTCAAATAAAATTTACAAAAAAGGCGACTTTCCCACCAATGCTCTGACATTGACAGCACACGCTGACGTAACCAACGTTGTGACGTCTCAAACTGTGAACGCACATTTTTCGGCATTTAACCTTTTTTTAGCATCTGTGCCCGAAATAGGAGCGACCTTGACGCGGCGAGCTGGTGTCCATTATTAAACAAATAATTACATAGCAATTTACTGTTTCATTATTTTCAATTATATTAGTAACAACACTACCAAGAGCAGTAGAACACTCGCCATGTTCGTCCGGGGAAGTACTGCCACCATGCCCATTTCTGCCGCCAAGCAGTAACGCATTCGCGTTACTGTGTTCCGGTTTGAAAGGTGTGGTTGCCGGTGAAATTGCAGGGACATGAGACATTCCACCTACACGTCTCAGAGATACGGGCGCATACGATGCGACTTGGGTCTTGTCATACCTAGTAGGGGAGGACTCAAGTCGCATCATTTGTTATGGGCCGAGGTTACCACTTAACACAAGGTGGGCCATCGGCTTCCGTAAATGTATTACATAAAAATAAACCCAACAGTGTAAAATCTTTGTTTCGTATAAATGATTTTTGTTTTGATTTCCTGCCCGCTGTATCGTACCGCCTCTTAGCAGCGGAAGAACTTGTGCCAAGTTCGTGCGAAGAAGTACTGCGATCATACATATTTCGGCCGCAGACAAGCAGTAACGCACTGTGGTCCGGGTTTAAAGGTAGCTAGGGTACCGATGTGAGTAGAGACACGTGATAAAACTTCAGGTCTTAAAGTTTAAGTAAGTTATTGGCGCACGGTACAGCTTAATATTTAGTAGGCCATCTGCTCGTCCGTATAAGAAACCTGCACTCGAAAGGACCTAACGAAGCGTCTTATACAATTTTGGGGTTATCACATAGTAAGTAAAGCGAACTACTAAAAAAAAAATCGTTATTAATAATAGAATTGATATAAAAATAGACTAAAAACAAAAAATAAAGCCAACCTCTTCAACTCACACCTCCGAAGTATTCTCTGTATCGCAGGTGGCATGAGAGACTACGCTGATCGCATAACTGTTTGGCACGGCCGCGGATCGACTCCCGTGCCCTTAGCTACGAATTACGTAGTGATAGTAACCGACGGACTACTCAAGTGGTAACTACGACAACGCAACGAAGCAGAGAGCGTACACCCCTCAAGGTGTAGACAGAGCTTGCGAGCTCCAACTATCCCTATGAAAAAGATGAAGTATTATTTATTTCCAGAAAGAGCAAAATACACTGAAAGATTACGACTAAGTACATTATTCATACAATAAAACACGAAGAATATTTTTTTGGTAAATACAGTACATATTTTGGTTAACAATGCAAAATGTATTACTGTTACAGATTTCATAATAATCCAGATTCGTGTGATACCCCCCCACTAGAATAAATCTGTATCGTGGCCACCTATTACGATTACCGAATGGATTATAGCCTCGGTTTACACCATAACATTGTCTAATACATTATCATCAAGAAAAACTAAATACTGTAGTTTAGTTATTCGCTAACCATGACATTTAGTTTGAAAAGACCTCTAAATCAGAAGAACATCGACCAGAAGGCCACCTCTGGCCCTGCACCGTTCCGCCGCCGCCGCGCCGCGCCGCACCACTAATGTAAGTATGATGATTCACATGACTCATACACTTATTGATGAGGAAATATTTGTATTTACATTATTTTCTCGAAGGAGACACGTTATAGGCAGATGTAATTTTTTTTATTTTAAGCTATTGCATAGCTTCTATCGCGGGCCTTGAGCGTGGAGACCGAATCCAGAAATTCCGTAACGAAAAAAACCTAACACCCCCCACTCCGACCGGCACAGCGGTGATACTTTTTAGTTTTTCCATCTATCGATAAATACCAGAACTTTTAATGACTTTTTGAAATATCACGCGCAATAGCTTTACTGCGGCAGTCTCCGAGTGCCACACGACTTTATTTTTTATGTGATACATTTACGGAACGAGCTGACGGCCCACCTGGTGTTAAGTTGTAACCTCAGCCCATAACAACCGATGCGACTTGGGTCCTCCCTTACTAGGTACGACAATACCCAAGTCGCATCGTATGCGCCCGTAACCCTGAGACGTGTAGGTGGAATGTCTCGTGTGCCTGTAATTTCACCGGCAACCACACTTTTCAAACCGGAACACAGTAACGCGAAAGCGTTAGTGCTTCGCGGCAGAAATGGGCATGGTGGCAGTACTTCCCCGGACGAACTTGGCGAGAGTTCTACTGCTCTGATTGGAGGAACAAATAAATGTCTTATCAATCTATCTACAACAGAAGAAACTCTTCGTCTTTATTGTGTATAGTTTTGATTTTTAATTAACGTGATGGTCCTTCCCAAAATGTTTATATTCATTTACCTCGGAAATACTGACGTCATCATTATATTACAAACCGAGCCGCGTGTGCAACGCTAGCTAGCCTCGGCTTCAACTCAGCTGAGACTGCATCGTACTAATGCTGTTTTTCAGTGACACGTTTATTTATATTAAAATAAAGTGTAAAGTTTATCTGTAAATGCTATATAAATGCTTATGACATAAGCCTGCGTCACTTGATTAGTCAGGGAGAGGAAAAGCTGCATGCATGTAGCTACAACACGAGTTATTTATGAAGTCCACGTTTTTGGAAGGGTAAACTCCACATTCTATACAAATAAATAAAATTGGAGTGTCTGTTTGTAATATTAAAAGGTAGATTTAGGTAGGTTATTAAGAGGTAGATGGAAATAAAGTGTTGTCTATCTATAGAAATAAATAAAATTCGAGTAGTTTTTTAGTCTGTTTGTAATATTAAAATAACCGCTTTTTACTAAGTGCATATGGATGTATACACGGTACATATACCAAAACAACATTCTTTAAAAATTTTGACTGTCTGTCTGTCTGTTTGTTCCGGCTAATCTCTGAAACGGCTGGATCGATTTTGACGGGACTTTCACTGGCAGATAGCTGATGTAACAAGGAGTAACTTAGGCTACTTTTCCGAGGGGTAAAATAGAAGTGCGTGATAAACCCTAATTCCACGCGGACGAAGTCGCGGGCAACAGCTAGTTAAGACATAAAATAAACCCGATGACGTCCAAATTTTTATAATAGTGTCATCTTAGATACTTAGAATAAAAAATAAATAGATTGAAAACTACAAAACCCTATAGTCACCGGCTGTATTGTAACAGAACAGAGAACAGAGTTGGCGATCGCATATATGTATCTACTAATCCGGTATTGAAACACGATTCTCTAATGAATGAATTACCATTGTGGCGTCAATGGACGGTGTCCGATGATTATGAGTAATGCCGGCATCCTGTGCAAAGTCAAATCATCGGATTGATTCATAATCGCGGGAAAATGACGTTTCCTCATCCCATGATCAATGGACCGGCCTATCATGGCGGTGATTCAACTCATTTCATTCATAATCAGAACGAGAGCGTGGTGGTCTAGCGGTACTGACCCCCTGAGTTTCAATCCGGAGGTCGCCGGTTCAAATCCCGACGTGCATCTATGAGTTTTTCGATTGAAAGATTTATGTGCGCAATACCACGTTCTCAAAACGGGGAAGGAAAACATCGTGAGGAAACCGACATGTCGTAGAACTAAAAATTCAAAGACATGTGTCGAGTGCAGGAAAGGAGTCTCTTTGAGGCGCACTTACAATCCTTTCACCACACTGGTTCGACAGTACCGGTGACTCGAAGAAGAAGATGATCAGAACGAACGGAGCGCTCGCACTGTCGCTTGTCTGGACATTTTCTGTAGGTTAGATTCCAGTTATGGACCTCACATGGGTGACTTAACTTGTAATTTGAAAATGCTTCACCAAATTGAGATGACATCAGTGACTCACTGAAAGAAATATTCTCAGATTAAATATTCTGAGTATATCATGAAAATGCATTATATTAAATAAAAATAATTAACAACATAGCTCGTGCACGCAAGCTTTTTTTTTAAGAATTTAGTAAAATGATACCATAGCTTTTCATCTATATATATATATAAATAAAAATAAAAATCAATTGCTGTTCGTTAGTCTCGCTAAAACTCGAGAACGGCTGAACGGATTTATCTTATCTTGGTCTTGAAATGTTCGTGGAGGTCTAGGTAAGGTTTAAAACGTGAGAAAAATTCAAATAATTGCCGGGAAAACCCCAAAAACAGCCCTTTATATATTATTTTATGATAAGTTACAATTACTACTAGCAGCTGATATCAAGGTTAACTTTATAATAGCTGAAACCTAGACACAGAACGTAACTGACCTAGAAGTGACGAGGCGAGTCACAACCACAACAATTAATAATATATTGATTTACATTTCACACCGAGTCATCTAGCCTCAAAGTAAGCTTAGCACAGCTTGTATCATGGGAAACAGACAACTGATTTACATACTTTTATTGTAAATATTAATACCCAGACACAGAACAAACATCTATATATGAAACACAAATGTATGTTCATAGTTCACAGTTTTTAAGCTATTGCATAGCTTCTATCGCGGGCCTTGAGCGTGGAGACCGAATCCAGAAATTCCGTAACGTAAAAACCTAACACCCCCCACTCCGACCGGCACAGCGGTGATACTTTTTAGTTTTTCCATCTATCGATAAATACCAGAACTTTTAATGACTTTTTGAAATCATCATCATCATTTTCTTGCCCTTATCCCAACTAGGTGGGGTCGGCACAACATGTACTTTCCTTCCATTTCTCTCTTTTCATTTATCACGCGCAATAGCTTTACCGCGGCAGTCTCCGAGTGCCACACGTCTTTTATTTTATTAATAATGATAATAACAGATCAATATAAATGGCAACATAACATCACAGTCACATTCAAAATATATTCAAGTCATTTATACAAATATAACTATGTTAACAATTAGTCAAAATCAAATCAAATCATTAAATTATAACATAACAAAATTAAAAGATATATAAATATGTATAATAAAAAATGTATAAATATATATAATATTATAATGTCCTGGGTGGCAATCGAACCTACGACCTACAGCGCTGAAAGGCAGAGTTATTACCAACTCAGCTGTAACAGTGCCAGTCAATATTTAATACTGAAAATCCAGTCACTGCAAAAATTTGATGAATATTTGAATAACAATAATTTATAAATGAAATTATATACTTGTAGTAGAAAGTAAAAAAAAAGTGTAAAAGAAACTTGTAGAAATGGATAAGTGTATGCTAAAACTATATTCTATACTTTATCTAAGGCAGAGGGACGCTTGGTATCCATAACTAGATTAAATAAAAATAAAAAAGCCTTATATTTCTCGAAATCAAATTACTGACTGGCCTCATAGCTCAGTTGGTTAGTAACCCTACCTTCTGCGCTGTAGGTCGTGGGTTCGATCCCCACTCAGGACAAACATTTATGTGACATTTGTAACATTGATGTTTGTTCTGTGTCTGGGTGTTAATATGTATTATATGTATGTATTTACAAAAGAAAAGTATATAAGTATGTATATCAGTTGTCTGGTTCCCATGATACAAGCTATGCTTAGCTTACTTTGGGGCTAGATGGCACTGTGTGAAATGTCCACCATTACTATTATTTTTATTATTATTATAGCTCACAACAATATTGCAGCACTTTATGTTGCAATGCATGAATTTCAAATTTCAGCCTATTTGGACTACCAGAACTAATTCAAAGTTCAGTTTTGAACCAGATAGTATTTTTAGATGTAGTAGTCACATACAACTCAGGAAAACGTATATCAATAACACTCAAAAAGTAGAAAATTGTATTCCATCACCGAAATACAACGTGAAAATATCTTATGAGTTTTTTATATGGTACCGTTATGGAATGACCCAATGGCCCACCTGGTGTTAAGTGGTAACCTCTACCCATAACAAACGATGCGACTTGGATCCTCCCCTACTAAGTACGATGAGACCCCATGTCTCATAGTATGCGTCTGTAGTTCTGAGACGTGTAGGTGGAATGTCTCATGTGCCTATAATTTCACCGGCAACCACACCTTTCAAACAGGAACACAGTACCTAACGCAAATTCATTACTGCTTAGCAGCAGAAATCGTTCGCTGTTGGCTAATGCGCGTTGAGTCAACTCGACTTGGTGGCAAGGACTCAGGTTGGCTCCTTGCTAGCACCGGTTTCCGCAGTAGCTACGGACCTGGGCTAAATGGGCTGGGCATAGTGGCAGTTCTTCCCCAGACAAACATGGTGTGAGTTCCATTGCTCTTAAAAGTATTTATTTATTTATTTATTTATATAGTTATTATATATTATAGTTGTTCATAAGTTGATGAAGGATGTCACTGACCCTAGTCTGGGGAGTCTAGGGCCCAGACTGTGTTAAGCCTAAGCAGGATCAATGAAACTGAAACCATACAAGTGGGACATGTGTGCATTGCATTACTATGCTAGTCAATTATTTGTCTTATCAAATTTAGTGCAAGATTCTGCATAAGAAGCAATAACAATTTAGGTCCACTGATTAGTAAGTAGATACCTACTATTTTTCTGCTCACAGATTTGGAATGTACTGCGACGAAATAGAGTCCAAAGTGATTTTTTACTCAATTCTACAATAGTACTTATTGATTTAACAGAAAACAGGCCAATAACTAGATGAATGTATTTAAATTTTTATCATAGTTCAAGGATTCATAGCGCTCTTATATGAGTTCATATCAAAAATAAAAATTACATATTCGCTCGCCTAAACAACGAAGTATTCTATAGAAAAATTCTATTTAAAATTTCTGATGTCATCTGTAGGCGCCGCAAGCGAGGCCGTCGAAGTTAGCTCATCAAAACATGAATGCCAATTAGAGTGGTTTTTAAGTGCTACAAGGGTAACCTGCAATTAATATACTATTGTTTCATTCCTAAATCCTTACATGACATACATTTTTCAGGGAATAATATCCAGAGCAAAACTGACTATGTCAACAAAACCTTTCGGCCAGCAATAATCAAGATACTATAAATGGGATATAAATTACGAAGACGATTATTCGGATCGCATTCTTTACGAACTACAAATACAGAAATAGGTTACAGCAAGCTTTCGATCGATATATTTACGAAATCCTGTAAGCTCTCTTCGCACAAGATGGCGGGAATATTAACCGGCCGAATACAAAACATCTGGAGCAGGCGGAAGTGCGAAGATATCGACGCGACCTCAATTCGGCCAGGTTATATACGTATATCGCACAGATGTACCATTTCGCATTTCCTACGCTATTCCTGTGGCGCTCACGGACTCGTAACTGTCTTAGGATAAGGGAAATGGTGTTATGTTTAATTACTCACCGTTTCCATTCTCCATTAGCACGTTAACATCACAAAACACTAATTTTTACACAAGCACTCACACGCCCATACGGTATGTAACAACATCACGGGTACAACTGAGCTGCGCTACGCCATCTGGTTGCGTTTCTACGAAATGCAAACACCTGCTACTAGTTTCAAGTCATTTAATTACAGATTAAAACTAAAATCCCTAACGCCTTTCACTTTTAAATTTAATGTCAAATTTTAATGGCAAAATTAATAATGAATAAACAAATTGAATGTCAATTGACGTGTCTACGTCTCAAAATCGCGACACTGATTCGTTCCACTAGCGTTGTATTGATTTTTTGAAGCAGCTGATTCATCTCTGAAAATTGTATTCGCGCAATTTTTATGACTCATCTAAACAGGGTATTTTTATTTAACCGAGTTGCTTTGATATTTGTTGTTTGTAGTTGTAGTTACAACAAAGGTAGTGGACATGCCTAAATAAGGTTTCTAGTCAGCAATGCTGATTTCTTGATCCCGTTAAGGTGGTTTGATCGCGCGAAGGTTGAACGTAGGCAGATTGAGAAAGCTGATAAATATATCATGTGGCATAGTATCTATGCTACTTCCAGTATATGCATTGTTATAATTGTTTAGTAAAGTGTAAATATGGGCCACCTAATATAAAGTGGTAATCTCAGCCCATAACAAAACCAATATGATTCTTCCCTTAGGTATGGGAATATCTATGTCGCATTGTGTTGCGCCCGTAACCGTTGGATAGATGAATGTCTCATAGTACATTTTATTATTTCCACATTGTTTTTTGTTTCACATTTGGCGACCACGCCTTTCAAACCGGAAGTAACGCGTAGGTATGCTTTATGCTTGGTGGAAATAGGTGTGGTGGCAGTACTTAACTGGAAGGACTTGCCACTAGTTCTACTGCCTATTTATGTTTGTTGTGAATTTAATAATTTATCGGCATTCAATTGTTTTACACCTTTTTTATTTTTTATTTAATTATTACACATTGTTGCAACAGCGACGTAGCTTGAATATTAGAACTATATTTTTTTTACTTTTTAATAATTCTAACATTTGAGTTGAGATTGCGGTCAAATATAGCCTAAAGTTAATAATAATAAAAAAAATGAAAAAAATTATAATCTTTTCCTTGTACGTTTATTCGCCTAACATATTAATTATTTATCTCATTTTATTTATATTTTTAATCTGTACACGACTTCGTCTGACATTATCAGTGCCGCACTACGGCTGTGACGTCATGTACAAGATATTTATATATTTATTGCGTTACAAAGAGTACATTTCTGTCTTATTGTAATAATAATGGAACTAAGAACTTAGTTACCTGTTACAGGTATCGTAATGATAAGCTTATAAAATAAAATGATAGTGTAATGGTAGGTATAATACCTACTTTTAAGCAATACCTAATTATATAACTTTACCTAACTAAGGGATGGTGAAGCTAGTAGATGTAGGCTAGTAAAGGTAGAGCTGGTAGAGCTTAAAAATAATAAAAGCAATCATTGCAATACTTTGTAAGGTTTTGTTAAAGGTTACATGCATATAAAACAAGAAGAAATAATGGAGAAATCAATACAATGAACATTTTAGGTGTGCTGCAGGTATACAATTAAAAATATTACTCAAATGAGAAAAAACAATAGGTACCGTGTTCCTCTTTCAATTAATTATTACAGATGACAAAACTATCGTAAAATGTGAGTGTCTATAGTGTAAAAGGGTTTTTAATCGAATTTATTTGAGCTTTAATTAATATTAGTTGTATTGAAGATTTTTACCATTTTTATAAATTAATTATGCAAAAGTTTTTACGAAACTTCAAGCTACATTTTGGGGTCCTTGCTGGCTGCCACATATCCTATTTGGAATATTGAATACGTAATGTTTAAACAGCGCCATCTGTTATTGAGTAGTGAAATCATAAAACCGCAATTTCACGTGGGGCCGTAATCATCTCGGCCTGAGGCATTTTGTTGAGGCAAGAGGCCTACTACCTTCATATGATTACCATCATTATTAAGGTGTTCAGTTAGAAAATGCCTAGAACCTTGAATTTAGTAGCCGTAAGTTCTACGCCGCGGGCAGAAGCCACCTATTAACGTATTTGATTGGTCAGTAGTTTACGATCTATCGAATCGAGGTTGCTATCAGTAGGTACTATCGATATTCGTAGATAGCTACTACTGTATTGTCGGGCGATCTATTCACTGGCAGCCTTTCGATCAAGCGCCATCTCAAATTACTAATAATACTTATTGAAATTATTTGGAAACTTAGCTAATGTCATAATCATTTACAACTAAGATCTTTTGTACTTCAGATGTTTACAAGCTTTAGCACTCGATTAGCCATTTCGTGTCTTCTAGACTATAATTAAAATATTATCACTCAAGTGTGTGTGGTACGGTGTACGAGCAATTTGTTGTCGCGCGCATTTCCGCTACAACTTCGTAGGGTAAAGCGATTCTGTTATTTATGTTGCAATACTTTTATTCAAACTTTTATTTATGTGCAGCCTATAATATACACATATACTATAATTTACTTACAAATGCATTTTCATATCATTTTGTCTAGCCTTCGCGTAAAATTCGTTTACAGGTTTTGCTTTGGATGGTTTTTGGTTTGATTTATTATGTATTGTTTAAAGATATTAGCCACCTATATACCAATAACTATACCTAATGATTGAAATACCTATATACATACTGTTGATCGGAGATCAGAAAGAGAAATAGGATTATAATATTTAAACGAATTTCTTCTCCCTTCTAACATAAATCAATTCACTACAAATGTTATTACGTACCTACTACATGGAAACTTTTACTTATTTCAATAATTATCTTGGAGCCCCCCGCTCAGAGTGTGCTGGGGGTTGGGGGCCGGGGGGGGGGGGGGGGGTTGGATCGGGAGAGCAATACAAGCAATTTATCATCATTTGGCAAGGGTGGCCGTGCTGTCTGTATTTGTTGGTAAAATATCTTCATAGTACTTGTACTTTTCACGGAGGGAGAGCCTAGTAGCCCGGTAGTAGTACCTACCTACAAACAAACTATAAGCTAAAATCTGTTGGTCTATAGATCAAATCCAATCCAAAAATGAGATTTCCGTTTCAATGAAAGACTGATCTGCCACATGGCCAAGACTGCGATGAAAAACTCGCTTGGAAACCGAAATGTCTTCAAACCAGATATTCGAAGAAGTATTTCAAGTGCAGCATCTTGAGCCGCAAGTTTCTCCATCTTAAAGCACCTGAGTGACGCGAAAAAATATTAACAATAGAAAACCGTCACTAAAGTAACTTAAATATGGAAGTAAGTAACTTAAAAACCCACAGACAGACGGAGATAGACCGTCAAACTTATAATAATCACCCCTCCCTTTTCGACGTGGCGTGGCGTCTCAGTCTACACTTAAAAAACCTACTGGTAAGTATATAGTTACAGTACATTGGGCTTTGTTTGTAATAAAGATTCTCCTCTTCCTAAATAAAAGAATACGGTTGAGGTCCTCCCCTATTTAGGTATAGGAAGTGTCATGACATCGTAACGTGTTCATACCGACAAGTCAAGTTTTAAGATAAAGATAAAGATTAATTTATTTGCGTCAACATAATGTAGGTTACAGTAGATCTTAAATATATTATATGTATCATAATATGATACATATAATGTACATGTACATTATATATAAATGATATGATATGATATTATCATATCATATCATTTATTCAATAACAATAATAACAATCGTATTTGAAATAACTTAAATAACTTAATAACTTTAACTTAATTAGGCTTAAAATAATACAAAAATTCCAATAAAATCAAATAAAAACACACATGCCATTAAAAATACAAATAGGTACATGTCAATGAATGAAATTAAAATATTAAATGTAAAAAAAAAAAAAAATTATTCATTAAAATTGCACGTCGAAAACTCCTCCACTGAGTAGAATATTCCTTTTAACAATAACTTTTTAAGATTAGATTTGAACTTAAAAGGACTTTCGATAACCTTCAATTATGTCCTACCTTCAAATTAGGCATGCAAATATTTAAAGCCATATTAACAGCTATACAATAAGTACGGCGGCAGTACTTCTCCGGATAAACTTGACTACTAACTACTTTAACCAATAATAATAATAATAATAATAATAATGGTGGACATTTGAAGACAGTTGAATGAGTTAAGACACCATCTCCCCTACCGCTGAACTTGCGACCCTTGAATCAGAAGCCGGGCACTGACAACTAGACTACCGCATTACTCCCCCCGTGACTGCGTACACTCAGTTATAAATATTGTTATTGCGAGGGAGGGAAGAGGGAAGTTAACCGGCAGTGGATAGCGACGCTGTTAAATGGCGGTTCTTTATGGTTTCAGTAATTGGTTAAGTTGGATGATTTAATTTAAAGAATTAATGATTTGAAATGTTATTTGTACGAGAGGGGATAATTTTGAACTGGATTGGTAGGTTTTAATTTTCAACCAAGTAGTTCAGAGCGCCAAACTCTGTCTATGTATATGGGCGGGCGTTATTTCCAAAATATTTTGATACCCGGCCATCATAACAATATTTTTCTAGCTAATGATTACTTGATGTGTTAATGTTCTGAACCTAAATCTTTTGTAGGGTTCCGTACTCGAAAACTTTACAATAGTACCGTCGCACAAGCTTAGCCCAGCTTAGTTATTACTAATATACTAAGGCGTGTCAGTAGCTATATTTTGAAATCTATCACATGCCTAGTTTCCAGGACACATGCTTATTTCCTCTCAGCACAATAGCTAAGTTATTGTCCAGAGACTTTCCTTGAACATCCAACCTCCGTGGACAGAGTGGGTAACTTTGACATAATCTTAAAAAAAATGTCATCTATCATAATATCTTATGAAGGCGAAGTCACAACAAACCCTGGGTAGGAAAACTTTCACATTGAAAGTATGCAAATAAATGATTTTAGCCGCGAGTGCAACTTTCCTGGTGGCAGCGGTAGCCTAGGAGCTCAGGATTGTAATCATTGGAACAAACATGTCATGTGAATCCGACATTCAACTCTACATTACACTGTACTTAAGGTGAACAAATATCATTTTATGTCTCTTTTCATACACTAGGGAAAGAAAGAGATGCGTGAACCTGCAAACAAGAATTGATCTTAGAAAAGAATATAGTAGAAGTCGCCCAAACTGCTGACTAGGTTTGTCTTTACATTACAAGTGGAACTAATTGTAAAAGCTTTATATCTAGATTTCATTAGGGGAAGTACTGGCATTAAAATATTATTGAGTATTATTGGTAGTTAGTACATACTACCTTTCTCGCTTGTATTCTGTCGATAGATAATAGATAAGATAGATGAGACATTTGTTTCTTCAATCACACACGTACATTTTGTTGTCAAAAAGAAAGATACATAATATACCTAACTTATACTAATATAAAAAGAAATATTTACAACAATATATTTGTCTCCAAGAACGTAAAGTACATGTGTGTTGCAGATAAACAAATGGGTCATACCTCAGCGATTAATATTGCACAGGGAGCAAACCCTGATTTACAGCTATTACCTACCCGCGAGATGACGAGACGAAATGGGCGCTACACATAAAGATTGCTCAATGTATTCAGTTGATGGGCTACAAAATATACATCTGCCGAGTGTTTAAAACAATATAATTTGTGTGTATTTATTTAATTTGTATTACATATATGAAAACATGAAAAAAAGGGTCTTGCAATGATAGGCACATGAAACATGACATCTTCACGTCTCAGAGTGCCGCGCCGGGCGCAAGACGTTTGCTAGGTGGCTCCTTTTTAAAATGACTTTGGTCCATTTGATTCTACAGAAACGGATAAACGACTATCTGCCTACGCATTACCTAAAATAAGTTAGTTTAAGCTCTACTTTTGAAAAGTTAATATTGTAGTAGCAATCCCCGCACTAGGGGGACCGGGGTACTACTGGTAGATCTAGATATACAAGGTTATACCATTTGTACCATGTGTACCTACTATTGATCGGGAAAGTATAATCATCCTTTCATAATGTGCAGGTTAACTGACTACTTCTCGGCAGTTGCAGAGTAAGTCAGTAAAATGAAGGCGGCATGCATAGTGCTGACGGTTCTGATCTTCGTGGCCATCATGGCCGTGTGCGTGATGGTGAAGTTCGCGACAGACATCACGGTGGAGGAGCGCAGGCGCGACCTGATGCCCAGCGGGGGGGTGTTCCACGTCTCCAGGGCTATGGGCGTCATATCGCTCAGCGACAACACTTCCACGGCTGCTGAAAGGTGAAAATCATATCTAGCTAAGTTCGCGGTAACGCTGATGGCAAAGCAATGAGACCGCTGCGATCCTCGGCTGGGGAAACTGGATCTTGTCAACTCTGAAGTTACCTTTCAGAGATAGAATTTTCGTATCCAACTTTAGAGTTGCCATAATATGAAATCCTATTGCAGTCCTATTGTGTTCCTCGTTTGTGGCAAATATATGTGTGATGAGCATACATACAGCTACTAGTTTCATCTCGGAACTTGGATACTTGTGTCATGTATCTGTGTGTGTGTCCATTCCACCTGCGACAAAGGGAAAACTAATGTAGCGGACACATATTATAATAACTTTGTTGGTGGTAAAACCCTTGATTTGAACCTAATAGTAAGACCATTCAGGACTTTATCCGGTTGCAACATTTCCTTACAGATTTCCTTACGTAGCGGCCATCATCCGCAACTCCTCAAGCACCTGGTCCTTCGCGTGCTTCGCCAGCATTATCCTCGTGAAATGGGTGGTCACGTCGGCGCATTGCAGAAAGCACGGAGCCACGCACAGGGTCTTGTTGTACCACGATTTCACCAAAAACTACTCGCATACATACCCCATCATGTTCTGGAGACTCCACGAGAAGTTTAACCATAGCAATCCCACACCAAAATACGACATAGCTGTCGCCAAAATCAACATAGACCACAACCCGTTCGCTATGAAGCCGGCCGTGTTCGACGATAAAGCAGCTACTGAGATCGAAGCCAGCATTTGGAAGACGGTCCTCACTATGGATAAGAAGATGTATTTGACTAACGACTTCGACAAGTTCGACGTTAAAATTGCGAGGACGAGCAAGTGCTTCGAGACCTTCGGTGTTGAAGTGGACGAGTCGCTGATCTGCGTGGACATGTCCGAGCACGAGGTATGCTTTGTTCATGAATTTGGGCCGATATTTGCGACGGATAAGGTGGTCGGTGTTCTGGCTGTGAAGCCCAGAGACTGTGACGTCAGAGTGGCTGTGTTTACCAATGTTTCGTTCTACTCTAACTGGATCCTGAAGTCCACCCACACTACTTACTACGGATGAGATGAACTCGCACAGCGCTGTATGCTTGGTGAGTTTTAATTAAACCAGTAAATCATCGCTTGGATGTTTCATTTAAATTAGCGACAGAGTCATCAATAAAACCATACAAGTCTACTTTTATAAAACTGTCTGATTTGCGACTACGTACGTCTCACGCACCGCTGGCTGGGCGGCTGGTTTTCGAGTTGGTGTCCAGTGAAGCATTTGCCCTAACTCACGGCCGTGAGCCGTCATCGCTTTCAGTTGGAACCCGGGGGCCATCCGCTCGCTCCTCACACAAATGGCATACATTATTATTTTATTACGTATCGGCTCGTTGCTAGATTCCTTTCGATAAAACACAGTTTATTTCTACACGCGTCATTTAGATATAACCGAAACTAAAGTCCAAGTTTATGTTCAATTGTGAACCTTATTATGTTAGGCGTAAGAGCAAATCGAGGGTGAATGTGAATTCTTTTAGAAACCGTAACTTATCTGCGGGAGGGGAGATGACGCCGCGATTTCGTCCCTCAAGTCAACTGATGCCATACACGAGGAGTACAATATGATATATTGTATGATACCTACAGTTTTATTATATTTTTGTTTACAAGTTGACTGCTGAGTTTTCGTATCTTATATTATTATAGAATTATAAAGCTAATTACTGGCGCTTTATCGCACCGTATAACATAAAAATAAGTTTATAGTATATTCATCATAATCTTTAGTTTTAAAATAAGATGTTACATTGATATATTATAGTTCAGTTTAGGGGCATACAAAAGTCAAAGTCAAAACTTAATTTCCATAAAATTCATAAAGAAATGGCAATGCATCTAATACAGTTAGTTGTACTTTTGTAATAGTTTATAAATATTAATATTAATACATAAAGAAATTAGAATTAAATAAGAATTAATACATAGACACAATGATTATATAAATATACTTATTAATAACACAAATATCCAATAAAAAATATTATTTTAAGGATTACGTCGAGTCGTGCTCCCTTGGCTAGCTATCACAACCTTATTATTTCTTACTGTACTCATCTAGCTGGCAACCCTATCGGCAACTGGACACCGCGCAAATACACACCCGAAACATTTGTCCTACAAATGTTTGGCTGCTCAAGTGAACAAATATGTAACACACGTGATCCGTTACATTTCCTCGGAGACCCTAGTCTGTGGCGCAGTTCATACACTGACTCCTTGACAATTTTATAAATAAAAAAAAATTATATATATTTTATTGTATCCATTTCATATATCGTGTAAATAATAGTCTGAAGTTGCTAATCAATTTAATGCGAATATATTACGAACCAAACAAGATGGCCCTGAGGCAGAAGACCCAAAGCGCATTGTACTGCGCCTAATTTAATTTTGAGACGTGAAGATGGTATGTAGGATAGGATGTAGGAGAAGTGGATACTGTGGCAGTACTTCCCTGGACGAATTTCGCTCAAGTTCTAAAGCCGAAAACTTTTATCTATTCCTAACATGTGATAGTAACACAATTAGCATATTTCCGCAATAATAGAACATGCCAATTGTGTTGGTAAAGTGACGCCTCTCCCCAGTTGACCAGATCTCGTTTATTGGGTAGTTAATGAGAGTAGCGCGGGTTCAAGTTCCGTTATTGCGCCTAGGGGGCCACATGGCTAGCCAATTAATGAACTTATCTGATTTTGTGGCCATTGACCGTCGGGTGTATCTTATAATATCTTCTAAAAGTATTTAATAGCATTACTACAAGAAATGGCAACACCGCCCGCCAGTGTTTCCGTCGCGTTCCCACCCGCAAGCGAATCCAATCACTTGAGCGAGTTAATGATCACAGTTGAGGTTTTTTTTTAATGAAAGTTACCATAGTATTTATTATTTATTTAAATAATATAATTTAAGAAACAAAAGATAACGTTTTTTTGAAAATCTTTAGAAATATGATTTGATTTGTGTATTTTTACGTTATAGCCAGATTATTGGACATGTAATAAATCAACTTGTTCTACCCTATGTTCTTCATAAGGAAGATTAATTCTTTAAACTTAATAAAGTTCCATACGAAATAGTTGATTAACACCATTAACTAAAAGCATTTTAACTGAATTAAGTAATTTAAAGTACATTAAGTCGACTGTATCGAATGGGACCGTAAATACTAGTTAGGATGTGATCTCATCTCGCGCCGCGCGCGCGCGCGCCCCTCCGCTCACTCGAGATGTGTTTATTGTTCAGATGACAGCGACGTCTTTCATGTTTATTCTTTTTGCTTGGGACCTTTTACCCGACCGCCCAGAGGAGTGTTATGTTCCTCTTGACATAGCTCTATGTACAAGCTTTTATTTAACTTTCAGTGTTTGTATGTATATTCAAAATTTGCAATTGAATTTTAGACTAGATCCCTCCAACCGTTTTCAAATGTTTCTTCTTCTTCTTCGAGTCACCGGTTCTGTCGAACCAGTGTGGTGAAAGGATTGTAAGTGCGCCTCAAAGAGGGCTCCTTTCGTGCACTCGACACATGTCTTCGAATTTTTTGTTGTAGGACATGTCGGTTTCCTCACGATGTTTTCCTTCACCGTTTTGTGAACGTGGTATTGCGCACATAAATCTTTCAATCGAAAAACTCATAGGTTTCAAATGTTTCGTATAAAACATAGGAAGTTGTAGGTGTTTGCAAGTCGACAGCAATGTGAGTGTCTCACCCACGGGCTCCATCATCGTCGCCACGTCTATCAGCATCATCATCACCTACAATGAGATGAGGGTGAGATTCAAACCCACCAAGTCTATATTAAGTAAAAGGTTAAATAGGGTACCGTACTACTTGTTATGGCCGTAGAGGGCTTCTAAATTAAATTAAATTCTTTGAAAATCTCGGCGTGCACTAACCCCGCTGCAATAAATTCATATGAGCTGACATAAATAAATAAGTAACGCAGCGCACACAGAGAGGGATTAATCAAGGAAAGTGGTTTGTGTTATGATTAGTTCGACACCCTTTATTGGCTTCTTGGTTTACGAATATCTTACTTGCAAGCATTCTCTGGTCAGTACACATCGGCACGACTTGACTTCCATGGAATTCAAGAAATCGCTGGAAATGTCTTAAAAATTATTGCTAAGGAGGTGTCTGTTCAAATCTTAGGCTTTCAATTCAAATGTTGCGGGTTTGACCGACTGCGAGCGTGTGAGACGGTTTCTGAACGAAACAATACTCACCAGGGCTATTATAACTACCATTAATAGCGACATCAATTCGCAGACACATTTTGTCTGCGAATTTATGGTTGTAGGACATTTTGGTGTTCGGTTTCGATGTTTTCCTTGTCCATTTTGAGAACGAGGTATACAGCACATAAAGTTTAAAAATCAACGTTCGTCGGTTTTCACACCAGCGACCTTCGGAATCAAACCCGGGATCTGTACTCACCAATGCGCCAGTGAGCCGCTCACTAGTTTACGTGCTATTCCGTCTGAGCATAATGAGTACTGCACGTAACTAGGAACTTCATTATTGGAGATGGACTATCTGAATAGCGACAAGATAACAAATAGCGCACACCGCTACACTAAATTCCCTGTGTCGCATATGACACGGGCACAGTGTCAAAATACACACGTGCAAATCTTGATAACAAACTTTCTGTACAAATGTACAGTCCTGCTGGGCAACGAACCAGCGATCCACGCCTTGCAGTGTGGATGCAGGGCTGCTAATGTAGGTTCAAATACACATAACTGGATGACTGCAATGACTGACCTCACAGCTCAGGTGGTAGTAACCCTGCCTTCTGCGCTGTAGGTCGTGGGTTCGATTCCCATATAGGGCAAACATTTGTGTGACGAACACACATGTTTGTTCTGTGTCTGGGTGTTAATATATAATAATAATTGTGTATGTATTTACAAAAATATATATATATATATATATATATATATATATCAGTTGTCTAGTTCCCATGATACAAGTTATGCTTAGCTTACTTTGGGACTAGATGGCGCTGCGTGAAATTACCACCAAAAACAAAATGGTCCAGATAACTAGAAAAAAAATGTGAGCCGTCACGGGACGCCTGGCAGATGTGAAACATCGACATTATTTTGTAAGAAACTAAGTACCCCATCACTAATAATGTTTATGATTTGTCGTAACCTTGAACGGACCAATCAGCGCTCATGCCGTGGCGACGCGTCGCCAAGCCAGAAATCGGTTTTACGTGCGGCTATAGATGTTTCACATCAAAAATACAAAACTTACTTGATATACTTTTGTGACTTAATATCTAATCCATGCGCGGGTGTGGGTGCTGACCGGGGAGCTAATCCCAGTTTACAAATATTGTCCGAGATTATCTCAAGTGTTTCGGTAATAAGCTTTGCGGTGGAACTTACCCCCGTATGTTACATGAGTACATAAGTAGATTGAATATCATCGCAAGTTGAGGGGTGGAGGGGAGGGCAGTGGGAGACAGACAAGTCGCTTAACACCTTGCTCTCAGGGGGTGACGTCACAGAACAACTTAATAGTGTTGTGCATATGTTAATGCCACCTGCGACGAGGAATCCTAATGCATGCCCAGGTCAGATGAACCACAAAGCCCCATATAAAGTCCAGTATTTCTTGTTCATCCAAAGGTTGTCTGTAAGAGATCGCTTTATAGCGATAAGACCGCCCATTGTTACACTTTTTTTGTACTTTGTATCTAATCGTTGTTATTTTGATTTTGTAAGCAATAAAGTGTCATCTATCTATCTATCTATCATGTCCAGGTCAGGAAAAAAGTAAAGAAATAAATAAATAAAAAAAGTTTTACTTAAAATAATTCAGTCGGTGGTTTTCCTTTCATTCGCAAAATAAATAAAAAAATATACATGTGGAACTAAAATGAGTAGGTAGGTTTGTTTGCTCCAAAGCGTTCAATGATGCACCGCCAGCGCCAGCGCCAGCGCCAGCGCCAGCGACGAAGACAGACCAATCCATAAAATATGAATATCTATAAAACTTTACGAGTTGGAACACAAAGCACTGTTCCTAACAAATTGATAGTTTATGTGTCCACGTATTCCGAGGAAAATGTGGATAATTTCCTTAAATAATCTTATGTTATCGATACTATGTCAGATATTATGTAGTAACTATTGTAGAGTAAACTCTAGGAAACACTGAAAACAATATAAAATCAGTGGTTACAACAAACCTCGCTTTTCCTCTGAAGGTGTAGGCAGAGTCACAGCGGGCGAGACAAGCGCAGCGGTTAGCTCGTGGACATTAGTATTTTCCCACGAGCAACTCTGTACATAATAGTTCCTTAACTATGTGGATACCATGCATTCAATAGTATTCCTATAATTTTGTATTTGCAATAACATTGCCAGTTCAATGTAAGCTAATTGCTATTCAGCATTTACTTATTATATAAATTATGTTTTGCAAAACTGCATGGCCACTGCCGCCCGCCGTTACCAACCCCCCCACGGGGCGGGGGTGACGTCACCGGAAGCGACGCGCCGGAAGTAGACGATGTCTCGTTTGTTACTCGCCTTCCGTGATGGTGCAGTCTTCAGTCTTTTTGGAAATTTATTATTCGCTGTATTTTTGTCTTCGCTTTTCTAGAAAATTCCAACTGGAAAGACTTTAGAGGAGCGTTTGCTGCTCCTAATCCAGTCACAGTTTTTATTTGGATTAGGTTTATTTTTGGTTGTTGTACAACCCGATTTGCAGTATAGGGATAAATCCAGTGTGCCTACACACACATACGAAATATTAGAAGCTTGAAGGAGAGTCACTGATGCCTGTACCTTCAGAGTAAGGAGCAGTGGCGTAACTATACCATCTGGGACCCGTGGCAAATTATTTTGATGGGGCCCTATCAGTAAAAATCATCTATCAGTAAAAAATAAAAAAATATACTTTTCAAGTAAAATATAAAATACTCAGGTACAATGTAAAAAAATATTTCTGAGCTCGCGGCCTCTTGGGCCGAAGCCCTCTTGGGTCGGGGGCCCGTGGCATTTAGCCAGCCCTGCCTCTGGACCTGGACAGCACCAGATGAGCTGGGGGACTCGCTCTGTGCTCTATGCCCAGCTTGACACTACACTACAGCGTATTCTTGAGGGATTCCTGCTGTAAACCTTCGCGACAAATTAGCGTAACAATGTGGGTGACGGATGCGTGTTGAATATGTTATATTTATTGCTTCAGCTGTCAATTCCTTCAGTCTCGGTCCTGGTCTCTCGTGATGGATGTTGAGTAACCCATCCATCTTTATTAGAGCGAGGTTTGTATTCTGAACTAACTCCTACATATGTGATACATTAAACTATTCGTTTGTATGGTGTTTAGTCTAGTCTAGTCTAGTCTAAGCGCACGTCCAAAAGTGATAAAATGTGTATAAACTGTCATGGAGAATACTTTAAATACCACAATAAAATTACATGTTTTACTACAGATATCAGACTTGTAGAAACTTGTAGTGTGGCCTGGGTAAGTGCATACTCTTAATACATTATATACCCATGCTAGGACCATGTATGTATCCATGTATAGCTAGACCACAGAAATGAGGGGTCTCTTCTCTTTAAACAACAGAAGAGTTCCCATTTCATCAAAACAATAACATTGTATTTTAAATAAATAACTTTTGTTTTGTTTGTTTTGAACTATCAGCAACATGACACATGTCGGGAATGGAACCCACTACAGAGAAGGCAGAGCCGGGATGGTATCCTCCATCAGATATATCTGGTAAGTGTAAGTGCGGCGTGGCGTGGTGTGGCGTGGCGTGGCGTGGTGCGCAATGAGGCGCGCTCATCCGAGGGGAGGGGTGCCCGCCCTGATTTATGACATGTTTGGAGTTTTCCCAACTTTTACAAATGGGTGGTAGTTACGTCTGGCCTTTGAGATACCATCTAAGTTATCTCTGATTGTATATATATATATATTCGTTAAATCACATCATATCAATATATACAGCGCACCATTGAAAATAGTAAAGTTATCACTGTCGTCAGCGCAAAACCAATATGAATGTTAGACATTTTAGGATTTGTATATATTTTCACTTTGAATATATTTATAGTGTTTTCTATTGGAGTCTGCCCTGATATAAAGAAGATCAAGAAGCCATCTTTGAATTGTGACGGATGCAATATTATGTACCGACGAGTACCTACTTCAATATTCTTGGAGATGTCACATGGCTAGCTGTGTGTGTATATGTGTATACTGATAGCTAATTTATTACGGATATTATTGCCTGTAAATATATGATAAACGTAATCACTTCACTGACCCCGTGTACGGTCCACTGAGGTCCAAACAGGCGACGCATTACTTTGCAAAAAGTGCGTGATATTTTTATTTTAAGGAAAGAAATCTAAAAATTTGATTCCATTGTAAATAATATATTGAAGCTGTCTAACTTATATTCTTGAGCAAAGTTATTTAATTTGGTTTTACTTTACACATGGTGTACCCGCGGCCTCGCTTGCATTTCAGTTTGCGTCGTGCTACGTTGTTCAGTCATATTTTATCAATTTATTACGTTGTTGCGGATATTTTTACAGATTCTTTTATATCTACAACTTTTCTATCAAAGTCAAAGTCAAAGTCAAAAACTTTATTTCCATAGAATTCATAAAGAAATGGCTTGGAAACGTCAATATTCAAAACATAAGGTCACGCGTACTTATCAATAAGTTTGACGCCTGTTCAAACCCTATCCGACCCTCCATGGGGAAGAACAGACAAGAAACCCCTAATGGAGGGATTCCTTTTTTTTTCGCGAGCACGATCCTTGTAACAATTGAGTACTTAGGTCTATGTTACATTTATGACTACATAATATACTATTACAGGATGTTTTGTGTGTCGTTGAGCAGAGCGACATCAGACCCGAGGGGATTTATCATTTATATAATCATTTACAGTGTAATAAGCTTTACTTACCAGACCCTTCTTTATGTATGACTTGAATTTTTGGGTCGGAAGCTTCGTTGCTTGTTCAGGAAGTTTATTATAAAAGTGTACACAATTTCCCATAAAAGATCCGTTGACTTTTTGCAATCGGAATCTTGGAATGTTTAATTTATTTTTATTTCTAGTGTTCTTGGTATGAACATCACTTTTTTTCTCAAAACTAGATATGTTTTTATGAACATATAAAATATAAAAAGAATTCATATTATATCTCATACTAGACAGCATTCGTAAGAAACGCATTCGTTCGACCGTTTCTTCGCCTCCACAAGAAGCGGTGGTGAAAAGTTAGCGGGTTAAAATTGCCAAAATATATCCTTGAAATCAACTTTAACTGTTGATGAAAGAGTTTTATGAATCAGTTGAAACTTTACCTATATAACTGAATATTGTTTGTCTGTACGACTAAGTCTAGATCATTAGTGTATAAGTGTCGATTTGTTTGCCATGAGTGTCTTAAAATGGCAATTTAATTCAAATATACGATCTCAGTTTGCATAGAATGTTAAATAAGCTGTTATACTCAGACGATATTATTATCATAATAAAAAGCAAATTAAATAATTCACCCAAAGCTACCCGAGTAACGAGTAGCGAGTAGCGAGTAGCGAGGAGCGACTAGTGGACTGTAGCGAAGCGTACCCTCTGCAAATCATTTCGGCAGACATGTTTACGAGCCTGTCCACCCCTAGATCTATTCAGATTGAAGATACGGCCACTTGTGTCGAATGTTCTAGCTGCACCAATAAACATATATCGCGATCTTATCATTTGATCCAATCTATAACAGTAATTGTATAACTACCCTCTGTTTTGGTTGAAAATAGAGAGTCCAGCTCATGTAGGGGCTGTTGTTCAAACTAAACACGTTTAAACAACAGCCCCTAGTATGTGGTGGCTGGTGGCCCACCTGATGGTAAGGACACTGACACGACTTACTGTCTGCTCGTCCCGTAGTAAAGTAAGGGAACACTGCTGGACACAAGTTGCATTCCGTCCCGTACTCTCGCACCAACATGTACCGAGTCATTTAAATTATGATATGAAGGAGCTGCTTGTTTATAATAATATAATTGGAATTTACAATTTAAAAACATAATTTTTATAATGTAAAATATAAAAAAGATTTTTTTTTAAATACCTATTGCGTAGATAGTTTAACCGGACATATATTGCTTAGCTAACTAAGGTAATATTTTAGAATAAGGTATTATTTCGGGAAATTGAAAATATTCCCAAAAATGATAATTAAAAATGTATGTACTTATTGGCGGATGCAAATACCGTTGGTTGTAGAGTGTCATGTCGCGGGTGTGGGTACAATAACATTTGTATCGGAGCGTCCGCCCCACCCCACCCCAGGCCACCCCCACACTTGGCTAAACTATCCCTCGGAGACGGAGACGCAAAGCATTTGTTATTTTAACCATTAACATGTTTTTAATAGTCCCGCGTGATGTCGGCGACCGCAAACCCTCATTTATAGTATTATTTTAATGACACGCAGCCCGCGCCCCGCGCCCTTACACAGGGTGATGCCTGAGTGCCAGCTAAATTACTAACTTCAACTCAACATCTTTAACAATGTGCTATCTATTACACTATTGACAAGCAAGCGGGAATGTGTTAAACGTGCACAGTGAAACATTACCTACACATAGTTACAGACAGGAGTGTGACCTAAATATATCGCTTACCTACATCTGTTGGCATCCATACCTACACCATACGCAACAATATAACTGATGGTACATGACCATTAGATATGATTTATAAATGAACAGAAAAGTAATAAATTTTTGGTCAACATTTCACACAGCGCCATCTAGCCCCGAAATGACCTAAGCGTAGCTTGTATCATGGGAACCAGACAACTGATACAATAATATTTATATATTTTTTATTATAAATACATACATATAAATAATAAATAATAATAAATAATGGTGGACATTTCACACAGCGCCATCTAGCCCCAAAGTAAGCTAAGCATAGCTTGTATCATGGGAACCAGACAACTGATATAATACTTATATACTTTTCTTTTGTAAATACATGCATATAATACATATTAACACCCAGACACAAAACAAACATCTATGTTCGTCACAATATTTGTCCGAAAATCGAACTCATGACCTACAGCGCAGAAGGCAGGGTACTACTACCAACTGAGTTGTGAGGCCAGTTATAATAAAACAAGATATAATTAGAAAAAGATTCCAAATATTAAAAACAAACAAACACCTCTGCAAATCAACAATTTATTACACATTACGTATACTGAGAGCCCGCTATGTTTATTGAATATTTGTTATATTTAAATATGTTTGTGAAATGGGACACCCTCTATACATTCAATATGACTTGTAATAATAATGAAGTGAAGAAATTATCCACGGACACGACTGCATTGTTTCACCGCTAGCCGGGGCGCGGAACGATACATTGTTCAATTATAAATAACTGATAGTTCATTCAAGACATTGTTTACTGACAGCGATTCAGATTAGATGAACGTTCAAACTGAAAATAACTTGAAAATTTTTGTACTTTTAGCAACGAGGAACAATTCTATCGCACATTATTTTGTTATATATCAAAAGAATAAGACAGCGTTTTGGATGAAAGCTCTCAGTCGGCTTGATCTCTTCCGACATCTTGAACGTTTATCGTCATATGTCAACAAACTAACACGAAACATTAAACTATACATATATACCTTCCTCTTGAATCACTCCGCATTAATATCCATTATGTAGTTTAAAAGATGTAAGCATAGGTACACAGACAGACAGACGCACAGACGGACAGACGGACAGACAGCGGGAAGCGACTGTGTGTGTGTGTCACGGATATCATACAACTGCGAAAGTTTATACGCTCTAGTAATTAAATTAACTAAAATTTTTCCCTAACATAAGATTCTTTTCCGTTGTAACTAGTAAAATACTGTTTTCCTAATAAAACATAAGACTTTACTACAAATAAATCAGCATTTATTATACAGTTTTACTGTTCAGTGTATCGGCTGACTTCCCACTGACCATCCCACCAGACGGCGCAATACCAGATTATTTCCCCAGCTGAACATGGATGCTGCTTGTCCACGACCACTGCTTCTCACGATCGTTCCTCCCATGCTCCTGTGAGTTATGGAATGAACTGCCTTCTACGGTCTTCCCCTGGATCTTCAATACCTATAGAATATGGTCCTTAAAACGACTGGTTAATTCTCATCTTAAAGGCTTCAAAGCTCATCAGAAATGCCTCTCGGGTTGCAGATGTCCGTGGGCGACTGGTGCCTCCTAAGTACTTATGCTAACAAAGCATTAATTAATAAACAAAAGTTGTAGTTTGATCAGACCAGCCCTCTGTTGTCCCAGTCTGACAGGCGCAACACAATGCGACTTGGGTCTTCCCATACCTAAATACGGGAGCGTCTACGAGTACATGCACAACTCAGTTTTCTTGTATTGGTTTTGTGAGGACAAAACCGCTTACTTCAATGAAATAACTGTTTTTAACTGTCACCAAATAGACATAATGTAGTTAAATGTCTTTTAACATAATGACAATTAATGGAACGAAAAAGATGGAATTTTTATAACTAGCAATCAAACTATTTATATGTAAACATCCCTACATAAAAGATAAAATGCCATCTGTAAAGACACCCCTTGCGTAAGTGCATTTCCAAAATTCACCCAAGAAATAAAACCGTGAAACTGCTGAGCTGACTCATCATATCTCAAAGCACTCCGCAAAACTAACAGTATCACAAATGCCATTTTTCATTTTATTATTGGTAGAACCCCAGGAACGAGCCAGCAGCCAGCAGTCAGCGCTGCCCATCCGAGGGTGTATCCACTTCTCCCCCAATAAGAAAGCGCAAAATGCCGCCAACAGGTGGGCGCGGCCCGCCCGGGAAATTAGGGAAGAAAATACAAGATGGCGGACAAACTACTTTAGCAAGGAAATTGTTTACGCAAAGTGATTTATGTAAAAACGCGAGTGAGATTTTATCGCGAGAGATAATTGGGATCATTCGCAAAAGCTCGGTGACCAACTGAAATGATATTGTAAGTTTGTCGAACTACTACACACACTTTTGCTACAAACAATTTCTGTTCAAATAGAAATGAAAACATAACTTGTGTAATCAAATCTTTGATAATACAAATTTACTGGCATCTGCAAAACGAGTCCCGAATCTGAATGCCGACCGGAGCAAGCATGTGTTACGAGCTTAAAGTTTGGTCTAAGACACTAAGAACTCTAGTGCAAGGGTATGTAACCAAGAGATTTTTCTATGGTCTACTCTATGGGTCTACTAGTAGGTACAGAAGGAACCTACTTACGAGTATATAAATGCTGTATATCGGTTTTTTTTTCATCACAAAAATCTGAAGGTTACTATTAGACAATATAAAGACAATTTGATTTTTAGACACGTTTTCATTTCACAAATACCCCCTTTTCAACAAAACAAAACAACATTTACGCGTCACTCCAACATGGGAGCGATGACAGATATCATCAATATTGTGACGGTGACAGCTATCAGGTAACTGTCACGGGGCGCAGAATTACACCAGTTCCCGGTACAGACGCACGCGTGGAAACGAGCGAAAAGCGATATTCCTCTGGACAGGGGGAGAAGGGTGGCCACCGGGCTGATGATGCAGCCGTCGTCCATACTCTAGAACGAAGATTTACTACAGTCAGTCGTCAAAATGTGGAGACATTATTCTTGAGGAGTCTCAAACGTTAGTTAGTTTCAATAGCAGTAGTACCCACTTGTAAGCGCACAGTTTTCTCGAGAAAGCACTGCCTCCTATTTGTGGTGAAGCAGTAGCGCAGCGGATTGCTGTGTATCGGTGCGAAAAGATGTGCGTGTTGGTGAAATTACAATCACATGAGACGTTTCAATGTGATGAGCGCCATGCGACATACCATATCTACCCGCTGAACTCGAATAAAACCCCCACAGATGCAGACGGGGCGGGGCGGGGCGACTGCGCGATCCCAACTTTGGGGGGACCCCTGCTGGATTAGAGGTTAAGCGAGGCAATCGTCTTCAAAAACATATCCACAGGTCCGAAATGGTAATGAGAGGTCTGGTAGCAGCCCTCACCGACAGTGCCATCTCTAGTTTAGCCATCCGCTTGCTGGCGAAGTGTCGGCCGGTGGTGGCATGGAAGCGGTTCCGGCAGCTGCGTTGCGTGTAGACGCCGCTGAGGTCGGTCCAGCGGACGGAACACCCGCCCGTCCACCGGCCGAATATCGAGCGCGGCATCGTCTTGTTCACAAAGAAGTTATCCCTGAAAGGTGCAAGTCTTGTTCGGGGTTTATTGAAGGATTTTTTTATGTGATACAGTTACGGAACGAGCCGACGGACCACCTGGTTAAGCGGTAACTTCTGCCCATAACGACTAATGCGACTCGGGTCCTCCATGCTAGGTACGACAAGACCCAAGTCGCATCGTATGCGCCCGTAACTCTGAAACGTGTAGGTGGAATGTCTCATATATTTATAACTTTACCAACAGCTACAAATTTTAAACAGGAACACAGTAGACAGTCAATGTTTTCAGTGCAGTAACATGTTATGTACTTGCTGTCACTGAAACTAATCACACTAGACGCTACATTTGTTTTTGTATTTATTAAAGTTTTGTTACGAGTATGTTGTTTATTGTATTCCAGTGTTTTGTATTTCTGATTTCTGTTAATGTTTTGTTTATTGCTTCGTGTGTCGCGGTTCACCATGTTGGTTTATCGTCATTTATCTGTGGAGTGACACTCGTGAAAATGTACTAACACGTCGTGATATCGGCAATACTTCCGGAACCTGGCGATTTGCCCCTTCGCCCTGGGGTCCTGCGGCACCAGCGGTATGAAGTCCCCCGCGAACGCGTCCGCGCAGTTCGCGTCGTACGGGATTCCCGCGTCCTCCAGACCGCACACGAAACACTGCACGGAACAACACTGTGTGACCAGAGAGCGGACCGCAGGAACAGCCTGAGATATACCAGTTCCCATCGCATTGTCTCCGTTGACCCTGAGGCATGAAGATGGGGACTGTATTGTGACACGGTCCATCTTTCTGTAATGTATGTTGTTGACACCCACATTTACAGGAATGGAGCGGGTAGACCGCACCGGTCGTGCCCGCCACTCCGTCTGTGTGCCTCGGAATAAACTCAGTTGATGTTAACCCAGTGTTTGTTTGTTATATCGTTGCGGTTGAATTCGAGAGAGACCCCGTGGCTCTATCTAGTGCCAATGCAGCGCCGATCTACTCGTCAGAAGACGAGTGGTTTGACGATGCATTGGCTCTGAGGTAACGTGAAGGAGAATCGATGGGTTTTTAGTCGGTATGCCGGTAGTTAGTTCCTAACATCTACGTTTACCGGAGAGTCCGACATACCCTTTGCTGTCCCCGAGCAGGGGGATGTGTAAATCATTTTCCCATTGGAAAAAAAAAAGAAAAAAAAGTGTTTGTTTGTTATAGTACTCGCGTATTCTTTAGTTTCACAATGTTTAGTAACCGCTAGTACACTCACCTTGGCAACGACAGTCGTGTTGATAGCGGCGTAGTCCGGCGGCCCCGTGGTAGGCGTGGTGGTAGCCTCCGCGGTGGTGGTGGGGCTGCCGCAGGTGGGCACCGACATCCGCTTGAGCGTCTCATTCACCTGCATGGTCAGGTTCGTCTCGTAGTCGTACGTCAGATTTGCTATTATCTCCAGAAACTTCTCGATGTCGAACTGTACGGTGGTCGTTTTTGTTGTCAGTTTAGGTTTCTCTGTGGTGGTTGTTAGTTCTGATGTCCTCTCGTCTGCGCCTTGCTCTCCTGCGTTTAGGGCTTTGCCTGCTGTCCGCGAATCTTGTGTTACTGCTAATGTCGGTTGCGGTTCCGTACATATAACAATGTTAATTTCATTATTATAAAACAATATACAAGTAAGAAATTATTTTTATTTGTGCTACAAAGACATTTACAAAATATTTAAATAATATAAATAAATAAAATAATAATAAATTAAATTAATAAAATATTAAAGCTTACAAAAATTTCGCAATTGTAGAGACTAACTTGATCGTCACTCAGCACAATGCTGCAAGAGCTTTGTGGCTCTGCCGCGCTGGTTTTCAGTGACGCCAGTGCGTTGCGACTGTGAGTCACGCAACAAATAGGTAAACATAGCTACATGTATTAATAATCCAAATATAAAATGTAAAATGCTGTGCTAATTTATGATTAAGTACATTAGATTACATAGCAATCTTTACAAGTGTATCTATTACTTATGAGAGTGTAGAGACCTACTTACTACTAGTTGTTGATAGGCTCATGTTCGGCAAAGCTCCAAAAACTAAGTTACTATTGGCCTCGACAAACTTCTACATTATTATTTACTTTTCTTTATTGTATTCTTCATGATTACCGATTTTTTAAATGATTAATTGTACTACCGTAACAATTTTATAAAATAAAGTGAATCTAGCTTTAATACATTGTAGCCTTCAATGTATTCAAGCAAGTAAGCAATACAGGCGTTGAGTGGCGACATCACCGCACTGGCTAGAGTCCATTCCACAAAATAAATCCCTCGGCTGTGGCGCTAGAGTGTCTACGTGAAAGCACACTATTCCATTGTTCCAAATTAGTTCCTGGATTCGCCACGGGACTTAATTTGTGGAGTCTACATAGTCTCTTAACATCACTTTATATGTAGGTGCTTATTCAAACTAAATTCAACCAAACAATATATAAACAAACCAACGTCTACGTACACTCGCACGCATGTATGCGCGCGCGCATCCCCTGTGTTTTGGACTAAAGGTTGAAAATTAGGTATGAACGGCAAAGAAGAACACGTCATATTTAATACCTGTCAGCGTGGGAGCCGCTGGTACAGGGGTTTCTGGCACAGGTGCTGCTTCCACAGGTACAGATTCCACCGGTGGCACCCCCTGCATGCCCTCCAGGCCTTGCCGAACCTATCGGAATAATGGTCTGTAGGAACTGGAAGACAAAATATGTACAACATAATAAAGTTTGCCAACATGCAGTGACTTTACTGTGGGGCTAAATGGCGCTGTGTGAAACGTCCACCAATACTTATTTACATATTTATGTATTCTGATAATCATTCTATAATATGAATCTCTATAATAATAACCGAGGGTTCTGTGGTGACGGATGCAGTAAGCTATTGAGGAATTGTGTGCCGAGCAGGTGGCCCTGGCAGCGGCTTCAGCTCACCACAATATTGCATTGCCATCATGTTTATGTATGAATACCAAATTTCAGCCGATTAAAACTCGTCCAAATTTAGTAGCAAATGTTGACCTGAACAATATAATTGAACATACGCACAAACATTGCAAGTTAAATAACAGCTTGCAATAAAGTGAAGGATGAAAATACTATACGGCAAAGTCAGGCTGCGTCCTTCACAATTTCTAGAGTAGATACCGTGAGCTAACATTTTTGTAACCACTCAGTTAACTTGTTTCAACATTATTGAAATGAAACTAACTGCACTGTTCTTCCATGAAGTTTGTTGAGGCATTTTTGCAAAACTCGTTACAGATGAAATTCTGGTAGGCTTATGTGCTTCGTTTCTGAGTCTTTCGTCTGCCATTTCTTGAATATAAGACATCAGTTCTTGTTTTTCCTTTTCATCCGTATTTTCAGTTTGTAGAATCCAATCAAGCTTAGTACGTGATGATGACCACTTGACTCCTGTGACCAAAATGGAGGTCACAGGAGTCAAGTGGTCATATTCGTTGATCATTTTGTCATGCGAATCTCTCCTGGGTGTAAACCTGTCTACGCCTTTTGTCATTGGCGTAATATCATACTCGTTTAGAGTATTCTCGGTAGTATCGTAAACATCGCTCGTCATGGGTTTCATATCTTTACTTATTTTTTCCAAATTTTCATATTCTTTAGTAAACGACGATAAACCGTCAATGTTGTCGGTCACAGTAGTCAAGATGTCGTATTCTCGGGCCGTCATCGGAGAACTATAATCATGTTCATGTTGATTTGATTCTATTTTGGTAATAGATGGATCATCAGAACTATCGTCTTCTATTTTTCGGCCGGACATGATTTCATTTAAAGCACCTGTAATGTGTAATAAAACTATGTTGATATAATAAATAAATAATATAATAATAAATAAATAAATTAGTTTTTATTCACACGTGACGACACAAGCTGATGCCGACTTGGTGTACCTAAGTGGTGTTGATATTACATTGGTAATGGATATTATTTATGAAAGGTTTTGATTTGTCTCAATTCGATCGACCGGTTTCTATATTGTTCGCTACTCAAGTGAATTAGAGATTATGACCAAACCACAGATGTTAAACTGCAGGATGTTTTGGGGTGACGCTCAGCTAATTATTTAATTGTTTCTTCGCGACAGTTTTCCTTTTTCTGCCAGTACGTGCTCTTACTCCACCTGGGCATAGAGTGTATTTCCCCAGATGACTACAGTACGTTTTGCACATCAGTTTTCTGCCTGAAGTGGAGCATCGTCCGTTTCACGTGTTGGCGCAGCCTCTAATGTCCCCAATGCAGGGACACAGTTCTACTCTCGACCAGCGAGGGTGAATAGGCTTTTAATCTACTTTTTCTAATTCTTCTTTTCAACCATTCTAAACACACCCATCTCAATCCTCATCATTACATCTTCTTTTTAAAAGCGAATAAGTTATAGATGGCCCACCGGGTGTTAGTGGCAACCTCAACTGATTACAAAAGAAAAACATCTTGGATCTTTCCCTACTTTAGGTATGGGAGACTGAAATCGTTTGTTTTTTTAATCGTTAGGGTTCCACAGGACAGGCGTACCTTTGATATCATTCTGTTCAGGAAGGGTTCTTACGGGATCTCGATCATATCGACGAACTCTTGCAGATTCCAATCCGGGATAGCTCTCTGCAGAAAATAACAGTAGTCACAATAGTCTCTTTCTTATGTGTTAAAGTTACGGGTGGCCCTGCCCGGTGCTAAGTGGTCTCTCGTGCTCTCGTCTTCTGCTCATAATAAATGACACGACTTGGATCCTTCTCTACTTAGGTCCGACAAGACTCGATTCGCAACGTAAACAACATTATTGTAGGAGCTTGTCCCTGACTAGGTCGCTTCGTAACTATCCGCTGCATATTTGGTTGAACTCTCTAGCTAGTGCCTATCGACTGTAGCAATTAACATAGTCTTATGTGAAAAATCGTTACTTTAGGGTACAGCCGTTTAAAGTTACAAATATGAATAAAGTGAACTGAACACACACTACTTTTTCCGCTTAGAAAAACAGAGATGGGTGATTTTAGAGATTTCATAATTTACGGGGGCATTTATAGTTTTATTCTAAGGCCTTTTCTATACAAATAAATAAAATTGGAGTGACTGTTTGTAATATTAAAATAACCGCTTTTTACTAAGTGCATGTATACACGGTACATATTTATACCAAAACAACATTTTTTTCAATTTTTGTCCATCTGTCTGTTTGTTCCGGCTAATCTCTGAAATGGCTGGACCTATTTTGACGGGACTTTCACTGGCAGATAGCTGATGTAACAAGGAGTAACTTAGGTTAATTTTCCGAGGGGTAAAATAGGGGTGCGTGATAAAATCGAATTCCACGCCGACGAAGTCGCGGGCAACAGCTAGTTTAGTAATAAACAATTATATAATTCGCCATAGAAAGCTCGTTAAAAAACAGAGAGACATTACAGTTTCATAGTATTTGTATTTGAGAGCGTGGTGGTCTAGCGGTACTGACCCCCGAGTTTCAATCTGGAGGTCGCCGGTTCAAATCCCTACTATACTTCGTATAGTATAGTCCACAGATAAGCGTAGGAGGGAGATTAGGTTCTCCTGTGATTACATCTCATTGTACTACTACGAAACATTTGAAACCTATGAGTTTTTCGATTGAAAGATTTATGTGCGCAATACCACGTTCTCAAAACGGTGAAGGAAAACATCGTGAGGAAACCGACATGTCCTACAACTAAAAATTCGAAGACATGTGTCGAGTGCACGAAAGGAGTCTCTTTGAAGCGCACTTACAATCCTTTCACCACACTGGTTCGACAGAACCGGTGACTCGAAGAAGAAGAAGAAGATTTGTATTACCTTCGTCATCGTAAGAATACTGCTCATCAAAGTCTTCATATTGTATGGCAAGATTATCCAAAACCATACACCCCAACACAAGTACATATATCAGCATGGCTCAAACATTAAAAGGGAAAAGGGGGGGACAAAATATTAATTGAAAAACAACATTATAATTTAAGTTTTTTGTACAATAATCAATTACAATAATTGTGTCATTGTGACTATGTTTAACAATATTCAAAAGTCAGTGTCTTGAATGGTTGTAGATCAGTCAGTTCTGCCGACAGGCGGCTGGCGGCTGGCGGCTGCCAATGTAGCCGACAGCTAACTGTTAACATACAGTTGGTATTGTGATCTTCCCCATGGAGGGTCGGATAGGGTTTGAACAGGCATCAAACTTATCGATAAGTACGCGTGACCTTATGTTTTGAATATTGACGTTTCCAAGTCATTTCTTTATGAACTCTAAAAATAATAAATAATCTCTAATCTCTAATATCTCTAATATCTCTAATAAATAATCTGGATATAAAGTTTTTGACTTTGACTTTGATACACACAGGAACATAAAGATGAATGGTCTCTGTTTAGTGCAATAAAAGACCAAATGATACAAATGAACAACAGAAAAGCTTTATATACTGGTAGGTACTTAATGCTACACAAATAATAGATACTGTTCGTGCGGCATGTTGCTACTTATATGAAACCATTACATTACCCATTTCATGTGATACCTGTTTTTTTTTTATGTGATTGAGATACGGAACGAGCAGACGGCCCACCTGGTGTTAAGTGGTAACCTCGGCCCATAACAATGGATGCGACTTGGGTCTTCCCCTACTAGGTATGACAAGACTCAAGTCGCATCGTATGCGCCCGTAACTCTGAGACGTGTAGGTGGAATGTCTCATGTGCCTGTATTTTCACCGGAAACCACACCTTTCAAACCGGAACACAGTAACGTGAACGCGTTACTGCTCGGCGGCAGAAATGGGCATGGTGGCAGTACTTCCCCGGACGAACTTGGCGTGAGTTCTACTGCTCTTACCTAGTAGGTGTGTAGGCTGCTTGCTTTGTTATATATACAGGGTTACAGGAAAAGTCGTGCTAGATCCGTTAAGGGCGTGGAGTACCCATCATTTCTGACTTATTTCACTATGAAACACCCTACCCTAAACTTAACCCTTTTCGAGATATTCGACTTTTAATTTTTTATTGAATAATGCCGATTTTTAGGCTACGAAATTTATTTTTGTTTATTTTGTGTATCTTATTATTATTATTATTGCATTTTTACATGTGTAATAAGATGCTTTAGGACATCAATCATTAAAATAGTGCATAAGTTAATTGAATAGACCGTAGTAGACAAGTGAAAGTAAAAAAATAAAAAATATATTAGCAAGCTTATTTTTCTCTAAGGGATATCTAAAAAAAATATTATGACACTTGTTCGGCAGATATTTTTTAAAATATCTACGTTTCATCAGCTATCTAACGAGGTCTAACAATCTAGGGTTTGTATTACATTTCGTGGAAAAAAGTAGAGAAAGACCCAGATTTTCTAAGAAATATCTTGTGGACGGATGAGTCCAAATTTGATAAAGATGGCATAACCAACTATCACAACGTCCATTACTGGGCCCCAAAAGAACTAAGGAATCCCAATAAGAAAAGAGTGAAAGGGTCCCAACGAAGATTCAGCGTGAATGTGTGGATGGGCATTATCTCTAATCATTTGATTGGACCTTACTTTCTCCCGGATAATCTAAATGGGGAAAGCTACGAAAATTTCCTGAGAGCAGACTTGAGTGATTTGCTGGATGATCTGCCACTCAACCTGATCAGGGACATGTGGTTCCAACACGATGGCTGCCCTGCCCATTTCAGGAGAAGTGTCAGAGACTGGCTGGACACAAATTATCCAAACAAATGGATAGGACGAGGTGGGCCGTTGCCATGGCCAGCAAGAAGTCCGGACCTAACTCCCATGGATTTTCATGTATGGAGGTGCATGAAAAGTCTTGTGTACAGCGATCCGAATCCAGTTTTGTCTGTGGAAGACTTAAGAGAAAGGATTGTGGATGCAGCAAATAAAATGAGGACCACGTTGACCACTGGAGTAGTGAAGACTGGTCTCCGTAGAAGGATGCGACAATGTTTCAGAAATAGAGGCGGCCATGTTGAACATGAACTGTAGAATAAGAAAAAGTTGTGTGAAAACCTTTAATAAATGACATTTCATGCATACCTAATGTTTTATTTTACTTTTTAGGGCTAAGTATAAATTTTCTTCTCCACTGTCGCCTATGAAACTAATTTTTTTCCAATGCATTTGAATAAAACCCTAGATTATTATACCTCGTTAGATAGCTGATGAAACGTAGATATTTTAAAAAATATCTGCCGAACAAGTGTCATAATATTTTTTTTAGATATCCCTTAGAGAAAAATAAGCTTGCTAATATATTTTTTATTTTTTTACTTTCACTTGTCTACTACGGTCTATTCAATTAACTTATGCACTATTTTAATGATTGATGTCCTAAAGCATCTTATTACACATGTAAAAATGCAATAATAATAATAATAAGATACACAAAATAAACAAAAATAAATTTCGTAGCCTAAAAATCGGCATTATTCAATAAAAAATTAAAAGTCGAATATCTCGAAAAGGGTTAAGTTTAGGGTAGGGTGTTTCATAGTGAAATAAGTCAGAAATGATGGGTACTCCACGCCCTTAACGGATCTAGCACGACTTTTCCTGTAACCCTGTATACAGACGCGATAGCTATACTTGTTTGTGTTAGCAGTTACGTAGGTAGTGCTGCGGCAGCGAGAGGGGGTGAAGGGGGGAATGTTTTCTGTTCAGGTCTCTCACTCTCTGTCTACGTATATTCATGTTGAGTGAGTGAGACACACAAAAAGGAAATTTCTGATCTGAAGCTGTTATTTGGCAATACCACGACAGAAATAAAGGCACTCAAGGAGGAGAATAAATCTTTGAAACGTCATGTATCTGCGTGTGTCACTAGAGTGCAACTGTTGCAGGAAGATAACCAAAAACACCAGCAGTGGACCACAATACAAAACGTAGAAATAAGATGAATTCCTGAGCGTGAAGATGAATCCACTACAGACCTGCTTATGGAAGTATCTGAGCACATAGGATTGACTATTCAGCGTACAGACATTGAAAAATAGAGCCAACTTTAAAATATTATTCAGATTATTTTAATAATTTATATTATCTTAAAGGTTGGATAAAGTTTACTCGATATTATAATATTTTAAAGTTGGCTCTATTTTGTTAATTTTATCGTTTAGATCTATGATTTATTTGCATATTGACATATTTAAAGAAACTGGTAAAACAGAATCAAATAGTAAAGTACCTACTTACATACTTCTAATGTAACAAAAACTAGTAATTAATCAGCTACTTTCTAAACTGATAACATAAAATTAGTATTGGTTAAGTTAGAGAGGAAGCCACTAGCCGGCCATATACTTACTTAGGTAAGGTAAGTAGGTGCTGCGAACGAACACGGAAGTGTAGAGAACCAGAGCGCCCTCCGCTCTCTTGGTGTTGCCACAACACAACGTTTGTTACTCCAACCAGCCAGATATAACATTTCATTGCGTTATATTATATTGACTAAACACGAGGATATCGTATACTACTGACATTGCTATTATTATTATTATCATTTTATTTCATATTAGATCCATATTAATAACTACACATGTCAAAAACTTCAAAATTAAAAGTTAATAATATAAATAGTTAATACAATTACAATTATTTGGCGCACCGCATTGAATAGCATGGCAACACATGTATTTTGGTCCAGTGGCTTAGGATTGGAGCATCCACCCGTTCTGCTACGACGCTCAGAAGGCTGTTGGAGCTGGCGCGCACCCGTTGCATTACCATTGCACCCCCCATTATTAGAGAATAAAGAAAGAAAGAAATTATTTATTTATACTACAAGGACATTTAGAAAATTATTGCAACTTGCAACAAATGGCTGTGGTAGTGACAATCTTGATCGTCACTCAGAATGATAATGATGCAAGAGCTTTGCAGGTCTGCCGCGCTTATATTCTGTGGCGCCACTGTAATAAATATTATTATACAAACAACCAGGTGGTGTGTGTAGGTTGACAACGTATAATATTATTCGTTGCGCACCGAGAGTAAACCCCGCGGCAATAATATCATTCTCGTTTTTTTTTGTTTTTTTTTTATGTGGTACAGTTACGGAACGAGCCGACGGCCCATCTGGTGTTAAGTGGTAACCTCTGCCCATAACAACCGATGCGACTTGGGTCCTCCCTTACTAGGTACGACAAGACCCAAGTCGCATCGTATGCGCCCGTAACTCTGAGACGTGTAGGTGGAATGTCTCTAGTGCCTGTAATTTCACCGGCAACCACACCTTTCGCGTAACCACAGTAACGCGAATGCGTCACTGCTTGGCGGCAGAAATGGGCATGGTGGCAGTACTTCCCCGGACGAACTTGGCGAGAGTTCTACTGCTCTACTCTCGTGCGAGTATCAAGTGATTGGTGACATGACAATGTATATAGTAGCGAGTAGGTAGGTATGTGAGAGCAAGGAACTACAGCAGGTGTGCGCGCGCGCATCCGCTTCACAGAGGGTGCCCGGTGCTGCTGCTGGTGCTGTTGCTGGTGCTGCTCCTGGTGCTGCCGCTGGTGCTGCTGCTAAGCTGACAAATAATTGATACCACCTTTTAAACGTGTCCTTTTAAGTCCTATCTCTATGCAAATTATTAATTAACATTTTTTTATTGATATGATAAAGGACTAATTGTACAATGAGTATTTTTTTTTATGAACAAGTACCATTTTTTTTGTAGTGCATTATAAAGTCATTTATCCCAGGAATATTTATATTGTTTTTTTTGACATGACAATGTCTTATAATTCGATAGAGCCGGCTGCACGCACGAAAAAACATGACTCATGCGGCGTTACCTCGCTCTGAGGCGTTCCATGTAAGGCTTGTGCAAGTGCAAGCGAGAGCGCGGAACGAGCGACAAAGAAGCACAATCGGCCTTTGCGTTCGGCAGCGTTCGACATCCGTCTCTCTCCTACTTGAGTGAGCGATGCGTCTGCGTGGACAGCTGCTAATACTTACATTTACATGTTTTGATCGAGTATCAAGTGCAGTGTAAAACTATTAAATTGTAAAAAAAAAATTGACATAATTGTATTTATGCGTACAAATAAATCTAACTTGATCAATTTCATTGTGATTTCCAATTACCTCCTTCTCTATATATATACAAATCTATTAAACAAATGAAATTAAAATTTTCTTTTGAAAAATGCTACCATTCCATCAGTATTTTCTTAAGACGTTGTCATGTTCAACTATCGTCAGTAAACCGACTTTACAGACAACCATTTTTTTATATAAATACGAGCTGTACTCGGCATGCGTTGCAATGCCACGTTAAGGTAAAAGTGACATTAAAAACGAATAAATAAAACAAAAATATTAAAAAAAAAAACAAAAAAAAAAATTATGACACAAACATACTCTTGCACGTGTAATGTTTCCAGATAGGAATTCTTGAGACACGTCAGACGCGCGAAGTTTATGTGAAATGTAATACATTTTTACTCTTACGTTTTTTTTAAGGAAGTTTGTAATCAGTACACGTATCTTGCAGTCAGTACTCAGATGGCTTTAAAATAATATAATTTAACAGCCACGAAACATGAAACTGGAAAGGGCAGACAATACGTGGGATAATTAACGACATTTTAGTGTTTTAAACGTTCGTAATTTTGCTTTTGGTGTTTAATTGTGATTTATATTTCATGGAATAACAACAGTTTATCTATTCAAAAATGAAATGTATTGAAAGCTCACTAAGATTATGCCACAACTATCTAAAAAATGAGTTTCATTATTCGAGTGGGCAACACTGAACAATCCTGAAGGAGGAAAACGCGGCAAGGCGGCGCCGCGCCGCGCCGGCCCGTCTGGCGCCAAAAAGCTTACCAATATCGCCACAGAAAAATGTCTTAACTACCAAATACACTATTATACTCCTTATTACATTACATACACATGATATACTTGGTAGCTAGCTAGCTATAGACCCGCTACCCGGTGGAAATATAATAGTATCTATATTGTATTTGTAGCTAGTTGCAAGTTGCGTAATATTATACTGAAGCACTCAACATTAGCGTTTGTATTTAAAAGTAAATGCTAATGTTGATATTCGTTTCGGTTAGGTTAGGAAAATTGGTCATGACGGTGCGTCGACCGCGTTCTGCAGGGAAACACACTTAGCAAGCACAACCCGCATTGGTAAAATACATTTCGTTTGTTAATATATTTTATTCCTCGCGATGTTTTCCATCACCGTTTGCAGAATCCACGACACAATTAATTGTTCAAGTGAACAGCAGCGACGCTAGAATGGGGTTTGTTGTAGCTGGGCAGGGGTACAGCGACCCTCGGAGTGAATGCGTGTGTACTATGTAGCTACTGTTTGGCGGCAGATATAATAAATAATAAATAAATAATGGTGGACATTTCACTCAGCGCCATTTAGCCAAGTAAGCTAAGCATAGCTTGTGTCATGGGAACCAGACAACTGATACAATACTTATATACTATACTACTACTATAAATGGCTGTGGTGGCGGTGCTGCTCGCACTCACCACATACTTCTACTGCAACTACTCTGACCACCTATTTGTAATATACATAAACAAAAAACATTAATTTTCTGTAACCATACCATATCATAGAGCTATCAATCAAGCACAAGGCTCTACAAGGTAGGTGTAGGTGGGTGCAAGCGTAGGCGACAAGCGCACCTATTCTCGTCATTTCAATCAGTTAAAAAGAAGAATTCCATTAAATTCTAACAAATAACTTAGCCCTAAATTATGCTCAACTTATACTATGGGAGTAAGACGATATAACTTTAGTTTTATGTAAATACATACATATCAGTGTGGTTATTAACCCAACACAGAATATTCGTGTATACTCGTCACGCATTCATGTTTGCTGGTCGGTGGTCAGGGTTACCAACAACTGAGCTGAGCCGCTGTCGACGGTATCTAATATGTATGTGACCTGTATGTGACATAAGCAGTGTCGCGTCACGTGGTGTGTGGTGCAGTGGCGGATTTACCAGCAGGCTAAGTAGGCTTGAGCCTAGGGCGGCAGATTTTAGGGGCGACAAATTTGAGAATCCTCTTTTTTAGCTAGATATCTTTTCGATTTCTGTAAGACGGTTTTCTGATGTGATTTCTCTAGAAGTCCACAAGACATCTTTCCGTTTACCGAATGTAAATTATTGCGTGAGTGGCATACCCCGCCTTATTAGTCATCATTGAGCTTTGATTACCAATTACTCAAAAATATACCCAAAAACTATTTCCTGTGCAATTTGAATCGAATTGTTAAATTTAAAAGATAATCTGGGAACTGACAATTTACAATTGTAGAGGTGAGGGCGGCAAAATTTCAATAACCTATAGGTACTTGGGAAATGTGTAAATCCGCCACTGGTGTGGTGCTCGCAAAAAAGTCACTTGTTGACATTAAGACGCATATACATACACACATATTGGTTTTGCATTGATTGTTTTAACAAACCAAACAATCTAGGCCTTTATTTTGATGGAAAATGATTAAGTTGAAAGTTCTTGATAAATTGGCATTTTAAAACCTGCTTTGAAAATTTATCGGGTGTAACGGGTCAAAGAGTATCTAAAATGATAAAAATGTTACATAAATAATTACCTAATATACGCAACGTTATCATTTGATGACAGCAACCTGTCAAAGAAAACATTATATGTGAGTATGTATTGAACAGATACATTTTACCCTCAACGGCAGTATACGTAACTTACCCACCTGCGTTTTACCCCTAACATTACATCACCTAAAATAACTGGAATTAGTTCTGCTACTACTAAATTCGACAAAATAATTAAACATTTTGTCTTATGTGTTCGCGTGATGTCTGAACATGGCTGCCTCAAAAACACTCCTGTAGGAACCTACTAAACTACAAGGAGGTGGTACCATCGTGTGGTCTTCAGTTTGTGAGTGATATGAATAGTTAGGTTGTTAATTTACTAAATTAATAATGTGTGAAGTGTCCTATCTGTACACGGCTCGGCGCAGCGTATCCTCGGCGGAGCTTTACCGGCGTGGGCGCAGGCGGCGCGGCGCGGGCGTAGGCGGGGGCGCAGCTCCGCTCGGCACCAGTGCGCAGTGTGTCGTTGGCACTCCGCTAGTTCGTGTCTCCTGGTCGTGATGTCGGCGCCGGCGCGTGCACTACCTCCTTATATTTGCGTGCTTGTTGTGGCCGCGGCGGCAACGGTAAGTAAACACAATGTTACCTTTTTAATTGTTTTGTGTCAGCGGTGGCAGGGTGGGTACCTATTCCCGGCCCGGTGTGGGAGGCTAACTTGAATCCACCGAATCGAGCCACCGACGTTTTCTTTTTTGAATTAAGGTCTAAGTAAGGTCAAGGTAAGCGATCAAGTTATGAACTTTCGTCACGGCTTGCCGGGACTAGTTTTTTTATGTGATACTGTTATGGAACGAGCCGACGGCCCACCTTGTGTTGGATGGTAACCTCGGCCCATGCGACTTGGGTGCTCCCCTACTAGGTAAGACGAGACCCAAGTCGCATCGTATGCGCCCGTAACTCAGAGACGTGTAGGTGGAATGTCTCATGTGTCTGTAATTTAAGTGTTAAATGTTAGTTACACATCGGGCCACGAACGAAAACGTCACTAAAAACATCCTTATTACCTACACGTACGAGAGCGTGGTGTCCGTGTGGTACAGACAACAGATACCACACACAGAATTTCAAATCGGAGGTCGCTGTTTCAAATCCAGACGTGCACTATTGAGTTTGTCAGTTATTCAATTTATGTGTACTCTCAACATGATAAGGAAAACATCGTGAGGAAATGTTCTAGAACCACAAATTGGAAGTCGCGTCAGGGAGCCACAGTGAGGCGCATTTTATCCCTGTCCCCACACTAGCCAGAGAGTCTGTCACACGAGTAGTAGTTTTAGAATCTTGGAATGGTTAATTTATTTTCATTTCTGATGAATATTATTCTTCTTGAAACTCGATATACTTTTATAAACAAATAGTTAATTATCAGAAAGGTTAATTACATTAATATCATTAACGTGGCTCGTTTTATACAGGGTGTCCGGTAATGAATGGATAACCTTGAAATGGGTCTTAGTAGAACTATTGGGCATACGGTAAAAAATATCAAATAAAAAAAAACAAAGTAATGTAATTTTTAAACAGTATCGATGTTTTTTTTGTTTTGTTTTTTTTTGATAATACTTGTTTTTTTTTTATTTGATTTTTTTTTCCGGATGCCCAATAGTTCTACTAAGACCCATTTTAAGGTTATCCATTCATTACCGGACACCCTGTATATTGCTCGCACTTCTTGTTCCTTATTGTGATACAAATATAATACAGCTCGGATATCTGCTGCACTATTGTATGCGCCAACACAGGGGACGTTCCCTTTGCTCGCAAAACAATATTTGGGTCTTCCCATAAGTAGGCGAGAGGAGCTAAGTCGTATTGCTTTTATGTTCAAGGTCAGCGTCGGCTCTGCAAACTGTATGTGTGTTTGTGTGTGTGTATTCCACATGTGACAGCTGTGCAGGGGTTACCATTTCCAGTCGTAGCTGGCCCTCTCGCAGTGTGGGGAAACGACTAAAAGAAGCCTCAAAGAGGCTTCTTTCATGCATTTGACAGACTTCGAATTATTGCTTCTAGGTCGTGTGGGTTTTCTCACGGCGTTTTTCCATTACAGTTTTGAGGACGTGGCACTGCGGACATACACTTTTAAACATAAAAATGTGCGTGTGTGCCAAGATTTGGGCAACTACCTGAGTATTGAAACGCGGAGTGTGTACCGCCATTTACAAATAATATATTTGGACATGGCTTGTAATGAACGTGGCATATACTGCAACTGCATGTTTTTTTTTTATGTAATACAGTTACGGAACAAGCCGACGGCCCACCTGGTGTTAAGTGGTAACCTCGGCCCATAACAACTGATGCGACTTCGGTCCTCCCCTACTTGGTACGACAAGACCCAAGTCGCATCGTATGCGTTCGCAACTCTGAGACGTGAAGGTGGAATGTCTCATGTGCCTGTAAATTTTTTTTTTGTGTTGAGAGAGAGACTCACGCACCCGGAGCGCCCTCCAGCACATGTTTACTCGTAGGCTATACTATAAGCAGGTGTTGTCATACATACATACATACATGTGTGTATATTGAATTGCAGGTGTCAGGTGTGGCGCCGCTGCTCAAACTCAACGATGGCAGGGACATCCCCGCGCTAGGGCTCGGCACTTGGCTCGGCTTCACCAGATCGGTAACCAACACAACATAACACAACATACTTTATTACATATTATATACATAATCCACAGTTTTTAAAGGCAAGCCAAAATGGTTAGTTTTCTATTTAATAACATAATAATAATAATAAATATTGATGGACATTTCACACAGCGCCATCTAGCCCCAAAGTGAGCTAAGCATAGCTTGTATCATGGGAACCAGACAACTGATATATATACTTATATACTTTCTTTGGTAAATAAAATACATACATATGGATATGTACACCCAGACACAAAACAAACATCTATGTTCGTCACACAAATATTTGTCTTGGATGGGAATCGAACACACGATCTGCAGCGTAGAAGGCAGAGTTATTACCGACTGTGAGGCCAATCATTGGATAAATACAGTACAGATATCACAAGATTATTGTCGTTTGTTATTCGGTCGATTAGATTCATAGACAAACGTCTCCTGGGGTGTGATGGGGCGCAGCACCCGCGGCCACACACAGACAGACACATGACTTAGTTGTATAGTGAGTGGGTGTTCTCGGCAGGGCGCTCGGGAGAAGCTGAAGGGTAACGAGGTGGAAGCGGCTGTGGAGGCGGCCATACACGCGGGGTACCGGCATATCGACACCGCCGCCATCTACGGCACTGAGGAGCAGGTACCTGCTGACTGCTGACTGCTGACTGCTGACTGCTGACTACTGACTGTGCCACTCACATTACTATCCAGTACTTACTAATGCTACTAGTATACTGAGTGAACAATTTAGTATGTTTTGATGTGAAACATCTATAGCCGCACGTAAAACCGATTTCTGGCTTGGCGACGCGTCGCCACGTCATGAGCGCTGATTGGTCCGTTCAAGGTTACGACAAATCATAAACATTATTAGTGATGGGGTACTTAGTTTCTTACAAAATAATGTCGATGTTTCACATCTGCCAGGCGTCCCGTGACGGCTCACATTTTTTTTTTAATATGTTATTGTTATTCAGGCTGTATCGTCCCAGTGCAGGGCACAGGCCTCCCTAATACCCTTCCATTCGTTACGATCTTGCGCTTTTGAGGTCCAATCTTGCATCAATGTTTCAAAGTTTAATATCTTAATAAATCAATATTGGTGGATATTTCACACAGCGTCATTTAGCCCCAAATAAGTTATGACAACCAGACAACTGATAGAATATTTATATAGTTTTTTTTTAAATACATATCAACCCTTTGACGCACACAGCAAACAGCGCATTATCTATGTTCGTCACATAAATATTCGTCCTGGGTGGAAATCGAACTTACGACAACAACGCAAAAGGCAGAGTGACTACCGATTGAATTATAAGGCGAGTCTAAAAAAAATATGCTTTCCAGGTAGGAAAAGCCATCAACAAGAAGATTTCTGAAGGTGTAGTGAAAAGAGAAGAACTCTTCGTCACAACTAAGGTATGTTGGCATTACAAGGACAAAGTGGAAGTATATATATTTATATATATACTTCCATACTATATTATATATATTTTTTTTGTAATATTTGCTTAATTTTTAATAACTCATAATTTAGATAAGTGTCGTCCGAGTTTTTATTGTAAAAGTTTCGCTTTAAGGTAAAACGTAGTTTGGCTTTCACAACACAGGCGTGGCCTAGTGTGAAGTCCACAGATTTAACCATAATGTTATTTTAAGCTCCTTTAGCAGATACACGGTATTATATACGTACCACTGTCTAATCTCAAAGTTATTGTAATCTGCTGTGAATAAATATATTTTTCTTTCTTTCTTCTTCTTAATAAAACCTTCAATGAAACATGAAACACGACAATGTGTGTTGCTTACAGCTGTGGAATGACCAGCACGCGAGGGAGGCTGTGCCGGTAGCGCTGCGGGCCTCGCTCCGCGCCCTCAACCTCACCTACGTGGACCTCTACCTGATACATTGGCCTGTCGCTCTCAACGTGAGTGGTTTGAGAGGTGTGGTTGCCGGTGAAATTACAGGCACATGAGACATTCCACCTTCACGTCTCACATTTACGGGCGCATACGATGCGACTTGGGTTTTGTCATACCTACTTTGGGAGGACCCAAGTCGCATCGGCTGTTATGGGCCGAGGTTACCACTTAACACCAGGTGGGCCGTCGGCTCGTTCCGTAAATGTATTACATAAAAAAAAAAAACGTAGAAGTCGACTGCTTCAGATGAACTAACTCTTTTGGTAATCAAATATCGGCTACAAAGCTTTATTACTGGCAAATTATACCGAGCTGCAACAAATGCAGGCCACAACCTTACTTCTAGATAAATTGTTTACAAATCTGTAACTCCATTTCATATCAACGTATCCCAATTGATTACATCAGTGTCCTCAACACTCCCCCCGAGTCATTGCTAAGTTTTCAACTGTAGATCTATACATAATGGCACTGATCGACATTGGTATCCGTGATTGGTACTAAGTATGTATGTGTGTTCAGGCGGACAACAGTGTGGCCGAGGTGGACTACGTGGAGACGTGGGCGGGTATGGTGGAGGCGCGCCGGCAGGGACTCACCAGCTCCATCGGCATCTCCAACTTCAACCAGCAACAGATACAACGGATCATCTCGGAGAGCGGCGTCACACCAGCCAACCTACAAGTCGAGGTACCCTCACTTTCACATTTATTAGGTACACAATTGTTTTTGAAATGTTTTGACTTTGGTTTTGATGTTTGATATCAAACTCCTATGATAATACCTCTATGGGTATATATAGCAGGTATTAGAATAAGATTAATTTATGACATAACGTCTTTTAATAGTTATATATCTTATAGTTAAACGTATTATTTCATTATTATGATCAACGCTACTTCCCCATTAAAGATACAGCACCTAAATATTGATACAGTGTTATCATTTACTGTCACGTCTTAAACGACCACACACCATTATATATATATATATATATATATATATATATATATATATATATATATATATATATATATATATATATATATATACAGGGTGTGGCGTAATGAGTGGATAATAGGGTACCTGCGGGTAGGGGCCATTGTGGCGGTTCAGAAAAATATTTGTTATGCTCAGTAAAAGTGCCTCGGTTTTCGAGATATTCGACATTTTCGAAATTTAAGAAATATTTCACCCTTCGTCACTATTTTTGGCGCCCAGACTGCAAATGAAATTTTTTTTTCTATCTGTTTTTTGGATAGTATTCTTGGATAGATGTGCTATCGAATGGAAACTATTATTTTTATAACACAAGCACAGTTATGTTTTTAAAATAAGATTTCACTAAAATTTTACTTGCTTTCGTTTGTTTTCCTGACCTTTACCCTTCTGTGGTGTAAAAAAAATGTATGGTCACTTGAATGCCAACGTTTAAAAAAATTAGCCTTTTTCATCGAAATTCCGAAATGGTATATTACATGGTATTTCCACAAGTTGATTCAAAATTAATTCCTACCAAACTTATCAAGGCGTAATTTAAAGAAATATTTTTAACTATTATTAGCAATAATTGTCTACTGTTCGCAGAACTACTAGTAATTCTTGGAACAGATTGGTAGTGGTATCGGTGGCACGAGTTCTGGGAGACCACAAGTACATAATGAAGAGGACGTACTTGATGAAATTGCTGCTGATCCGACCACATCTGTGCGCGTAATAGCCTCTAATACTGGCATGTCAGCAAGAACAATACACCGAATTTTAAAAAGAGAAAAATTACATCCTTTTCACTACCAGCGCGTGCAATGTTTGCAACCAAGAGATTACCCTGCACGAGTTGCATTTTGCCAAACAATGCTGAGAAAAATGAACGCTGATCCCGATTTCTTCGATAAAATTTTGTGGAGCGACGAATCCACGTGCAAAAAAGATGGGTATTTTAATATGCACAATCTGCACAGTTGGCAGCGTACAAACCCTCATTTGGCCAGAGAAGACAGGTCCCAGTACCAGTTCAAAATTAATTTATGGACTGGAATTCTAAATGGCAAAATCATCGGACCATTCGAATTGTCTGGAACATTGACTGCAGAAACGTATTTACATTTTTTACGGCACGAACTTCCACTTTTATTAGAAGATAGAAGAAGAATGTGGCTGCAGCACGATGGTTGCCCCGCTCATTACGCCCGAAATGTTCGACAATACCTCGATGAAACATATCGTCGACGATGGATCGGTCGTTTGGGGACAATTTTGTGGCCACCTCGTTCACCAGACCTCAACCCATTGGACTTTTTTTACTGGGGATGTCTTAAAGAAAAGGTTTATAAAGACCCAATTAATACAGTGGACCAGCTACGGGAGCGTGTGCGATTAGCTGCTCAGAAAATCACAGAGCAAAGATTTGCGAACAGGATTAAAAGATCTTTTATCAAAAGGTGCAGAGCATGCATCAGAGCACGTGGTGGACTTTTCGAACACCTTTTGTGATAGTAAATTTAATAAATGAAATGCATTTAAAATTTATTGTTTCGTTTTATTTCATTACCGAATTTTAAACTAATGTTTTTAGGTGATTTTAAGTAATGAAGTAAATTTTAGTACTATTTGTAATTTTATAATAATTAGCTCTACCCATTTTAATAGGAATTAATTTTGAATCAACTTGTGGAAATACCATGTAATATACCATTTCGGAATCTCGATGAAAAAGGCTAATTTTTTTAAACGTTGGCTTTCAAGTGACCATACATTTTTTTTACACCACAGAAGGGTAAAGGTCAGGAAAACAAACGAAAGCAAGTAAAATTTTAGTGAAATCTTATTTTAAAAACATAACTGTGCTTGTGTTATAAAAATAATAGTTTCCATTCGATAGCACATCTATCCAAGAATACTATCCAAAAAACAGATAGAAAAAAAAATTTCATTTGCAGTCTGGGCGCCAAAAATAGTGACGAAGGGTGAAATATTTCTTAAATTTCGAAAATGTCGAATATCTCGAAAACCGAGGCACTTTTACTGAGCATAACAAATATTTTTCTGAACCGCCACAATGGCCCCTACCCGCAGGTACCCTATTATCCACTCATTACGCCACACCCTGTATATATATATATATATATACGAGTAAATAAGCAAAGAGTTAAAATTGTAAAGCTTAATTTACCATAGAATTGATAAAGAACTAGCTGTGTATAACGTCAGTAGGTAGATAAATAAAATAAATAATAAAAATTGGTGCGCATATCACACAGCGCCATCTAGCCCCAAAGTAAGCTAAGCATAGCTTGTATCATGGGAACCAGACAACTGATACAATACTTATATACTTTTCTTTTGTAAATACATACATATAATACATATGAACACCCAGACACAGAGCAAACATCAATGTTACAAATATCACATTAATGTTTGTCCTGAGTGGGGATCGAACCCACGACCTGCAGCGTAGAAGGCAGGGTTACTATCAACTGAGCTGTGAGGCCAGTCTATGAGTCATGTAAGTGACTTGTTGACTCCGTGTTTTGGCGTATGTCCGCGTCGCTATCTCAAGTGTGTTCGGCTGTGTATGTGCTGTGTGTCCTCAGGTGAATCTGAACCTGCAGCAGCCGGGTCTGCGCGCGTTCTGTCGCACACACAACATCACAGTCACCGGATACACGCCGTTCGGATCCCTGTTCTACTCGAAGGCGGGCGCGGACGCGCCGCCGCCGCGGGTAGACGAACCCGCGCTCGTCAACATCGCCCGCAAATACAACAAGACGGTGCCCCAAATCAACCTCAGATACTTGGTAAGTACATACTCTATCCCTGCTCTCTACCATCACAAGTATCTATCTATATATTATTATATATATTGGGGAGTCCGTTTCTACACAGTACAGCAGTCCGTTAGATCTGGGAGCTGCTCTAAGTCCCGGTCTCACAAACAACGCAATATGGTCGGTGGTTGCAGAATACAGCCAGAAGCACAGTGCCTAACATACAGCCAGCCTGACTCGCGCAGTCCTAGGATCCGTTGTTCGCCTTCAACAGACGGACTACCGTGTGACCGTACCACCGGAGGTCCTCCACCGAGTAACCTCGCTAACATACAAATATCTATTCAGCCCGTAACACCCACAGCTGAGTATAGGCCTCTTCTCTGGTACGCCACTGTTGCGTGTCTTGGGCAAGTCTCATCCACTGTTTTCCTGCTGCCTTCACTGTATCGTGTGAGCATCGGGCTGGTGGTCTGCCCTGGGGCCGACGCATATCCCTTGCCCAACATTCAGTGACTGCCTTGCTCCATCGGAAGTGTTCCCTCCTAGCCGAGTGTCCTGCCCATCTCCACTCTCTCACAAGTATGCGTGGAAGATATCACTCTAAGTGATAGTGCCGTCCATTGTACCTACCCGTTGTAATATTATGTCTTATCAACGAATATTTATAATTTTTTGTGTGCAAAAATAGTAAATATGAACACCAATGTAATAGTAATATATGAACACCAATATAATGTACACCAATACATTCACTTAGAACAATGTTCCGTGGCGTGGTGTGGTGTGGCGTGGTGTGGAGTGGTATGGTGTGGTGTGGTGTGGTGTGGTGTGGCTTGGCGTGGTATGGTGTGGTAGGTGTACGTCATACATTTTTATTTTGAATTTTACATTCCTAGGTGGAGTTAGGTGTGGTGCCAATTCCAAAATCAGTCACAAAATCTCGCATAGAACAAAATCTGGACATTTTCGACTTCACACTCACTCAAGAGGAGAGGGACCTTCTGAAGAGTTACGACAGAAATTACAGGACCATTCCCGTGAAGCACTGGCTGCAATCTCCCTACTACCCCTTTGAGAAATAAACATCAGCATTATCCTTATATTCCAATTAAATATTAAAAAACATGAATTACATATTTTTGGTTCGTTTCTTTTTATTGATTTAAATTTTACCACATATTAGAATGAACTGTATGTATACTTTAGCAATAGGCAGAGCCGATGGCCCATGTTATGTGTGCGGTGTCCCCTGTGCACTATTAATTACCTAATAATTCATCTAAACCGAGTTTTATTAATAACAGCTAATTACACATCAGCGTTGCGGATCCTGAATTATCCAGTAGATATGAGAGGAAGGTAGGTAAGGTAGTTTTTTTTTTATGTAATACAATTACAGAACGAGCTGACGGCCCACCTGGTGTTAAGTGGTAACCTCAGCCCATAACAAGCGATGCGGCTTGGGTCCTCCCCTACTAGGTACGACAAGACGTATGCACCCGTAACTCTGAGACGTGTAGGTGGAATGTCTCGTGTGCCTGTAATTTCACTGGAAACCACACCTTTCAAACCGGAACACAGTAACGTGAAAGCGTTACTGCTTGGCGGCAGAAATAGGCATGGTGGCAGTACTTCCACGGACGAACTTGGCGTGAGTTATGAGAGATACGTACTCCTTTACAAGCTACGTCTCTGGTTTTTTGGTTGTATGTCACGGCACCTTTCAAACCGGAGGAGCAAGTGTGCCCAGTAGCGAGAAAATTAGTATAGTGCAGTAATTCTGCTCACACACATCCACGGCAAACGAAACTGTCACGTGGGGATCACACATTACTGCCGTCGTTTATGTAGAATGCCGTTAAACCTAAGTAACCCTCAAAAGGTCAATTTTGACTTTAATAGGAAGCGATACAGTTCGAAATTCTCTATCTTTCTGTCTAAGAAACGTTTGTAAATTATAATAAGTTCCGGAGATATAAATATAAAGGAATTAAAAAGAGTTTTCTGAACATTTCTCATAAAGAATTTGGGCTTAGCGGCCTTTTAAAGGACGGCAGATTCGGCATCCATGTGCCACGACGTTGGTAGGTATTAGAAATTGATAAGTAGGTAAGTACTGCTACAAATCAGGGTACCTACAACGACCACCCACACAACATAATGAAAATCATTTAGGTGTATTCGTTATGGAGTAGTGAATACAGAATACCGTACATTAGATCTGTGCTTACCTGAAATAATTTCATGTAGGTACAAGAACAAACATATGTAGGATCCATCCACGAAAGAAATCCCACTCTGCTTTGGCGCTAGCTCAAACGTTTTAATATACCAATACCTAAATTTTGTTATTTATTATTTGTGACTAGCGCCCCTTTACAGCGACAAAATGTATAATTTTTAAGAAATTAAATATAGAATATAAAATAGTAATTAGACTGATGACGAGACATATTTGTGCACCTAATTTATTTGTTATGTGTTTCATATATGAAAATAAATATATTCTATTCTATTCTATTCTGTAACACATGCGATAGTCATATAGTCATACGATAGATGGCATTGTTAATTGTTTCAGGCCATGTTTATTTAGAATTTTAGACGATTATGTCACTAACATCAGTATACAGTACAATATACAGTATCAGTATATTAACATGGTAATACTCTTTACAGTATTTCAAAAAGTTGTTTAAAGAAAGTAACGAGTAAGCAATGATCGGTTCCGTTCAATGTTAGTAATATAATCGTCTAAAATTCTAAATCCAAGTAATTAACAATTATATCAATGCCACCTAGCGTCGAATAGCATGATGCTCCGTGAATTTGTAATAATATGCTGAAAGTGTTACTATTAAAATACTATTATTAACATGTAAAATGTTCTAATAACATATTACAGTTAATTCTACCCCAATAAAACCATTTTTCTAGATAATATATTTTCATTTGCCGGATTCATTCAATGAGCTACTATTTTTTTCGAGTGAAATGGATTGTTTCACCAAACATTTTGTTGTTGTGTCAAACAATACATCAAAATGTAAACAAGTTTCAAATGTCAAAGTCAGTCGTGCGGCAGCCGCGGCGAGGGCTGCAACTCGTGGTATTTCAAAACAAAACAAAAACAATGGTTAATTTCCCCATTCGTAAATGCTACCACATAGCTAAAGTATCTTTTCTGTTGATCGTGGTGGTAACTGTACTAGCGTTATTCGAGAAATGGCGCGGTGGGAAGCGGGCAGCGTCGGCTTTTTCGGACCCTCTCGAAGAAGAATACGAGAAAGAAATACTTGAAGATGAAGCTAGGATCATCCCTGGACTGGGGGAAGGAGGAGTGGCGGCGTACCTGACCGGGGAAGACAAGAAACTGGGCGAGGAGTCGGAGAAAAAATTGGCAATGAATGTGTATTTGAGCGACAGAATTTCCTACAATCGTACTCTGAAAGGTAAGTTTTAATTACGATAAAAAACTACATAAACTTTATTACTACTTTGTATGCCTATGAATTTACTCGAAATTATGTATTTATGAAAGTAACTAATATGTCGGCTATCAGTGCGTGAAGTAATGTCTGTTTTATTACTTTGATAGTCAACAAAATGCATAGTGCAGTCAATGTGTTAGCTACTATACTCGTGTCATTGCACTACCACAAAAAATAAATGATGATGGAATGGTATGATTGGATTAGCCACTGTTCTGTTTATGGCGTGGGTTTGGAAGAACTCATAGCCAGTGAAGTTCTCGCCTTCCTCAAAAACTGCTTGGCTGTGATGGAAGAGGTTTTAGTATTACAAATATGTAAGTTGAGTGGCTCGTAAATTGAAGTTTTTGAGAGGAGAAAGCTACTATATGAGCCACTAAATAATATGATCAAGAAATAAAGGGATGAATGAGCTGAACTGGTTCTGCAGGACATCATCACCATTATCAAGACCTGGACTACTTGCCATCATTCAAAACCCAAAACCCTGCACCGAGTGCCACCCATATACATCAACTAGGATTTCAGAGTGTTAAAGTGTACCGTGATTGAAATTCAAGAGAAATCAGGTGCAACTCACTCTACCATCATGACCTGAAGACTGCGGTCATTGTGCAACGTTTCAATAATTGTATCACCTGAGTCGTGTCATGTAAATACATATCTGGGTGTGCAGCTTCGGTGTGCACTTTTTTGCCAACGTCGACATCGTCTGTTGTAGCTGAGACGTCACATGCATATCTTTGTCGACATAGTCATAATAAGTATGTTTAACTAGGGCACATGAGACATTCCACCTTCACGTCTCAGTTAGGGGCGTATATGTTGCGACTTGGGTCTTGTACCTATGTAGGGGGTGGAAGTCGTATTGCTTGTTATGGGTAGAAGTTACCACTTAACACCAGGTGGGCCATTTGCTCACTCCGTAACTTATAAAAATAAATACGACGGGAGTAATGCCTACACAACAACTTATAGAAGTTGTGTAAAATCTGCTCATCCAATACCGATTTAATGAACTGAAATTGTTATGGTTCTTAATTTTTTTTTGGCTGTACCTTATCCAAACTAATACATTTGGTCGTTCATGCAATAAACACTGTTATATGTTGGAGTAGACCATCGCAACCCGGCGTGCGAGCGCGTGGTCTACGATGCGGAGTTGCCTTCGGCGTCAGTGATCCTGATATTCCACAATGAGCCCTATTCCGTGGTGTTGAGGACCATATGGAGCGTCATCAACAGCTGCAGGAGGGATCAGCCGTGGTTCAAGCGCGCCAACTTCCTACATCGAGATGGAAGACTGATGCAACTCGGTGAGGATTTTAAATTGCATTGTTTTTTAAATGTAACTAATTTTAATGCAGCTCTGTGAAATTGCAAGGCATATGAATCGCCATTCTTGAGGAACACGTGTCGAATCCTATTTATTCCTCACTTTGAAAACTTTGTGTTGCTCAGGTAAATTTTTTCATATAAAATTCACCAGTGCACAAATCGATCTGAACCAGCGACCTCCGGATTGAAATTTAGGGTCGGTACCACCATGTCGGGCCATGATGCTCATTACCATGGACTCGGACATTATATATATAATATAATATATTATTTATATTGATGCATCAGTCGCTTGTCACCCATTATAACTATTGTATTGTTCAGGCTACCCGGGCCAGGACCCATCTTCCTCGCTCGTCTACCTGAAGGAAATAATCCTTGTAGACGACAACTCCACCCTGCCCGAGCTGAAGGGGAAGCTGAGCTATTACGTGCGCACGCGCCTCCCGCCAGACCTCATCAGGATACTGCGGCTGCCTGATCGGTGAGTACCTTCACCGTGGAAACCATATCAAATCATCAGCCATCACATAACATACGTCACAAATGAAGCAGAACATTTTGATAGGAATTGAATTATAGAAATAATCCTGGTAGACGACATCTTCAGCCTCCCCGAGCTACCGCCTGACCTCGTCACACTTGGGTTTTCCCACACTTAAGTACGTGAGGGGCCATGTTGAGTGTGGCTGTTGGTGCAACGAGTACCGTTTACATCTGTCTGGTCACCCGGTCACATATCACATTCAAAAAATGGAATTCAACCATGTATCGGCAATATTTGTTAACAAGCGCACGTCCTCCGTGCCGAATTTTAGGGATTTATTTCAAGTTGATTTGATTTTTATACCATTCACTAGTTTTAACTAGATACACAATGTTCGTATCGCAACGGTATCTTCCGAATGCTTATTCCCTTTAAAACCAACCGAAGTTTCTTAGGAGAGGGCTTACTCAAGCCCGCATGGCCGGCAGCCGAAGTGCCACAGGTTCGATTCTCGTGTTCCTGGATTCGCACTGCGAGGGGGCTCGTGATTGGCTGAGGCCTGTGCTTCACAGAATCAAGTATAGACGCTGGGCAGTGGTCACCCCCCTTATCGATACCATCGATCAAGCCACTTTTAAATACGAATGGGGGGAGCCTGTGGAAATACAGGTGATTTACTGAGTATTTAGAGAATACAAGTACTTTTGAGGGTAGTTTTTCTAATTTATGGGATAGTCGGAAAAATATAGATTGTGGGTAGTTGAGAATTTATCGCTTGGACAAATGATAGTACTTTTTTAACTTAGTTATTCCGATACCTTCAACTAGATAGAGAAAACGACAGTTTTATTGAGCCTGTATCGATCCTGACCTAAAGCAGCAGATCGAAAATCTGTCTGTGTGCCTCACACAGCTCCTACTGTATCTACCTAACCTGTTACCATTTTAATCACATCTTACTTATTTTCATTGTAATATTGTTTATAATTAGCGAAACCCTATACTGCTTCCTTACTATACTTACCTAAATATAAATGTTAGGATTACATACAGGTTATTGTCAAACACAACCAAATATCAGTATCTAATGTAAATTTGACACGGGTCCAGTTTTGTGTCGTCTTTGAGAGAATGCAAACTTAGAACTTGAACCGTTGAGAGAATATTCGTAACCCGGTTAGGTACATTGAAAAGTACGTAAGTTTTGTTATTTTTAAATCTTTTCTTAATTTCATATAAAATGTACACACTCCATTGATAATTATTTGCCCCTAGGTAAAATAATTGTTGTTTAGGCGCATGTTTAGTATTTGTTTAATATGATACAACTGGTCATGGATAATCAAATTTTACAGCGCTATACTGATTATTGTCTGTTTATCTCATTTGAAACAGAAACAGATGTATATATGTGTTAGTTAAGCGTGATAGAGGCAACGAGCTCGTTACGACGCGATGTTACACATACACAAAACAATGTGTGTAAGTAAATGAGCAGCGATACGGTGTTACGGTGTTGGCACAGCGTGGGGCTGACGCGGGCGCGGCTGGCGGGCGCGCGGTACGCCGCCGGCGCCGCCCTCGTGTTCCTGGACGCGCACTGCGAGCCGCAGCCCGACTGGCTCCGGCCGCTGCTGCAGGCCCTCAACGACACGCCGCGAGCCGTCCTAGTGCCCGTCATCGACTCCATTGACAGCGACAACTTCTACTACAGCGTACAGGAGGGCAATCACTTTCAGGTTGGGGTTACCTTCTCCCCGGTTACTCAATCACGCTGATGCTCTGGATCATTTACATTTGAGACAGAAGTGGGTGTTTGTTCTGCCGAAATTGCGTCATACACAGAAACACTGGTTTAGAATTGTTTGGCGTTATTTGGGCAGAGGAAATATCTGCTTATGTTTCCTTATACGCTTTTGGATGTTGTTTTTCTCGCCTTGAATGTCACAACTTTGAGTTTTATCACAGTTTTATTCTATCCTATGTGTGACGATGTTTTTTGGCAGAGGTATTCTCTGTGGAAACTACAAAGACAACTTGACAGATGTACTGCTCTGTAGCTGTACCCATGTATTGGCATATGAAACACTTCTGTATTCTGTTTCGTTAAGCTTTTGGATGTTGTTTTTCTCGCCTTGAATGTCACAACTTTGAGTTTTATCACAGTTTTATTCTATCCTATGTGTGACGATGTTTTTTGGCAGAGGTATTCTCTGTGGAAACTACAAAGACAACTTGACAGATGTACTGCTCTGTAGCTGTACCCATGTATTGGCATATGAAACACTTCTGTATTCTGTTTCGTTAAGCTTTTGGATGTTGTTTTTCTCGCCTTGGATGTTGCACTTTTGAGTTTTATGCACAGTTTTTAGTTGTTTCTTCGGAAAGGTATAATGTTTACAGATTGGTATGTGTGATGGCTGATCTGTCACTACTTTGGATAGTTTTCCTGGTGGAGTACTTCGCGCACGCTGATATATCATTCGTGAACAGTTGTGCACTGTGGTTTAGTTTTGGTCGACCAAAGTTTACTTATGTTTCTACTCCGTCAATCGTCAATCGGATATATTTCCTGCTGAATGTATAATGGCTTGTGAATTGTCGACAGATAATTATAATATCGTAGTCACGTTTTGGCTAACAAAAACTCTTCTGTTGCTTAGTTTTGGTTATTGTTTGAATCCTTTCTGTTTCGTTTCCTTGAATGTTGGTACTTTGAGTTTTATGCACAATTTGTATGATATATCTGTAAACACTATAAGGTACAGTAGTAAACGAGTCAGCGCCAGGTATTATAATTGTTTGCTAGTTTCGTACTTTTCGTATGTAACGCACCAAACGTAGAATGCTTATTTATATTGATCCAGGATTCCAATCCGTTTCGGATAAAACCAATGTAACTCTCCATTGCTCCACTGAAAGTAGGCCACTCCACCTTTACATCACTCACTCACATGTTCTTCCCCATGGAGGGTCGGATAGGGTTTGAACACGCGTCAAACTTAGCGATAAGTACGCGTGACCTTATGTTTTGAATAATATTGATGTTTCCAAGACGTTTTTCTTTATAAATCCTATGGAAATAAAGTTTTTGAGCTTGATTGACTTCACGCGGAAAATGAACAGGTTTCTCATAGGCGAGCGTGTAGTGATTTGGGGGAGACAATCGCTTGTAGTGTTGAAATATCGCTACGACTAAAGTCGCCGAGTACTCGCGTCGGTCGCCTCGTCACGCAATGCCTTGTGTAATGGATCGTTTGAGGGTGTTCTAGCATTCAAATTGAAACATGATCGATCTATTATTGTTTATGATACAATCTTGGTTTCGCATATAACTGTAAATGCAGTGTTCAAAACTCTTTAAAGATATTTTATCTTTAAACAATTTTGAACATATGCATTTGGAGTTAAATTATATAACCTCATTGAGCCGCAAATTGGCACCCAAATAGGTATAAAAACCAAATATGAAAATCCCCCCCCCCCCTCATGCTGTGTTTGTAAATAATCCAAATCGCATGTTTATTATTCGTATGTTTGATTTCCAGCACTTTACCATTTCCTTTGTCGTGGTTGTTTTGCAAATATAATGGCGATAATATGGTTGTTTGGTTTGTTCACGTATTTTTTTTTACTTTGCACGTATTTCCTATGATTCCATTTATGTGTTAAAACATAACATTTAATTATCGGTTCACGATTACAACTAATGTACTTGAGTAGTTGCATTTAGGTACTACCAGTTTGAAAGGTAACAAAAGTAAATACAATAGTTTTAGTCAATATGTAATACAGGCATATATATTTTACAAATTGTTGATCAGGCTGCTGTTACGTAACAAACATACTTTTTGTTTTAATGTTATGTGGGCGTTTCTTTTAACAATAAAAATCTATCTTAGAAATATCAAGCTTTGTAATAATAATATAAATCAGGTATTATTGTCACATTTGGACAAAAGCTGGATTTACATAAAAAATGATATGTTTTGCAAATTTCCGCTTGCGTTAAATCGAAATTGCTTAAATCACATGACAGGCGTCAATGACTAGAACTTAAACAAGTTATGTATTTCACGCTATTTAATTGAAATTAGATGCGACTATTATATACGAATTACTGTTTAATTACTTGATATTATATATGTATAACACACACAGACACACAGGCACACAGAGAGATGAATGCGCGCGGTAGATACAAGTGTGTAAGTACATTTCAGTGCGGGGTTGATAAAGGCGCGTGTGGTGGGCGCGCGCGCGGCCCGCGGGCGCGTGCTCGTGTTCCTGGACGCGCACTGCGAGCCCGAGCGGGACTGGGTGCGGCCGCTGCTGCAGCGCGCGCGGGACAAGCGCGACTCCGTGCTCACGCCCGTCATCGACGTGCTCGACCAGACTACGTACACGCTCGAAGCCGCTGACATGTTTCAGGTTCCCGCGCCCGCTGTGACAACCCCCACGTCTGTGCACGTAACCTTACACGAGAGACGGTTTTAAACGCGCACCAATAACATGCACGAAATGAGTTTGTGTTCATAAGTAAATTGACTAATGCTGTTTACGCGATACGGACGTAATAGTCAAGTCAAAAACTTTTATTTCCATACAATTCGTAAAGAAATGTCTTGGAAACGTCAATATTCAAAACATAAGGTCACGCGTACTTATCGATATGTTTGATGCGTGTTCAAACCCTATCCGACCCTCCAGCATGAACATTGTACCAACTAACAGGAAGACGAAGGAAACAGGAGTTGTCAGCACGTGTGGGGGGTTGTAACGCTTGCTGACGTCAGCAAAGCGAACAGGAACAACGCTGACAGCTGACCGACTGATAACCTGCTCACAATGCTAATTTCAAGAACAAATTAACAAACGCTTTTTAACATTTGATGTATAATATATAGTTACGCTGGTGTTGGAACTGTTTGGGTATTGTTTGATAACCGACCCGCGAATGCGAGAAGCCATTTTGTATAGGAAGGCCGTTGCGGCGCGGCGATCCAATAGCATAGAATATTATCAGTGGCAGAGGTAGGTGTGAGGCAGTGGTAAGTAACGCCAGATTCCACCCGGATAATGCGACATAGTATCGCTCAATGCAACCAACTCTATATAAAGATTGGATATATTGCTTTCACACGTCTATCCTTCTAACTGCCACTGTACCTCCGCTCCGTGTCGGTCTCCACAAGCGGAATATCCATCAGCAGACAAACGGCGTTACGTGATTCTGGTCAAAATGCACCAAATCTGTGTCTGTTTGTTCGAGGAAGTGGATCGTATCCTGAAGAGAGTTACACCGTCTCTATTCGAAATGGTATCCGATAGCTGTTGTTTAAGTGAGTGAAGAAGAAGAGGAAGGGAAGGAGTCTCTTCTTCGTTGAGAGTGGTCTTTAGGTCTTCGCGACGCGAAGGAGACTATCGCTGAAAGGAGTGTGTGCACCAGAAGGAACAACAGCACATTGACTGTATTACCTAATTGTTCCCACGTTGAGGTTCAAGATACGCTATGCAATATAATAATGTGAAGTTAATTCAATTTGTTATTAAAATGCGCGTATAATATTTAAATAGTCGTTAAATCGTCAAATGCATTTACGGTTTTAGTGGTAGAATAATCAACACTTAGCCGAACTCTTTAAAACGCTAACACATTCTTATTACATATACAGTACAATACTCATAATAACACACGGGTTGTTCTAGTGCAGGGTTAGTGAGCTACTAGAGTAACCTGTGTCGCAGTTGTCATGTCACACACGCAACAGAAACATCCGAGAGCCGAGCCGGTCACACTGCACTCACCCCCCCCCCCCCTGTAGTGACGTCACTGCGGGGGGCTATCTGGCTTCCCGTACTTATATACTACTTAATTCTATATAATTAATATTTTCTTTTCTTTGTATTTAGTGTATTTATTTGTACAGTACCTAGTCTTGGCTTGTTTTGTATTTAATCGTAGTTTGATTTGAAGTAATAATAATGGACGGTGTGGTTTGCTGTGTATGTGGGTACATAGTGGGTAATGGGTAGTTTAATTTTATATAGTTTTTGGAAACATTAAAACGTTAATTATTCGCTTATAAATATATTTATTATTAGCTAAGCTAAGGTTAAATTTTATGTTATACAATCTTTATTTTGTGTATTACCATGCAGGGGACACTGAAAGAGCCAACAATATATTCTGTTCTTATTAAGTTGCCCAGTCACAGTCACAGTCGCAACTGTAGATCAGAAGTCCGGACTTTGCGCTTTTAATAATAATAATAATATATATCTTTATTTCGGACAACATAAATTTACAAATTAGGTCCATAGAAAAACGTCTTAAAACTAACATACATAAAACTACAATAAAAATGTGAGCCGTCACGGGACGTCTGGCAGATGTGAAACATCGACATTATTTTGTAAAAGTAATATGCAACCATCGACAAAACAGATAGGTATACCTTGTTACAACTTACAAGTATCGATAATGAATTACATAGAAACTAAGTACCCCATCACTAATAATGTTTATGATTTGTCGTAACCTTGAACGGACCAATCAGCGCTCATGCCGTGGCGACGCGTCGCCAAGCCAGAAATCGGTTTTACGTGCGGCTATAGATGTTTCACATCAAAAATTACACCCTGGCTTCGTATAAATTAAATTAAACAAATAATTGAAAAACTTTTGCACGTTGTTAATTAGTTTTGTAATAATGCGTATTGTGTGTCGTCAGGTGGGAGGTTTTACGTTCACGGGCCACTTCACGTGGATAGACGTGCCGGAGCGGGAGAAGAAGCGGCGGGGCTCGGACATAGCACCCACTTGGTAAGTCCACCAGCCTTGTACACACAGTCATAACCCTGAACCCTATATACAGTTGTGATTCTCAAAGAAATATCTTAAAATTGTCCATTTCATTTGGAATGTAATCCGTCTGTTTCGCACAGAGTAGGAGGAGACCACGGATTTATTGATGGACCATTTGATACGAACCTGGCTCCGTCGTTCCATGAAGTCTTTAAGGCCTTTAGAAATCTGTTCAAGTTTCCCCCGGACGTCTGCTTCACTATTCATTCTCCCCGGATAGTTCTTCTTGATCGCGTTTCGTGTAGACAGGATTTAAATGCCTCAGTCATCCCAAAAAATCCTTATCCACTGAAGTCTAAACGCTGAGAGGTTAATGTTTATTGCAAACCATCATCGTTTGGTTTCATAAATCTAATACGTACCATGCATGTGTTAGTTTGTTTGGGTGCTTTCAAACGTCGCCTAAACTACTGCACGGAAACTAAGTATTAAGAACAAGTTCACAAACACTGCAAGCAGAAACTCTTCATGAGTTCATGAGACTAAATATAGAGGTTTGCAGGTCTCCAACGATGGCGGGCGGTTTGTTCGCCATCAACCGCGCGTACTTCTGGGAGCTGGGCGCGTACGACGAGCAGATGGCGGGCTGGGGGGGAGAGAACCTGGAGATGTCATTCAGGATATGGCAATGTACGTTTTCACAGTTTTACATATCGTAGATACCTTTTTATTATACCTTTTTATACACTTTCGTATGTCTTTCTGATACAAAAATGACCCCAGTTTGAAGCACTCATACACAAATGAGCTGAATTTGGCGAACTCACGGAGCTGGTGTAATGATCGGGGGTGGGAGGTGGTCATGGCACTCCCTCGACTAAACACGATAGCCTCGACGTGAAAGGGCTTCTTGGATTTGTCTTGAAAAGTGCTTTAGCCCTCGGTGATGTCCAGGGTCTGATTGTAAATGTTTGTTTACAGAATTTGTTAACAAGTTTATATTTGTCTTCCCCAGCCTGTGTCTGTGTGTATTGTCACTCAGTGTTGTTGACAACACACGCAACATATGTATGGTGCATGTTGTGTACAATACAAGGGAGTTGTATGTTACCAGGTGGAGGCACGTTGGAGACGGTGCCGTGTTCCCGAGTGGGCCATGTGTTCAGGAGTTTCCACCCGTACAGCATGCCCGCCAACTCCGACACACACGGTATGTCACAACACCACCGACACCCGCACCGACATCGACACCCACACCGACACCGACACCGACACCCACAAAGCAAAACAGTTAACATTCACACGAGGACTTAAAGTGATACCCGCTTAGATACACTATAAAGGGATAACATAACGACAACATGTGGCCTCCATGTATACGCTATGTCGGCTGGTGCTTTGATCTCGTTACTCTCCCTAGATGTACGGTGTATCTGTTACTGTGTTCCGGTTTGAAAGGTGTGGTTGCCGGCGAAATTATAGGCACATGATACATTCCACTTACAAGTCTCATAGTTACGGGCGCATACGATGCGACTTGGGTATTGACGTACCTAGTAGGGGGGACCGAAGCCGCATCGGTTGTTATGGGCCGAGGTTACCACTTACCACCAGGTGGGCCGTCGGCTCGTTCCGTTACTATATCACATAAAAAAACATGTGAGAGTGGCGAGCGCGCACCGAACGGATCTGTTGTTCGCGTACCTGCGGCCCCACTTGTACCACTCATCTTATAGTCATCAGATACCTGGCGGTGTCAGACGGGCCATCTTCTCGTTCCGTCACTCACGTTAAAGCATTTGAGTTCCTTGTCGGAAACTTTTCTCGTTTACTCAAACTGATGAAAATGTGTGTGCAGGCATCAACACGGCGCGAATGGCGGAGGTCTGGATGGATGAGTACGCGGAATTGTTTTACCTGCATCGGCCGGACCTCAGAGTAAGTACACAAGTATTTGATTATTTGTATAGCAATTTGTTATTATCGTTGGATCCGCTCTGGAGCCGTCTCACAGCCACTGTTCTTGTTTCTGGGACAAAGTCATTATTTCACGCGGTAATGGAATAACTGATCGACGTGACATTTTGCCTAGAGATCATTTATAGGCCTTATTTATTTCTTTATTATTCATTTAACGTATTAATTGCATAGGTTCAGGGTTCTCCCATAAGAATGAATAGTTCTTGTTGGGTATATTTGGAGAGAAGCTTTGGATGGTAAACTACATATATCTTGATCATGACTGTATCGTGAAGTATCACGTGGATGTCATGTTACTGCATATAACAAGGACGAACTAAGAATCCAACAAACCCACATTCTAGTTAATAATATTATGAATACCCTTAACTAATGGTTAGCAGAAGTAATATTAACCTTTTTATATTTTAATGAGGGGGGGATATCTTCACACCTGCTGAAAGTATCATCCAGACTTCTACTGGATGAAAAGCCCTGGGATTTCCATCACTTTGCCTGTTATAGCAACAACGAAGTGATGAACACCCGAGGCTACGAGCACGAGTTAGCACGCGAGTGATACCGGACCACATTTTTTCCAGAACAACCCAAAAATAGGCGACGTGACTCATCGTAAGATCCTGCGCGAGAAACTGCAGTGCAAGAGCTTCCAGTGGTACCTTGACAACATATACAAGGAGAAGTTCGTCCCAGTTAGAGACGCATACGGATATGGCAGGTACAGTAGCGGTACTAGCTTTGTGCCCTGTGGTAATCCACAGACGCATATGGCAGGTATAATAGTGGTTCTAGTCTTGTGCCCTGTGGTAATCCATGTAAGGATATTGCAAGTAGTGTATACACATTGGTATCGATTATGCTGCATTAAAACTAAAAATATATTTGACTGTTTCGTAACTATGTGTATGTCACTTGTGAATGTATGTGTCAGGTTCAAGAACCCGTCGACGGGGCTGTGCATAGACACGCTGCAGCGCGAGGGCGCGGACGAGCCCCTCGGAGTGTACCCGTGCCACGGCGCGCTGCAGGCCACGCAGCACTTCAGCCTGTCGCTCGACCACGAGCTGAGGGACGAGGAGCAGTGCGCGCAGCTGCAGTTCATCAGGTAACACACTGCAGCTCCTACACCCTGCGCCTGCGCCTGCGCCTGCGCCTGCGCCTGCGATAACCCACCTGCACACCACTATACCACATCACTCAATATATATGGTTTGTTCATTGATGAAGAGGTCTCTTACTCCTCCTGGTTACAAACTCACACAGAAAACATTACTGTCAAATTTGGGGCACATTTGGAAGTGTATACTTATTATAAGTTTGTAGAATAATGATTACAAGGTTAAGGTTTTGAGTCACACTTTTTGTCTAAAAGTGATTTCGAGTGAGTTTGACACAAATAATTTATAATGAATTATTATTGTTTTTTTTATATACATACATTAATATTTGTGCATATTCTTTTATTTGTTTCAGAGAAGACACAGATGGGCAATCGTCTGGACGCAAGGTGTTCCTGGCAAACTGTCACGGGAAGAAACGGGAACAGGTATTCACATCTAAACGTTTGTATTTGTTAGAAAAACTGTAATATAATGGGTTACTGCTTAGAAGTAAGAAAGTAACGAGATAAATAGTAAGTACGTCACAGTTTTTCGCGGGACAAACTTGCCATAAGTTTTACTTCATTAAAATTTTGTATGTATCTGGTTGTAAGCAGTCAAATGGACAGTAAGCTTGGTTTGAAACCGAATCCCACTTTAAAACTTATTAATTTTGGAGCAGCACTGGGCGTACGCGCCTGCCACCAAGCAGATCAAGCACACGGAGACGCAGCTGTGCCTCGACTCGGGATCGGAACCCGGGGCCGACCTGCTCGCTAAGCCGTGCAGCGACGCCCCCACTCAGCAGTGGCAGATCGACTATACTGAAGATAACGACTTCAGAATATCAAGTAAGTTGAAACGCAGATGGATACATAGCAAACCACCTAGTTGCACTCATTCATGCAGTATTTTGTATTATTTCCGGCAACACAGCAATGTTGTAACGAATACAGGGCCCATATTGAAGATATACCTTAAATCTGTATGTACATTTGTATATGTTCCCAGATGATGCGCAACCAACAGACCAGGAAATCCGACTCCGGAGACTGAGGGGGCAAAGGTAATATCACCAGTACTAGTGCCAGCAGTTTTAGACTTCCGAGGTGTTCTTTACAAGAATCCCATGGAGATATTCGCATCATAGTCCGTATACCACGTTTTTGTATTACAAAGGCCCTATTTATATTGTAATCGTAGCTATTACCCCAGAATTTTATACTCTATCCCAGCTTTGACTCCATAAGTGCGTAATAAACGGTTTTAAGTTGCTCCAAACTAACCTCATCTCATAGACTCCTGAGAGTGAAGCACGCAGAGCTTATTGCATTCTCGACTGACTTTAATTCAGGTTTCCAGTTCAAATACTGGTCAATGTGTACCCCCAAGAATTGAACACAACTTGCTAAGTCAATCTTTTCACCGTTACTAACTATGTCAATTATATTTTGCCTTTTTGCCGCTGTCCTAAAAATAATAGCGTTGGTCTTCTTTATGTTAAGTTTTAAATAATTCACGTTAAACCATCTATTAAAAGGTTCAAGTGCGTTCTCTGTTTTAAACTTGAGCTCTTGCAAGCAACTACTAGCTGATATAATTGCATTGGTGTCATCAGCATAAACTACTGAATTAATATCAGAAACATTTGTGGAAATAAAATTAAGATCGTTCAGAAAGATAACGAAGAATATTGGCCCCAGTATTGAACCTTGGGAACACCTCGTTTTACGCCACAAATTTTTGATTTCGTCCCTATTGCTTCCCCCTCCACAATATTCCTTACTTCCACAAACTCTTTCCTGTTACTCAAATATGATCTCATAAGACACAGGACGTTTCCTCTTATTCCATAGTGATCAAGTTTAGCTAGTAGTATATTATGGTCAACCGTATCAAATGCGGTAGATAGATCTAGAAACAGACCCGCTACCTTCATTTTTTTATTTAAATTTATCAAAACATCGTTCAATAACATATCAACTGCATCTACAGTACCCGTAACTTCTTGATATCCAAATTGTCTCTAAGTCAACTCAGCTCAGCCCAGCTAACAAGTCAATATTTTCTTTAATTATTGTAATTGTCATTTGGTCATAACCGCAGGAATGTTTCACTTCAGTTTTCTTTACCATCAACATCACATTTACTATCATTCTTTACTATCAGATCACATCTGTAAGCTCATTATAATTTATTAAATAAATAAATATATGTACCTAACTTCAGCTCGGTCGGTCGGAGGGAACTGGTGTAAAATTCAATTGCAAGTTTTGACTTAAACAATATATATTATTTAATTAATATGTGCGTGTGTGTTGCAGGCGCAAATCGCGCTCGCTGCTCTCGTATAAAGACGAACGGCGACACAAGCGCAAGTCTCGCAAGAACAGCTCCAAGAGACGCGTCAAGAACAAGTTCATCCTGAAGTTGGTGCGCGCGACCGGAGCCGGCGCCGGCACCGAGGAGCACCTCGAGGTGGAGGTGCGCTGCAGGCACAGGAGGCTGTACCCCAACAACACCTTCGTGCGGGACCTCGTCACTATACTCAACGACAGGGGCATCAAGGTGAGCTGCGAACGTACCCACTAGCACACGTACCCCTGTGTCGCGGGTGGCGTGGACAGATTCCACTGGCCTCACAGCTCGATCGGTAGTAACTCTACTTTCTGCGCCTTTCTGGTCGTTGATTCGATTCTCTCCTAGAACAAACATTTGTGTGATGAACATTGATGTTTGTTCTGTCTCTGGGAGTTACACTGTATTTACAAAAAAGTATATAAGTATCCTGTCAGTTGTTTGGTTCCCATAGTACAAGCTGTTCTTAGCTTGGGGCTAGATGGCGCATTATGAATTGTCCACCAATATTTATTTTTTGAGATACACAACACGAATGTGCAACACTTGTGAATAGACTGTAGTTTGCTACAGCCGGGGACCGTATTCGGGACCCCGGCTCGGAAAGCAGGACTAGTTCCGACGCAACCAGCAGACGCCGAGGAGTAAATTTGATGAGAGATTTAAGAACTTAAGACCTTATGTTCAAATAAATAAAGAACAAATTGATAGTGAAAAGGGTCTCTTGCGTATACCGCACGAGGGGACCCAACGGGAGTATGGTAGATGTGTGTCTTTATAGTATTTGCATTCGCCATTTTCGTATTAAACTCATGGATTTGAACCTGGGCTCCTTTGAATTGAAATTCAGGGTCCGTGTCCAACGGCCGCGCTTTCAAAGTTAATTAAAAGAAAATGTTTAATTCCAGGTGATAAACAACGGTAGGGTGTTTGAACGTAACAAAGTGACCCAGCTGGACCCTAAGGATGATGATGAAAAGGTGATCACCAAGATGGACGGCAGCCCTGAAGAGGAGGAACGCAGACAGGTTACAATTCATTTTTTTAATTATTTGATTTAGTGGCGGAACGAGCAGATTGTTATAACAAATTTTGTTAATTCCAAAATCCTAATCTCCCCTTTGACAGGAAACTTGAAGAAGCTTTCACACTTATACTAGTACTGCCGCCAAGCAGTAACGCTTTCGCGTTACTGTATTCCGGTTTGAAAAGTATGGTTGCCGGTGAAATTACAGGCACATGAGACATTCCACCTCCCACGTCTCAGAGTTACGGGCGCATACGATGCGACCTGGGTCTTGTTGTACCTAATAGGGGAGGACCCAAGTCGCATCGGTTGTTATGGGCAGAGGTTGCCACTTAACCAGGTGAGCCTTCGGCTCGATACGTAACGATACGTACGTGTAACTGTCTATGTGACTGTCTATTTAATGTTGTCACGAAAGATAAAACATTTGTGAAGTAATCTATCTATCTATCGAGTCGATAGATAGATCATCGAGTCACAGGTTCTCTCGAACCAGTTTGGTGAAAGAATTTTAAGTGCGCCTCAGAGAGGCTCCTTTAGTGCACTTGACACATGTCTTCGAATTTTTAGTTGTTCAGTTTCCTCACTATATTTTCCTTCCCATTTTGAGAACGTGATATTGCGCACATAAATCTTTCAAGCCAAAAACTCGTACGTGCACGACGGGATTTGAACCGGCGACCTTCGGATTGAAACTGGGGGTCAGTACCACCAGACCACTGTCGTTAAATAATGAGTAAGTAAGTAATATATGTTATTGAGGCATATTGTTAACTAAACATAACAAGTAAGTATTTCCTATCGACAGAAAAAGAAAAAATCTAAGTCACGCAAGCGCAAGCCGACGCACGCGCACGCGCACGCGCACGCACACGGCGCGCACGACCCACAACACGCTCAGGTTGGTGTTATTAAATAAATTTATATTGGTGGACATTACACACAGCGCCATCTAGCCCCAAAGTAAGCTAAGCATAGCTTGTATCATGGGAACTGATATACATACTTATATACTTTTTTGGCAATACATAACAACACCCAGAAAGAACAACTGTCTGTCCCTGGTGGAATCGAACCCATGACACACAGCGCATAAGGCACGGTTACTACCAAGTGAGCTATGAGGCTAGTTAATTTATTAGTGTATTATATACTAGTTGCGGCCTGCTGTGCGTAACTCATTCCACGGGAACCGTTCAGAGAATTGTTCAGGGATATAAAGTAGCCTGTGTGCTGTTACACACTATACTCTATGTGCCAGATTGCGTCGTAACATACATGAATTCCACATAAATAATATGTGAAACCAGTCGTCTGAACGTGTTCCTCAAATGTAATGTTGTGTTTGTGCAAGCAGGACGGACAACACGGGCAGAATCACATACCGGACAGTGTTGTGTACGGGGACGCGGACCGCGGCAACCGCAGCGCGGCGAGCGGCGCGGCGAGCGGCTCGGCGAGCAGCGTGGCGCCGCGCGCGCACAGGATCATCATAGAGGACTTCGTGGAGTTGGGTGCAGAACACACCACGGAGACACACAGTCAAGTGCGTGCACGCGTTCAACTATACCCCCGCACACAACACCTTCTTCTTCTTCTTCGAGTCACCGGTTCTGTCGAACCAGTGTGATGAAAGGATTGTAAGTGCGCCTCAAAGAGGCTCCTTTCCTGCACACGACACATGTCTTCGAATTTTTGGATCTAGGACATGTCGGTTTCCTCACGATGTTTTCCTTCACCGTTTTGTGAACGTGGTATTGCGCACATAAATCTTTCAATCGAAAAACTCATAGGTGCACGTCGGGATTTGAACCGGCGACCTCTGGATTGAAACTCGGGGGTCAGTACCGCTAGACCACCACGCTCTCACATCACCTGATTGTGATGTACGCGATATATCCGGACTGGAGGGTGGCGGCGCGCGCGGGGGGTAGGCTACCACCCACCACCCAGCACGCTTTATTATTTCTATCACTGGATGTTAACTATCAACGTATGCTTCTTGCACGCGACATGTGACTCGTAACCATACTTCACCTCCCACTTAACTGTGATAGTTTTCAGTTGAAATCTAGATCGTAGGTTAAAAGATATATATTCGCATTTTCCTTTTTAGAATGTTAATGTTTTCAGTGTCAAAATACAAACCGAATAGCTTTAATTTATTTACACAGCGCACAAAGCGACGCAAACGCAAACGCAGCACCGCAGCGCCCGCAGCGGAGGAGGACGGCGACATACTGTCTCTCATCGCGAACAAACTGGCGGCCGATGTCCTCCCGCAACAAATGCAGTGAGTTAACTGTTGCTCTAAGTACATGCTCCCTGAGTTTACCGTTGCGCAGAGTAAATGCTACCTGAGTTTACTATTGCGCAGAGTACATGCTCCCTGAGTTTACTATTGCGCAGAGTACATGCTCCCTGAGTTTACCGTTGCGCAGAGTAAATGCTACCTGAGTTTACTATTGCGCAGAGTACATGCTCCCTGAGTTTACTATTGCGCAGAGTACATGCTCCCTGAGTTTACCGTTGCGCAGAGTAAATGCTACCTGAGTTTACTATTGCGCAGAGTACATGCTCCCTGAGTTTACTATTGCGCAGAGTACATGCTCCCTGAGTTTACCGTTGCGCAGAGTACATGCTCCCTGAGTTTACTGTCGCGCAGAGTACATGCTCCCTGAGTTTACTATTGCGCAGAGTAAATGCTACCTGAGTTTACTATTGCGCAGAGTACATGCTCCCTGAGTTTACTGTCGCGCAGAGTACATGCTCCCTGAGTTTACTATTGCGCAGAGTAAATGCTACCTGAGTTTACTATTGCGCAGAGTACATGCTCCCTGAGTTTACTGTCGCGCAGAGTACATGCTCCCTGAGTTTACTATTGCGCAGAGTAAATGCTACCTGAGTTTACTATTGCGCAGAGTACATGCTCCCTGAGTTTACTATTGCGCAGAGTACATGCTCCCTGAGTTTACTATTGCGCAGAGTACATGCTCCCTGAGTTTACTATTGCGCAGAGTAAATGCTACCTGAGTTTACTATTGCGCAGAGTACATGCTCCCTGAGTTTACTGTCGCGCAGAGTACATGCTCCCTGAGTTTACTATTGCGCAGAGTAAATGCTACCTGAGTTTACTATTGCGCAGAGTACATGCTCCCTGAGTTTACTGTCGCGCAGAGTACATGCTCCCTGAGTTTACTATTGCGCAGAGTAAATGCTACCTGAGTTTACTATTGCGCAGAGTACATGCTCCCTGAGTTTACTATTGCGCAGAGTAAATGCTACCTGAGTTTACTATTGCGCAGAGTACATGCTCCCTGAGTTTACTGTCGCGCAGAGTACATGCTCCCTGAGTTTACTATTGCGCAGAGTAAATGCTACCTGAGTTTACTATTGCGCAGAGTACATGCTCCCTGAGTTTACTATTGCGCAGAGTACATGCTCCCTGAGTTTACTATTGCGCAGAGTACATGCTCCCTGAGTTTACTGTCGCGCAGAGTACATGCTCCCTGAGTTTACTATTGCGCAGAGTAAATGCTACCTGAGTTTACTATTGCGCAGAGTACATGCTCCCTGAGTTTACTATTGCGCAGAGTACATGCTCCCTGAGTTTACTATTGCGCAGAGTACATGCTCCCTGAGTTTACTGTCGCGCAGAGTACATGCTCCCTGAGTTTACTATTGCGCAGAGTAAATGCTACCTGAGTTTACTATTGCGCAGAGTACATGCTCCCTGAGTTTACTATTGCGCAGAGTACATGCTCCCTGAGTTTACTATTGCGCAGAGTACATGCCCACTAAGTTGAGACATTCAAGTTGGGTGTTGGACATAGGGCAGGATCCAAGTCGTATTGCTTTTTGAATGGGCAGAGGTAATAACTCCGTAACAAATGTATATATAAAATATATTTTTGGTTTTACAATTTGTAGGTTTGTTCACGATGAATACTCCATCTTGACGTGTTAGAGTTGTGGCGCAATACAATGTGGCTTGCTCGGTGTAAGTAACGTAACCCAAGACTTACTTACTGGTTATGTTATGGGTACAGGTTACCACTTAACATTTCGTGGTCTATCTCGCACATTTCATAATTTATTCACACTAAAAGAAAAATCTTAATTGTATATTACACATTTTCAGCGAACCTCCTCAATCCGGGGATCTGAAAGAGCAATCGATGGAGGACGCACCCATGCTTAGCGAGAGTGAAACTGTCGACACGCGAGCTCGCAAGAGCGAGCGAGACAGAACACTCGAACAAAAAATGCGTGAAAATCTCGTACAAAATGAGGGACACGAGAGGAGTCAAGTGAGGGGGGACAGCGACGGGGAGGGGGCGCAGGGGACAGCGAATACGCAGTATGTTGGGAGGGACAAAGAACAAACTGTTATGAGTGATACAGATACTGATTTAGAAGAAATGTGGCCCATCGGTAAGTCCAAACAAACATAAGTTATTCATTTAAAATACAATGTTGTCGCTTTGTTGAATTGGGAACTCGTCTGTTAAGTAAGTTACTAATATCTGTCTTATTATAGATATTGTACGTATAAATGGCTCGTTGACATGTTACTCCCGAAAACACTGAATAGTTTCTAAAAGTTATTTTATCGAAAGAAACCTACATTGTCTGTTACTAATTCAAGTATGGAGTCGTTTAGAGGGCACTCCAGATGAGTCAAGACATTTATGTTGTTGCCTTCCACAGGAGAGTCTAGATACAGGGCGGAACAAACTAGACGGCGGCGAATAGAGGCCGAATCTCAAACTGAACAGAACGAGGTATGTGTTTGCAAAATGTTTATAAAATATGGACCACAAACATTTATCTCAATTTCAAATCGGTGATGGAAAACATCCTGACAAAACATACATGTGTTGTATCCAAAAACTCGAAGACTTGTGTCTTGTGTACGAAAGGAGTCTCGTTGAGGCGCACTTCAAATTCTTCACCACACTCATTCGACTAGTAGTACTTAGTATCTCAATTTCAACTATATAATAATTAAACTTTGTGTAATGCAACCGTTTTTCAATTGACACTTGTTCTGAACATCACTTGAAGCACGCGCCCACACGTCCGTACGGGACGAGCAGGTGGCGCGGGGCGGGGCGGCGCGGCGCGGCGCGGGGCGGCTGATGGTGGCCGGTGCCCGCCGCCGCCCCGCCCCGCCACCCACTAGACACGCGAACTGTAGCACCGACAATTTAAAAAAATCTGATGGACATTGTCACACAGCGCCATCTAGCCCCAAAGTAAACTAAGCATAGCTTGTATCATGGCAACCAGACAACTGATATAATACTTATTTTTATTTTTTGTAAATACATACATATTAACACCCAGACACAGAACAAACGTCTATGTTCGTCACACAACGTCACACACGTTGGTCCGGGGTGGGAATCGAAACCACGACCTACAGCGCAGAAGTCAGGGTTACTACCGACTGAGCTGTGAGGCCAGTTCAATTATATACTAACTTAGTTTGTGAGTGCAGGATGGCGGGGCGGCGACCCCGCACCCCCGCCCCCGCCCCCGCGCCCGCGCCCGCCCCCGCACAGCGCCCGTGAAGGTGGTGATGAGGAGCAACCTCACCTTCAACCTGGGAGAGGACTTCTTCAAGTGGCGAGACGAGTGAGTACCCCCCCCCACCACCCACCACCCCGCGTCACCCCACCGACACCCCCTGCCGATACCTATATAATAATAATAATAATGGTGGACATTGTCACACAGCGCCATCTAGCCCCAAAGTAAGCTAAGCATAGCTTGTGAACCAGACAACAATATACATACTTATATACTTTTCTTTTGTAAATACACACATATTTTTTTTTTTTTTTTTTAATTACTATATGCTCACATTTGACCGCAATCTCACCTGATGTTAAGTGACGATGCGGTCTACGATGTAGCATGCGCGCCTAGGAGATACCTATTCACTCTCCTCTTGAAGACCTCCAGATTATAGTTCTCGGGAAATACAGACGCAGGCAAGGAGTTCCACTCTTGGGCTGTCCGCATTATGAAAGTGGAAGCAAAACGCTTCGTACGGATGTGAGGTAATTTTACCAAGAAAGGGTGACGCGATGCTGTACGTCTGATATAATACATATAAACACCCAGACACAGAACAAACATCAATGTTGCAAATGTCACATAGATGTTTGTCCCGAGTGGGGATCGAACCCACGACCTACAGCGCAGAAGGTAGGGTTACTAACCAACTGAGCTGTGAGGCCAGACAAACTACATACAGTGTGTTATGTGAGCGGCACTAACCAGTGTGTATATTTCCAGTGATTCAGAGCTGAGTATCCCGCGGGCGGGGGCGGAGGGGGCGCACCCCGGTGACGTCACACCCACCACCGACCGGGTGGCGCAGGCGGGGGCGCAGGCGGGGGCGCGGGCGGGGGCGCGGGCGCGGGCGCGGGCGGAGGACGATGGCTCCAGCTCGTCCGACAGTAGCGATTAAACATCACGCACAATTATTTTAACAAATGAACATATCAAAATAATAAGGAATCTTTGAAGTTTGACTAGAAGAATGAAAGAAAATTCATTATTGTTAAACATTAACAAAAATACAAAACGTTACACTATTTCATTTAACATGCGCTACTTCAAAATATATGCGCACAATCGGCGGTATTACCGCTAACGAGCGATCCCTTCCAGGCAACCTTAGAGATGATCAAGCCGCCCGCTATGTAATTGTATATCGAATAATTAATTTACTGTTTTTCTGTAAATTTACATTCACAAGTTGAACGGGTCGACAGCTCCCTGTAACGTCTTATATATTATTTTCATAACAGTACTTAATATTTTTATTTTGTAAATATTTTCCTAAACATTGTAGAAGACATAACATATATTAATATAAACTCATCCGTCCAATGTAAGACTTAGAAGTACATTAAATTATAAAGTGATTTCTGTGTCCAGTACTTACAAATACATACATATTTATATATTATTATATAATAAAAACAATCATACATAGTGTAAATAATATAGTATTGTATATGAAATTTGAAAGGTCTGATTACATAAATAAATAGTGTCTTTAAATAAAGAAATCGAGAAATAAATGTTTAGTATATAATAAATCTTGTATTTATCTAACCTTATTTGGTAATCAATACATTTTTATTAAAATCGAATCATAGGTTAGAATATTTTAAAGCATTTAATATTTTTTTGTTAGTATTTAAGTTGACCAATTATGAATTTTCATCGGAATTATTTGACACATAAACCGAGACGATACACTTACAAGTCAAACAGACAGACTAATTTTATATATATTATTAATTGAGGTGTCGTTAAGTAAACTGTGGAATAAAACATATCTGTTTTAGCGTTATGACCGCATATTGGTTCCTTACGAATCTATTTTTTGTTTTGTCATAATAAAATTTAAAGACTGCATTTTGTTTATTTTATTTATTTCTTTCTTAAAAAAAATACAGAACATTAGCCTTCACCCAGCTAAGTGTGGGACGTAGGTGACACATAAGTATACTACACAGGTACACCACTTCAGTTGCTTTGTCAGTAAGGTAAGTAGCGAACATTTGCCCATTTCTGCCGCCAAGCAGTAACGCTTTCGCGTTACTGTGTTCCGGTTTGAAAGGTGTGGTTGCCGGTGAAATTACAGGCACACGAGACATTCCACCTACACATTTCAGAGTTACGGGCGCATACGTTGCGACTTGGGTCTTGTCGTACCTAGTAGGGGAGGACCCAAGCCGCATCGCTTGTTATGGGCCGAGGTTACCACTTAACACCAGGTGGGCCGTCAGCTCGTTCTGTAAATGTATTACATAAAAAAATAATGTGCGTTGTTGTTCATACACACAACCGGGAATCCCGGGACCAACAATTAGTACAGTTGTGTTGTGTGTATGTCATACACGTGACTGTATGTCCGTCTGTCACTGTGTACTGTACTGTGGGTACTAGCGCATATCACGAGTTGTTGAGATCTCTTATTAGCAGCTGCTTCTTCAGCTCCAGCACTTCCATTTCCACTTTGTGTCTCTCTCTCATCTGTGCCTTCTCCATCTCGAACAGTTCCCTCTGTCGGCTCAGCTCAAACTCCAAGATTCTTCTTCTTAGTTCTTCTGTTCTCGACTTGGGTTCCGAGTTCTTGTTTTGTGAACTTCTTTTTATGTCTGAGCGTGTTGTTTCTGAAACAAAAGTTTTTGTGAGTTAAGTTATCCTATTTAGGTAAGTATCAAGCGCAGTACATCTTATATTTAAGTATGAGATACTTATGGAGGGGAGGAACAAAAGATTAAAACCTGAGCAAAAGTGCATCAATAAAATGTAAACTTTACAAATATGTGACCCGACATGTACTGGCACCAATCTGATACAGGTAGGGCTCCGCCCCCTTCACTCTCCCGTGTCGATAGTAAGTAGGTATGCCTGCTATTGGGGGGCAGTGGGGGAGGGGGGGGGGTGGATCTTGGCCGACATGACCTAAGCGCGATGGAGTGTTCATAATTTTCGCTAAAGCTTATTAAACGACCTCTCGGTGGGTAAATAAGGTAACGCATAAGTATACAGGGCCCTTACGTTGCTCGCGTCCGTAGGTGATAACCCTTTGAATCCCTACACGTGTCTCCCGGGTGGTGCCAAAGGAGCAACCCAAAGTAGCAGTAGGACATGTGCTAAGTTCCCCCGGAGAAGTACTGCCACCACACCTGGTAATCTACCGGCAAGCAGTGATGCACTCGTGTTGCTGTGTTCCCGTGGAAGGGAGTGGGTGCCGGTGATATTGCAGCCGCATGAGACGTAACATCCCCGTCTCGAGGTGATGACGCTATGCGACTTGAGTTATCTCGTACTTTGGTGGAGAGGACTTGTATCGTATTGCTGTTGTCTATGGGCGGTTACCACTTAACATCAGTTGGGCCGTCAGCTCGTTTTACCAACATGATATAAAAAGCTTATGTTAGAGTTGTGTCGTCGCAGGCCCGGGCTCCGTGGTGTGGGTGCACTCACTGGTGCGGTCTGCCGGGTAGGAGAGCGCCTCCACTCTGATGGGGTCCTCCCGCTTGACGCTCACGTCGAGCTCCTGTTCCTGCGCCTGCCCCCCGCCGCCGCCCCCGCCGCACCCGCCGCCCCCGCCCGTATCCATATACTGGAGCGAGTGGAGAAAATGCATTTCTTTTCTACTTACTACTATATGATACCACTGACTCTCAAGTCAATCTGGTGAAGATTAAAGTGCGCCCCAACAGAGGCTATGCATTTGGCACGCGTATGAGTTTTTGTTAACAATCTAAATGTGAACATGGCGAGGTGTGAGGATCGTGTGCTGGTGTGACGAGACGCGCGGCTGCTCGACTGCTCGTCACAACACCAATGCGACACAGAATTCTCCTACAGCTACAGATGTTGCCAACTGAATTCCCATGTCTGAGTTTCAAATTAGCTGCAAAAGATTTTGTCTCTTCTAGTCGTGCAGGAGAGAGAGAGAAACAGGAATATCTATTTAGGCAGTCCCCACCTCCACTTTCAAAACTATACTAGAGTTCGTGTAGCCACAGTGTTCCAAGAGAGAGTAAGAGTGGTTATATCATCAGGAGTGGTGCAAACATACCTGATGTGTGTTGTGACAGATGGAGGTGACGGGCAGCAGGTTTCCCTCGTCGTCGGTGATGATGTTCACTATCTTCTGGTCGAACGTGTCCAGGGAGAGGGGGGGGCACGAGCCGCCCTCCGACGCACACCGACAGATCGTCGAGTACTTTCTGCGGGCTTTGAACTTGCGACCCACCCAGTACTACAACATAGAATTTGTCCTCAACCAACAATGTAAGAACGGCACTGCTGCAGCTCTGATTATCAAAGTCAAAGTCAAAACTTTTATTTCCATTTAATTCATAAATAAATGGCTTGAAAACGTCAATATTATTCAAAACATAAGGTCACGCGTACTTATTGATAAGTTTGATGGCTGTTCAAACCCTATCCGACCCTCCATGGGGAATAACTGGAGGAACTGGAACAGAAATGGAGGGATTCCTTTTTTTTCGCGAGCACGATCCTTGTAACAATTGAGTACTTAGGTCTATGTTACATTTATGACTACATAATATACTAAAATAAGATCTCAGGGTCAATAACAAACTACAAAACTTTATTTCCGAACTGTTTATCAGTATGCATGTATGGGAAATTTTTATAGCAAGAAAGTGTTAACTAAACTATTCACGGGAGAGCTCTGACAGTATGAGCTCATGATCTGCCCATCTCACTTCAGACCTGACACAGTGAAACTTACACGACTGACACTTGACCCCTGGTGTTAAAACGTAACCTCGGCCCATAACAACCAATGACACTTTGGTCCTCATCTACTAGGTACGACATGACCCAAGTTGCATCATATGCGCCCGTAACTCTGAGACGTGTAGGTGGAATGTCTCATGTGCCTGTAATTTCACCGGCAACCACACCTTTCAAACCGGAACACAGTAACGCGAACGGGTTACTGCTTGGTGGCAGAAATGGGCATGGTAACAGTACTTCCCCAGACGAACTTGGCAAGAGTTCTACTCCTCCCGTACTTAGGTACAAGCTAAGTTTCATTGTATGTGTGCTTAACTTGGGGATGTGAAGATGCAATGTCTCATGTGCCTGTAATTTCACCAGCAATGACATCTTCTAACCAGAACACAGTAACCCAAATGCAATATTATATTGTTTATGAATATCTCAAAGTACATAAAACTGTGTTAACCTTCTTCCATTCCCGTCCAGTTTTGTTAACATTTATGTCTATTTTGTTGAGAGTTCTGGCTATTTTCTCCCACATATGTCTGAAATTATACACATTATAACACACCTCTCTTTACATCATATCACTGGGTACAGTACAGGGAGGCAGCAATATGCCTGGGCTATATATTATATGGACAGAATATGCAAGAAAAATTTGTCATCTGAAAAAACCTAACTGCAAACTTTTTTAAGTGACGGGACAAAGATAAGCCACCAGATGTGAAGTGATACCAGATGTCCATTAAAACCCGTAACTTCCAGTGAACTACAGTATGGAATGATGTGTCACATAGCATTCCCCTCATCACTGATACTACACCTGTATACTACCCTACAAACGGGAACACAGCAGTGAGAGTGCCCTACCGCTCGGCGGTGGCGCTGCTACCCTACCCTACGAATACCGTTGCATCCCGATCTGTTACTTGTACCACTAATCTATGAAGCATATATAAATGTCCACTTGGGATATGTAGTGTAGTGTAGTGTACCGCGACTGGACATGCGCCTCCCTGTTCCGGGCGGTGGCGAGCGCCAGCCGCGGGTACCTCTCCATGTATTGGATCAGGATGTCCAGGTGCTTTTTAGTTATATTCAGCCGGTTAGGATTCGCTTCCGCGCCCTCCTCCTCCATTATCCAAGGAAAACGAGAGAATAACACTTATTTTAGTTAAAATATTAGTGTGGTCAGTTTTATCGCTTGATTACTCGGTTGTTAATACATAAATTAACAGTTTGTACGTTCATTTGACTTGATCTTCGAAATCCATAAATTAATAACAGCTGACTAGTCGGGCTGCCTGATGACATTGATTGTAAGTTCTCATGAGTCATAACAGTGAAAGAAAGCCCACGAGTCGTGTGGGCTTTTGACAACCTTCAATTTCATTTTCATTCGTACATTCATCAATTGTCTGACATATCAAGTTGTCAAGATACAAATACAGAATGTATTTTCCAACTAATTGTACAAGAAGGTGTTATAGATAACTTAGTACTAAGACTTAGTTGCCTTTTTCAGGCATTGTAAATGTATATTGGCGCTCCACTGTAGCTGTACCTACTAACACTAAAACTAGGTACTATATCGATAGGTATATGAAATTATTGTCATACATGATTGTTCTTCATCATAATTATATATATTTTCTGTATGTGAGTTATACTGATTTGTTCATTGATTCATCTTATATACCGTAATCTTGTGCAGCATGAACTTTATAAAGTCCCCGCAAAAGCACAATTCCAGTTTGGCTATACGTTAGTTCCTATAATATCCGATCCACCAAATCAACGATGGTAACTTTTTTTAAGCTATTGCATAGCTTCTATCGCGGGCCTTGAGCGTGGAGACCGAATCCAGAAATTCCGTAACGAAAAAACCTAACACCCCCCACTCCGACCGGCACAGCGGTGATACTTTTTAGTTTTTCCATCTATCGATAAATACCAGAACTTTTAATGACTTTTTGAAATATCACGCGCAATAGCTTTACCGCGGCAGTCTCCGAGTGCCACACGTCTTTTTTATTTGATGCAGTTACGGATCGAGCCGACGGCCCACCTGGTGTTAAATGGTAACCTCGGCCCATAACTGATGCGACTTGGGTCCTCCCCTACTAGGTATAATAAGACCCAAGACGCATCGTATGCGCCCATAACTATGAGACGTGTAGGTAGAATGTCTCATGTGCCTGTTGTCTCATGCAACTTTTGCTTGTGACTGACGCAGAATAAACAATAGTAAGTGATAAAAACCTCGCATTACAAATAAATTAACTTTTTCTTTTACTTCTGTTACTTATTTTTTTATGTCAGGCGCAAACGAGTCTCAAAACATCGTTGACTGACTTTGACAGTTTGAGTCTGAGTTTGACATCTGAAAGTACGTACTTCATGTTGGTGGAATCGACCGAGTATTCGTTCGTGCGTTTTGCTGTTGCTGACTTAAGTCAGCTGCAGATGAAGTTTTTGTGACGTGACAGGAGCGAGGCGGTCGTTTCGCGATGTCTGTAATAAAATTAAATTGGGTGCTATGTACCGCATTACTATTTATACTTGTGCGTGTTAACTCCCAGAATGTGCACAAACGATTTGAATACAAGTATTCTTTCAAGCCGCCTTACTTAGCGCAGAAAGATGGATCGGTTCCTTTCTGGGAGTACGGAGGCAGTAAGTATTACGTTTTCACCTATATATTTATCTTGTGACAGGGTTGTTTCACCTGGAACATACGAAGTGATAACATAGCTCCTCGTACGTGACCATATACAACAATGTTTATTTATAAAATTTGAGAAAAGCCGTACGAAACATTTGTTTTCACGGCTTTAGTCGGCTGACAGCAGACACGTCAGTGAAATCTGTCACGTGAAGCGGGACAGCGCTATACGGAATCGCCGTTGTTAAAGCGTGACGGTAGGACGATTGCTCGAAATCATGTTTTTTGATCCACGAAAGCAGCAACTTTTCGCTGCACTTGCAATAAAGCATTCACTTTATATCATTATACAGTACCTACTTTTACTTTTGTGTATAAAAACATGAATAAAAAAAATACATGTTGATCCATAGAAAACGTAGGTACTTATGATGATGTATCATTTAATTACTTAACAGAATAAACTCACATAATTCCTTTTTTAATTATGTGCCTCATTTTATATATTTGTAATTACCGGAACCGGAATGTTGGGATTTATAAGTCCTGCAGGTCTACTCTAAACCACTTCCATAAAAGCTAGTTATCAAGGATACATATAATATAAATTGAGAATAAACCCCTTTGGTGTCCTTCCTGTGGGGGGTTAGTCCTAAACTCCTTCACTAGTGACTGAGCCTCTACCTACTGAATCTGCTTCAAATGCCAGTCTTTGTTATTAGTATTAGACATCTGGATATGAGACAGGTAGTACAGGTAACCTGTTTCACAACATGCTATCTTCATGATGTTCTACCTCACCATTTTCAGAAGCTACACAGAGTCATTTAAAATAAACAGTTTTCACAATTATCATGTCCAGCTTGAATAAACTGAATATTTAAATACAACTTTGCCAATTATAAAAAGGTTGAGAGGTTTCTTATAAAAAAAAACAATTGATACAATTGAAGTAATTATACCATATGAAAAATTAGCCAGCTCTTCAAGTATTGAATCTGGTACATATTTCACACTTGCTGAATATACATTAACAAATTGCTGACTACAACTTACACAAGGAAACCTGCCATCACACTAAAAACCACTCTGTCTCTAACGCAACAAAGTTGAAAACATCGTCCCTCTGTTGACAGCAAGAAACTATTATGGAAATTGGGATAATGCTAGACATACAATCTTCAACACTATATTGTTCTAAAATAAAGATCACATTGATGCATTAACGGCAAATTTAGTCCATGAAACATTTGAGATATGTCCAAAACCAATGTTGAAGTGTTTTGAACTCTATAACTTAGCTGTTAAACTGTATCACACAATCAATTGTTGAATGTTTATTGAAATTATGCAACGTTTAGTTAATGAAGTGTGTGAAAAACTGATACGGGTAAGGAAAAGTTAGCAATGGTTTTGCAAATATTTCTACATTATTTGAAGTTTAACTAAAACTGCTACTATTGCTTTAACAATAGATAGATAGATAATACTTTATTGATCACCATATGTGGAAATATAAATATAAATTCTATATGGAATTGTCACGTGTGTCCTTCGCACTGAACTTGTTAAAGCTACTCCATCAGATATTTCAAGAATCAAGAATGGGAAAGCTTTTTGAAACAACCATTTCTATAAAGAAATGCCTCCATGGTTTTGCATACTTATTTATAATTATGTGCCAGACAATACCCACCGTACTACCATATGGGAAAGATATCAAGGTTGGTGACCAGGGTGGTACCACATCAATAAATAATGATATTACATATTGAACCTAAATATTGTGCTCAAACTGTTATCATGTCAGAATGTTACTACCTTTACTTGCCGAGGAAACAGACAAGATATCTTACCTAAAATATATGAAACTTTGCGAACATCTTATCCCAATGTTTAATAACAATATTATCAGCAAATAAAAAAACTAGGTGCATCCTGTTTAACCTTTGCAGTTTTTGTCTGGTCTTATCAAAGGTGGCACTTTTACCAAACATCTGAATTAGCCGACAGTTTATCAACAGTTTTTTAATTATAAAATTACTTTATCAAGTATTTTTTATATAAAAACTTAAGATAGCGGTGTGTAGACTCATACCCAGAGATATAATGGGAAAAAAACATTATCAACAAAGTACTTTTTTAGTTGAAACATTATATCCAGCCAGATAAATAAACATTGCCCTGTGATTCTGTACATAAGCTTTGTAGGCAGGTGGTACTACCGTGCAGATTGAGCTCCCGGGGTAGATTGAAGCCCATTCAATCTCGGTTATAGAGTGTAGGCCTGAGTGTGTTGTGAAATCATGTGATTGGTGTTAATTCTATTTTTGTTCTTTTCCATTGGAAGTGCTGGCACTATGGTTAGAAAGAATTGCCGGTACACACTAGTGCAAGTGTAACTGCAACACTGTGTTCTAGTTTGAAGGGTGGTGGATGGTGGATGGTGGGTGGATGGTGGGTGCTGGTGAAATGACAAGCAGATGAGACATTCCATCTTGGAGTGTCACGCGCAGTGCGATGCAGCGTGGATCCGTCTTCACATCATTTACTGGGGAACCCAAATTGTGTTTCCGTTGTTACGGACAGACGTTTAGTGGTTAAGATAAGGCGAGGCATCTACTCTTTCCGTGACATAAATATAAGATAATGTAATGCTTCCTAATTGTCGTATTAATGTGCGTTCCATTAATGACTACAGACCCAAATGATTCGATATAATTGCGTGTAGGTGTAGGTAGATCAGGCCAATCTTTATTGGGCTGATCAGTAGTATCTGTGTCCGATAGCCGAATTACTAGATAAGTAATTTATATTGGTTTCGTATTAGCGCCCTGAAGTGAAGGTCGCGAGTCCGAGGGTTTTCCAAATATACATGTTTGTTATCTCTGTCTTAGATGCGATAGCATCGGGCGAGAGCGTGCGGTTGGCTCCCTCGCTCCGCTCGCAGAAGGGCGCCATCTGGACGAAACAGCCAATAAATTTCGAGTGGTGGGAGGTGGACGTGATGTTCAAGGTGTCGGGGCGCGGGCGCATCGGGGCCGACGGTCTGGTGAGTACCACCCGTGGTCGCTGGCGATGCGATAACAACAGCGACCTCTAGATCCTCCCCTGTTGAAGTATGTTGAGACTCGTCTCGCATCGCACGTGTTTTACGTGTCTGTAATTCCAACGGCATTGTTCCTTTTAACCTGAATGCTGTTACTGATTCTCGCTGTCACAACTGGGTATACTTGCAGTACATGCCAACCCGGCACATATTCTACTGCTGCTAACCATTCAGTACCGAAAACAATCATTATAAACGGCCGTTTAGCTGAGTTGTCGGCTCCCGGCACCCGTGTGCCATGTCAGCAAGTAGGATTGCTCCGTCTCACTCCATACATATGAATGTGTTGTGTAGCAGCAGCGGCGAGTGTGAGTGTATAGCGGCTGTGTGTGTGTGTGTCAGGCGTTCTGGTACACGACGCAGCGCGGCGAGTACACGGGCGAGGTGTTCGGCTCCTCGGACCGGTGGAGCGGGCTCGGCGTCATCTTCGACTCGTTCGACAATGACAACAAACACAACAACCCCTACATAATGGCCGTAATCAACGACGGCACGCAAACCTTCGACCACAAGAGGTGAGTGACGCTCCCCCCACCACCATCACTATCATCACGAAGAAGATGTGTCTCGTCTAAATATATGCTCTCTCTGAACAACATTCTCAAGCCTTGTAGAGCAAACAACAGCTTTGCGCAGATCAGTTTAACAAGTGAATAACTGGCCTCATAGCTCAGTTGGTAGTAACGCTGCCTTCTGCGCTGTAGATCGTGGGTTCGATCCCCAATCAGGACAAAAATCTATGTGACATTTGTAACATTGATGTTTGTTCTGTGTCTGGGTGTTAATATGTATTATATGTGTGTATTTACAAAAGAAAAGTATATAAGTATGTATATCGGTTGTCTGGTTCCCATGATACAAGCTATGCTTAGCTTACTTTTGGGCTAGATGGCGCTGTGTAAAATGTTCACCATTATTTATTATTAATAAATGATAGACACTGAGTTGCAGTCGGTGCAGTGCAGTACGGACGCCCTCCGCTGCGCTGCGCTGCGCTGTGTTGTGTGTGTATGGTGACGTGTGGTGTGGTGTGTTGTGTTGCAGCGACGGGTCGTCGCAGCTGCTGTCCGGGTGTTTGCGCGACTTCCGCAACAAGCCGTTCCCGACGCGGGCGCGCATCGAGTTCTACATGAACACGCTCACGCTATACTTCCACAACGGTAACGCAACCCCCGACACCTGCGACACAGACACACACACACACACACACACACACACACACACACACACACACACACCCCCTCTACGCATCCATTTAACTTGCTGCCGGCAGCCTGCTGGTACGGGTTTCAGCAGGATCAGTTGTGTGTGTGTGTGGTGTGTGTGTGTGTGTGTGTGTGTCTGTGACTAAAATATAATATTATAGCTAATCATTACATTACATTACACATCTTTTGTTTCTAAAACGAGACTGTACAATATTATCTGTATACAATAATCGTGAGGTTAGGTTAGCACCTCGCGTACTACATATGCGCATGCGCTCGCAAAGCATATATGTCTCAATATATTACCAACAAACAATATTCATAAAATTCAGAATAACTTATTGTTCAACAATAAAAACCGTTGTTGTTTGATTTTTCGATAATCCAACAAATTATATACATATGTTGTACGTGTGTTGTGCACGTTCACTCGTGTCCGCGGACACGAACAAGTCGCCGATCACTCAGCGTGTTCACTTCACGCTACTTCGTTCCTCACTGTCTCATTCTGCTTTCATATATTCCACAGGAACTGTGATGTTGTCTGCGATAAATAGGATGTTATTTCTCTGTCCAGCCCACTGTTCTATTGCTGACAGATAACCAGACACATTTCAACATTCAAACAACAATTGCCAAATATTTTGACTGGCCTCACAGCTCAGTCGGTAGTAACCTGCCTTCAATGTTGTAGGTCGTGGGTTCGATTCCCACCTAGCACAAATATTTGTATGACGAATATAGATGTTTGTCCTGTGTCTGGGTGTCAATATGTATTATACGTGTGTATTTAAAATAAAATGTATATAAGTATGTATATCAGTTGTCTGGTTCCCATGATATAAGCTGTGTTTAGCGTACTTTAGGGCTAGATGGCGCTGTGTCCATAAATATTTATATTTATCGATATCATCACACTGCAACATTGTTACATATTATCCTATAATATATGGTGTATGGTGTATAATGGTGTATTGTGTCAGGTATGACAACAAACGAGGGTGAGTACGAGCTGTGTTTCCGCGCGGAGAACGTGCAGCTCCCGCGCGGGGGGTACTTCGGCGTGTCCGCCGCGACGGGGGGGCTCGCGGACGACCACGACGTTATACACCTCATCACCTCCTCGCTGCACTCCACGCAACAAGGTAACATAACCCCCCCACCTACCACCCCCCTACCCTACCACCCCCTACCTACCACCACCCCCTACCTACCACCCCCACCAACCCCCCCCCCCTACCACCCACAGATACACAGCGCGCGCGCGCGCAAACATCTGTCTGTCTGTCTGTCATGTGTGACGTGGAACACTGAGTGAACTGTATTGTATTGTTGTATCCAGGCGGACAACAGATCAGCAACGACGAACAACAGAAGCTCTCGCAGGAATACCAACAGTACCAGAAGAAGTTGGAGCAGCAGAAAGAAGATTATAGAAAGGAACACCCTGACGAGGTAACACTAAACTAATCACCATTTCATATGAAACATGAGATGGTTTCTCCGGGGGGTAGGCGGTGCGTTTTTCACCCCCCTAGGTTGCAATTCAATGTGCGACGATTGCTCGTTTGCGGAAGGAATATTTTACATAAAAAAAATGGTAACTTAGTTCGATCCTGGCGGTGGATCTGAACAACTGTAAAGGGCGTAAATATACTGTTGTCTCTTTCCATCTCTCCTGCATGGTAAGAGACAACTTAATAACAATTTAAACTCTTTTTTAATATTATTCATAGATCTTATGTTGTCGAAATTCCTCACTTCCTCACTGAGAGAGTTTATTGGATTGTCTTCCTCATGTGTGTTTCCTTCAGAGCATACGTAAGTAGCGCGGCATCTTCAGCAGTGGAGCTCACCGTCGACTTCAACCTACCTACATCAATCCAAACTCAATCACATACTCAATGATACGTGTACACACACACATTCGTATCATTGCTTTCTCCCCCATGGGGGGGGGGGGGGGTCGGATGGGGGTTTGAACACGCGTCACACTTAGCGATAAGTACGCGTGACCTTATGTATTGAATATAATTGACGTTTCCAAGCCATTTCTTTATGAATTGTATATAAATAAAGTGTTGTGAGTTAGTGAGTTAGTGTGTTTGTCGTTGCAGATGCGCGATAAGGAGGGTGAGTTCGAGGACTGGTTCGAGTCGGACGGCCAGCGCGAGTTCCGGCAGATCTTCCAGGGCATGGGACAGATCAACGACGTGCTCAAGGACCTCAACAAGAAAGTAGACGAGGTAACACCCCCCTACACACACATACACTGAATTATAGATCACTAATACACACACACACACACACACACACACACACACACACACACACACACACACACATACACACACACTGAATTATAGATGACTAACACTACATTTACATATTCAACGTGCGTGAGATGTCGTCATAAATGAAACAGTTCATCTGTATGTGTACGTGTACTAGACACGACACACTGTGTCATGTCGTGTCGTGTCGTGTCATGTCGTGTCGTGTCGTGTATAACTGTAAGTGTGGTGTGTATGTGTCGCAGGTGATCGGCAAGCAGATGAACTCGCTGTCGATGCTGACCACTGTGTACAGCCACACGCAGGGACAGCCGCTGCCGCAGGCGCAGCCGCAGCCCGGACAACAGGTAACCACCACCCACTACCCACCACTCACCACCCACTACCCACCATCCACTACCCCCACCACTGGGACAGTTTTCTGTTTGGTAATAAAGTAATACACAATTACTATGTAACCACCTAAATACATATAATTCGAATAACGCAATAGCTCGTGCATATTACGCGTCTAATACAGTAGTGTACTGCTCCCATACCTACTGTATACTAATATACCTGCCACTATCATACGATGCCTGACTGGTTTCACAGCTCGATTGGTATATGTACGTATTTGGAGTTTGTACTGTAAAAATCTTATCAGTTATCTAGTTCCCATAGGCTATGCCCAACCCCCCATCCCCCCTTACACCGTCATCCCTAAACGTTATAATATGCCGTGTGTTGTTGTGTTGTCTGTGTGTTGTAGATGCAGGTGCCGTCGCTGCCGATCGGCCGACACGACTGGGACGCGCTCCTCGCCAACAACCAGATCCTGATCAACACCATCGCTGAACTCAAGTCAGTACCACCCCCCCCCACCTACCCCCTCACCCACCACCTACCCCCTCACCCACCCCCCACCCACCACCGCCCCGCACACACAATACACACTACACACTGTATAGAAGTAGTAATGCAACAGTGGGTTATGTTTATAGAGTACATACTCGGAAAATACAACCGATGTCCGACCGGACCCACCCACTCACTCACTCACTCGCCAGGTTTGGAGGTGTAACGCCGTTACTAAATATAGTAATATAGATACATAGTTTATTGTTGTTTGGTACGCGAGTGGTAACGGTATCGTACTTGTCGCTTACCCGTCCGTGAGTGCTGCGTGCGAGTGCGAGTGCGCTTGCGGCGAGTGCGAGTGCGCGTGCGGCGAGTGCTGGGAGTCGTGAACCCGCCCGCATTGCCTTACAACACAATGGTGCATAAGTTCTATTCTATTAGAGTCACTGGTACTCTCGAACCAGTGTATTGAAAGGATTTTAAGTGCATAAGTAAATTAACGTAGATATTATACACGCGGTCGTGTTACACTGATAGAGGAACATTACCGAGCCGCTCTCTGTCGCATTACCAAGTGCTAACCGTGTGCGTATCTCATCCGTGTCATTTCCCTTGCAGAGGTTTCATAATTGAGGTGTCCCGCAAGTCGGACTCGCTGCTGGCGGGGGCGGGGGCGGGCGTGGGGGCGGGCGCGGGGGCAGTAGCGGGGGCGGGGGCGGGCGCGGTCAACCCTCAGCTGCTGGTGGAGCTGCGCGACTCCATGAACCAGGTCAAACAGACGGTCATCGCGACCGCACAGAGGTCAGTACATGTTCTATACATACATACACACTATATATCTATAAATATATATTGACGGTTATGTATAGCGCCGTCTAGCACCAAAGTAAGCATAGCTTGTACTAAGGGAACAATATAACTGTTAGAATACATAATATTGCAAATATGTACATGCATAAAATATAATAAATAATTTATCTATTATTTACTATTTATATATATATATATTTTGTATTTTATAATTTTGTTTGTGTTTTTGTAATCACTAGTAGTTAAGTTATTATTATATATATATATATATATATTTCTTTCTTTTCTTTATTCGGAGTATTATCTCGCCCCTCACCCATTCACCATGTTACTGTGTGTGGCATAAACTAAATTAATCTGTTAATTCAATTTGTAATTCGGAATCTAATGGACTGCTGTACTGTGTAGAAACGGAAACGGACTGAAATATCTCTTTCTGTTTCAGGTTGTCTCAGCAGGCGGGCGCGGGTGCGGGCGCGGGCGCGCAGTGGGCGTGCCCCGCGGTGTCGTGCGTGAGCGTGACGGGCGCGCTGTGCGTGGCGGGCGTGCAGCTCGCGCTCATGTTCCTATACAACTTGTACAAGTGAGTCACACACACACACACACACACACACACACACACACACACATGCGCATTATCACAAGTGAAGGAAATCTTGAGGAAGCCGACATGTCCCAGAACCCGATGAAATTCGACGAAAGGAGCCTCTTTGAGGCGCACTTGAAATCCTTTCGTCACACATAGCTCGACTAGTAGCGGGAGCGGGAGCAGGGAGCAGGGAGTGGGGAGTAGGGGCTGCTACTCTACATGTTATTAGAGTAGAAAGATTTATGTGCGCAATACCACGTTCACAAAACGGTGAAGGAAAATCGTGAGGAAACCGACATGTCCTAGAACTAAAAAATCGAAGACATGTGTCGAGTGCACGAAAGGTGTCTCTTTGAGGCGCACTTACAATCCTTTCACCACACTGGTTCGATAGAACCGGTGACTCGAAGAAGAAGAAGAAGATTAGAGTAGAGTAGAGTAGAGCGGTCATTGCGCGGGATCTAACCTTACAATTACATTATCAACCGGCCCACGTGTTGTGTGGATCACATGTTATTATGCAGAACTACATTTATGTTCAGTGTAGCGGTGTAGCGGTGTAGCGGTGTAGCGGTGTAGCGGTGTAGTCAGCTCGTCTTGTACATATGATTGTGACCGGTACCGAGGACGGGACGAGGAGTAACCAGCGACCTGACGAGATTCATGTTTAAATTGTTTGATCATTATTATTGTTAATTTTCAGAGAAAGAAAAGAGGCGCAGGCGAAGAAATTCTTCTAAGAAATATTTTGTGGGAGAAACGTAATTTTCACACTTTATCTCGATAATAAAGGTATTTGAGACACAGAGGTAGTGTAGTGTAGTGTGGTGTGGCGGCGCTCCGCGTCGTCTCACGGATAAAGTGTTGCCAGAGCCGCTCACACTCGCAAACATGACATTAATTCCCTCAAGAAGCGTGATCTCAAGCAGTGGGCAAGCCGGCGCAGGCGCAGCTGCGGCCGCGGCATTAGCCTAACTAGACTACGGATAGTGTGAAAATCACGACATTCATACATATTGTTTTTTTACCAATCTGAGTGTTATATGTAGATGAATAAATGTACATAATATTTATATTTTCTGTCTTTATAGTAAAAAAAACTTTTTCGAAGATGTGTATTATTTTATATTTTTTTATTTACGAATTTATTTTGTTTTGGTTGTGTGAGAGAGAGATGTGAGATGTAAAAAGGTTGTAGATTAAATGTGACTTTCTAATGTTTTTATTTTATTTTTGCTCCTTAGAGAAGGTAAACGTTTTCTCGATTTCATTTGATCTTGCCAGAAAGAGATGAGACTGCCACATAACGTGTCAAACGCAGGAAAAGAGCCTATTCGAGGCGCTTTTCTACCCTTACTCCACACTGGTTTGGTAGAGCAAGTGATACGAGTAGGTATGCAATAGAAACTTGTACCTATTGTAACATTTGCTATTTATTTTGACTTCAAGTTAGTGAGGATCGCTTCTATTTGGCATATGTGTGCCGAACTGTACGGCTAGCCAGTAGATTTAATTAACAGACAAACGTTTCTTGTTTGACAAGCGCATTCAATCAATGCACACCTTCCGAGAGTGTCGTCTCGCGACCTAACTACTAATATAACCAATTCTCTAAGGCTTTACAGACATTCGTAGGTACATCAATAGTAGTTGGGATTTCGTCAATAATGTGGATGGTGGCATTCCCTGCCAATTCCTGTATTAAGGTAGGAATACCAAGTTGCATCGTATTGTTATTGTCTATGGGCGGTGGTTACCACTTAATATCAGGTGAGCCGTCAGCTCGTTCCGTGACTTCAACCACATAAAAAAAAAACATTTCAGTGCATAGCCTGAATAATAGTTGTTTATTTAATTTTAACGGAACGGCATTTACGCCAATGACACCAAATCCATGGAGTATGAAAATTATTTCAACAACTTGAGCGTTGAGTAAAAAATGTCCACGGCGCGCATTTCTGCTACTTACCGATAGATGGCGCAACCCATAACATGAGAGTAGTAACCTTGTGACATTAACAATGCTACTGTCAGTGTGACAGGCTCAAAAGATTCCTAGCCATACGAATATGGATTAAAAAATAAATATGAATCGCGGCGCCATTTTCTTCCTTTTGCTTCTGTCATTGCTCGATTCGTGTGTGCGTTTAGGTTAGTGTGGTGATAACTTAGGATATTTACGTGTAAAAGCATCATAACTTGGAAAATTTACGTGGCAATTCGTGTTTCAGATAACCACAATGCAGAACGACGCCGGAGAATACGTTGACTTGTACTGCCCGAGAAAATGGTGAGTGGGTCTCGGAGAGGTTATGGTTTTGTTGTTCACCACATTGAGCCCAAAAATACAAAAGTCAAAACGTCTCATTGTCTGGCTTGATGACTAGATAAACTGGCGACCAGCGTATTCTAGAATTATTTGTTGATACATATACTTGAAAACAATGATGAGGTACGATTAATGGAACAGCCGTGTGGCTCTGAGGCTGAAACCTGTAACTCCTACAAGTACAATAGAACTGTGCGCAAAGTTTACATTTAATTTTCATTGACAACCCCATAACCACCACGAGATCACAACGATCAGCTAAAATGTAATTTACATACTATTGAACATTAGCCCTGGAGACTTGATAGATGGTCCAATGCAACCAATACATCAGTGAACATGCCCTAACACTAAAGCCAGTAGTCTCAGCTTTAGGCCTTATTCAATCATTATGATCTGATCAGTAATCAATGTTTAGAACTTACCTCTGACCACTTTAACATTATAAGTAGGTACATACATACATATATATATTATTGATGGTCAGCTCGGCGTCTAACCGGCTCATCCACGCGAAGGACCACGCGTCCGTGCAGCTGGTGATAGCGGACGTGGACCCGAGCACGGGGCGCGCCTCCGACGCGGCCAAGATGTACGTCATCTGTGGAGCCATCCGACGCATGGGAGAGTCCGACGACTGCATCGTCAGGCTCACCAAGAAGGATGGCATACTGGCTAAGTGAGTTATCATCTTCATTGTTTCAAAACTCAGTTACATGTAGGGTTAAGATGTTGATGACATTTCAAAACAGTAAAAGCATTTGTGTGATGAACATACCTAGTGCTTGTTCAGTGTCAGAGTGTTAATATGTATTCAAACTATTGTATCAGTTATGTGGTTCCCATGATACAAACACTGCTTTAGGGCTGGAGATGGCACTGTGTGAAATATCCATTAATATTTATTATTAATTTATTTAATTGGTTCCTTAACATTTGTGCTGGCTATTGAATTATTAAGGAAGAAAGAATTAACTGAAAAACATGTGGGGAAAATTGTGAACACAATAAGTGAAAGGCCCATTCTGCTATATATATATATATTATAAATGCAATATTGTTGGCTAGAATGTGAAAAGATAATAAAATGAGTTCTGAGTGGTGATGTCTACCGTAACAAAGCAATATGACAGGTGTTCCTACTGTCCTCCTACAACAAGAGGCATGTCACATCATTGCCTGTCACATTGTGTAGGTGTAATGTGCCTGTAATGTCACTGGCCACTGTTCCCCTCACTGAGCTATATGGGATATAGTGCCACTGTCCCCATGGCATACCTCCTGCTGCCTGAATATACTAAAGCAATCTCAAATACTTGTTTAACCTTCAGTATCTTTGTTTCAGGAACTATTGATTTTTAGTCATGTAAGAAGTTTTATTATAAGGAAAAAAAATAAAAAATATCTATATCTTTACATTGTTTTATTCAAGTTTTCAAGTTACATTTTGTAATTAATTGTAAATCAGTATAAACAGTAGGTTTGCATAGTTGTACAGGGCACAGGGCACAGGGCGCTATCTGAAAACAAATTCACATTAATTACCTTCATGTGGCAACAAACAAAGTAGTAAGAGGGGACTCTAAGGGGGGAGACGGGAACTCTGTTCATTATCCTATGAAAGTAAAAATTTAATACAAAGACCACAGTCACACTAAGAAAGTTAAATTGAACATGCTTACTGTCAGCGGTCGCTGCTGCTTCCATTATCTTACAAGTCTCCCAGGAGGAGAAGCAACCTCACAGCGCACGTGACGCCCGTGGGAACAGGTAGCTGTTGTGTTTGCGTCTCCGCTGAGAGGGTGTTACTGATAGCCGGGCACGTAGTGTCACTCGGGGGCCGGGCTACGTGTCACTTGCGGCCCCCGCAGCCGGGTTTGCCGCCGGGCGGCGGCCGGCAGATGGTCTTCTTCTTGCAGCCGGCCGCGGAGGCCGCCCACACGAGCAGCCACAGCGCGCACCACCACGCGCACCGCACCGCCTCCCACAACTGATACAAGTACACACACACACGTTACAGTCTAACGCTCGTCCGCTAGCAATCCGCAATCCGCACCCGATACTCTCTAGCAGTGGCCACGCCACGGCTCTGTTCCTGTCCACCGGAGTGACGAGCAGCTCTGACGCTGCGCTGGCGCACTCCTCCCGCGCGTAAAGGCTATCCGATTACAATCCTTGCGATGGATGTACCTACAGTCTCTACAGTTGCTCCCAGCTTTTGTGGTACAGGAGTCCCGTACAGGAGACAATTTGTTAAAAATAGAGTTACTCGTATCATCGACATCAACGCCAGAGAACTGACTGTGCGCTGTGGTTGATGTTAGTTAGATATTTCTAATTGTTGGCTCATCTGATAATGAATTACCCGCTGCACAATATTTTTTCGTAACAAGTAACAATAATAATAATAATAACGGTAAAATGGTACGGCTAAACGTGCCGCATTGAATGGCGCCCGTAATATAGTGCCGAGAAGGTGGAATGCCATACGTGCCTATAGTTCCACCGACAACAGCAACAACCACACATTTTATTTCAGATGACGTGCATTTCCACAGCCTGCCACATAGACACCATTTTCCCCGATAGCTTTTACCCCCAATGAGCTTTGTCATAATATTGGCATACCTACCTGTAACAGGTAACTAAGTTGTAAGCTCTAAATATTTGAATAAGACGTACACTTAGTGATGCAATAGTATATCACTGTGAGGAACACTATCATGAACGTAGAAGTCTACCCAAAGCAAGTGTACTTATGTCTCGCCAGTAGAAACGTCATATTGTTGGCGTGTCTCGGACGAAGCGCGCACCGCTCGTGGTCGCGGTCGCGGTCTGCACGTCAATGAATGCATGTATATTTCAGTTGACAGCCGTGTCAACATCAAAGTGGCATAATGGCGCAGTGTAATTACCTACCTACATACAGCGTAAACCAAACAACAGGGACTTCCCCCCCTCTGAAGAACGTGTAAGATCCGTACCATTATTGTGACAGGTGTGTAGGCGGGCGGGTGGGTGGGTGGAGGTAGTAGAGCGCCGCGAGTGTCCGGTCGCGTCACCAGTACTTGGGCTTGCAGCCGCCGGGGCAGCGCGGCGGCCGGCAAGAGGGCCTCTTCTTACACGCGAATGCGCCCAACACCTGGACACCAGTTAACACACCCGTGTCACTTCACGACTCACTGTTTATTATAATGTTAGCTGCTATGGACTCTACAGCGAAGCTATTCTACTGCTGGATCGTGAAATGGCCCTCAAAAGATGGCAGAAGCCGTAGGTAAATTAGGAAAACGCGCCACCGTTCCGAAACCTTATCTCCGTAGGAATAGATGCTGAGTACTTTACTATTGAATACTTCGCTAACCTCGGAAGGCTCCAGTAACTAGGTTTTATTAATATGTAGATGCGTTCTGCGGTACTGATATATCGAGAGCTATCTCTAGGCACTGAATAAGGTTGAAACGTCGCCCAAGCATGTGATGGAGATGGTGTCGTGTGTCTACGAGTAGAGAGAGAGTGACAGGTGGTATGTGGTAGGTATAGGTACCTGAATAAGCAGACACAGCAGCGACCACAGACCGACGCCTGATATCTTCATACTTTACTATTTAACGTTCACTTGTAAGTACGTTCAGCTTTCCTACATCATGTTTTTGTGTATATTATTTTAGTTTGCAACGGTTAATTTTGGTTGTGACATGGCCGAACAATTCTTTTGTTCTCGTTGTGTCAATAGTTTTTGAAAGAATAGTTTTCAGCCAGTTGTTGACTTGTGTCAGGGCTAGCATAGATAATGAGGTCCTAGCTCTTTGTCACCGAAAACCATATCGTGTGCGCTGGCTTGCGTCTTTAACATTCCAATTGACTAAACACCGCGAAACACGCGCGTAGTTGATGAGTGCCCTTCGAATGACTCCGCGTCCCCTGGGTGTGGCCGGGTGTGGCCGGGTGGTGCGAGAACACCAACCAAAACTAACTGAACAATAACTAGCTAAACAATGTTAGCGTATCGCGAGTCAAACAAAACTAGTGCTCACCCCGCCCGGAGATGTGGAAGTGATTACAGGAGTGACAGTAACAGTGCGGGTTGCCGGGTGGTGGGTGCACACTCTGTCACCGAGCTACAACACGCGACGCAACATATTATAAATATGATATTGTTGTTTCTGGTTATACTTTTATATTATAAGTATCTTATGTATATCTTAACATTATACACATTTACCTGGTTGGTAATTAGTATAAGAAGAATTATGTTGAGATGAACTTCCCTGACGTGGAACTTGACTGAGCTTTACTAAGCCACTCTCGTAAATTCATTTTTGATAACCGCGTACTTACATTATACAAGTGTATGTACAATAATACGCCTGGTCCCATTCTAAGAATACGACAATTTAATTTAAATTAATAAGTAATTTACATAATGCTAAGTGCATTTACAATGTTGTGTCAGAAAGGGTCCAATCAGGCACTGTCGGAGCGAGCGCCAGTATCCGCGGCACACGGAGCACAGGGAGGGCGCGCGGCCGGCGCTCGCGTCCCCCGGGCCCCCGCGCGCGCTCGTGCTCGGGCTCGCGCTCGGGCTCGGGCTCGGGCGCGCGCAGTCGCACGAGGCGGCGCGCCGGCGCCGGCGCGGCGTGCTCGCGTTCAGCGCCTGTAAGCGCTTCGCTTGCGAGTACAGCTGCGGACAGAGGAGCTCTCATTGAGTCCGGTGAGTAGGCACGCCGACAGCGGGTACGAGGTCGCACTCACGCGGACGGGATCCTCCAGGTGGAACCCGCACCGCGGGTCTCCGCCGCCCGCGCCCCGGCCCGACCTGCACCCACCCCGCCCCGCCTCCACTGCGCTGCTAACACAAACACACACGAGTGAGTCACGGACAGTGGACACGTCACTACATAATTAAAGATTCAGTTAATATGAAGTTTCATAATTTGGACTCGAGTTTAGTTAAAAAGTAAAAAATAAACGTATGAAATGTTGAATAAGTTTTATATGTTTGGGAACGTATAGGTATGTTAAAACATATAATCAATGGTATAGTGTGTGTGTGTGTGTACTGGTACTGGTGAGTGGTGGGGTTGTGGGGTGGTGGGGTGGTCGCGACGTCCGCGCGGTACAGGTGCGTGGGGGCGGCCCGCGGTGACGACGCCGGCGCCGTCGGTGTGTCCACTCGCGAGCCCGCCACCTGCTCAAATACAGACACCACATCAATACAGTAATAATATCATCTACATATATATAGTTTGTCTCGGAGGTGTCCAGTTAAATGCCAACAAACAAACAGTGTCTCGATATTATGGAAGCTTTTCTTATATCAAAACAAGAAATCGTAATTTGGCAAACAACTTAATCTAAGTACTGATGTGCGTGCGCGCGCGCGCACGCGCGCTGTGTGCAGAACCACAACTTCACAATTGGTGGCGTTGTGTTCAGTGGGCACACGCACACGTACACGCACACGTACACGCGCACGCACACGTACACGCACAAAACTATTGTCACTATTCCATAATAGATTTATATTTGTAAAAACTCCCTTTATGAGGGTTCCTTTGGCGTGTGCGCTCCCCCCGGCTGGAGATATATAGTAGTATGTATGGTGTGGGTGTGGGTGTGTGTGTGTGTGTATGTATACTGACACGGTCCGCTGGTGGGAGCGTCCGCTGCGGCTCGGTGGCCACCAGCTTGTCGCTCACGGACACGGAGCTCGCGGAGGGGGGGGCCGCCGCCGCCGGGCGGGAGGGGAAGCGCCGGCTCAACTCGTCCAGTCTCCTCATGATTATCTTGTACGTTTTATATTCCTGCGCCTGAACACAACACAATGTACAACATAATAATATCTGTCACAGTAACATTCTACATGTGTGTTGAAACAACAGGAAGTTTTTAATGAGGACCACAAATTAGGTAATGTTCTGTTGGTTCCATAATGCTTGGAACAAATAGTCATAGATTACCACGAGTGTTGTCTACTAGCATGGTAGGTAGGTATAGAGTGAGGCGCTAACCCGATGTATCTCCTTCCGCGTGAGATCGCTCGTGCTCCGGCTGCTGGTGGATATGTCGCTGACATCTGAGGGCGACGTGTTTGCCGCTCCGACCCTTTCGTTAAGTTTGCGTTTCGGAAGCTCGCTTTGCTTGTTTCCTCGTGTTTGTGTATGAAGGCTCGCAGTTTGTCGATCATTGATATCCGCGCTGCGCTCTGCCACGTCACCACATGTAGCTGGTTTATGGTGAGTTTGTTCAGCGAGTCGCTCACACAGCCGGCCCACTCTCTCGATGAGCGCCTGCTGGTCGGTGAGCGCGCGCTCGCACACACTGCGGAACGCGCGCGACGACGCTGAACTCTTCTGTTCTCTGCTGGTGGCGCTCTTTTCACTTTTCCAATTACTGGCGCGTCTGAAATAGTGCGTACCTAATCCATGTTCAGTCTGCCGACCCATCAAATATTATTATACAAAGTATAATAATATTTGAAGAATATTATTATACAAAGTATAATAATATATTATTTAATTATAATTATTATATATTATTTAATATAATATATTAATATATAATTTATAATATATAATTTAATTATATATTATTTAATATAATATATTAAATATATATTATTATACAAAGTATAATAATATTTGAAGGGGGGGAGGACCCCAATTATCATTAGAATCAATCTGTTATTATGAAGCTACGCTAATGCGTATGGGTTGTGTCGAGTCACCTGTGCGGTGCGTGCGGGCGGCGCGCGCAGCTACCGTCGGACACGCCCGAGTCTTGCGAGTAGCGCTTGTACCGCGCTTTGGTGCACTCCGCTCCGAGGTCACGCGCCGCTCCGCCGCCGTCCACCACCAGCCTGTGCCTGCTGCACCACAAACACACACCCGATATTAACTCACACACATAGTTGTTAAACTTCACTCATTTGGAGCGAGAAAGTATTTACTTAGTTGCCCCTGAACCCGCCCTTCAGTTTCCAGCGTAACATTGCTGACAGAGTATAGAGAGGTGACTGTGAAGCAGTATTTGACGCATAACATAAGCAAGCGACTGACCCTAGTTGCGTGCCCTCGCCGCTGTGTGTCCGCGAGGGCCGGACGTTCTCGCGGTAGTATCGGTCGAGGTCGATGATGTCGGCGCCGGCGCGCCCGCTCCACGTGCCCGAGCCCGACGAGCTCGGCATGCTCGCGCTCGTGCTCGCGCTCGTGCTCGCGCGCTGACCGAACACACAAGTATAATGTGATATTCTCTGTTGGACTCGGCCCGTTCGCACTAGCTCGTCGTGAGCTAATATAGTCTGAGTACAGCCGGAGTCAATCTAATGGGAGGATACGATGGCCCACATTCACTATTCAAATGAGAATCTGGTGCGTGCATTTCAGAAGTGCATTGAATCCGGTGATGTTGAGATTTACTCGCACTCTGTAACAGTCGGCTACACCGCTACCGCTCTCAGTGTAATGTCGACACACATATATATGTAAATGTGAACAGGTGTCTGACAAGCCGCAGCTGTACGTATTCATGTGGCGTGCGTGCGAGCACGTAAGCACGCCGTGCCCCGTGCCCCGTGCCCCGTGCGCGCACTCCACTCACTCACACGGACAGAGTGAACTCCTCGTTATATTGTTCCACCTGGTTGGTTGCGATACGGATTCCGTCGTGTCATCAAGTTAGGTAATGTTATAATTTATTAGAAACAATATACACACAATATATAGTTCAATGTTCGTGTATAAATAATAACAAATACTCACGTGAGGTGAACAGCCGCCGGATCCGCACTATCACAAGGAGTCGCGACACTGACGCGAGACGTCACGCGCACGTCACGTCACGCGCACGTCACGTCACGCGAGACGTCACGCGCACGTCACGTGACGCGAGTGTCCCTACAGTGGGTGCGCTCGCAGCTACACACAACATCTGTGTGACGGCACTAACTTCATACAGCAACCTACGTAACACATTATGAACATCTTACTCAGTCAAAACAAAATAATAATATTTTTTTTTTGTTTTTATAATCCATTGATACGTTATGAAGCTCAAAGTACGTAGGTGGCGGTACATCGCGGGGGGGCGGGGTGGCGGGGGGCTGGCAGAGGAAGAGGAGTGTCGAGGTACCGGTGTCGCTGTCCCCCGCTGTGCTGCCGGCCGACACTCCGCTGGACAGAATGCCGCGCGTGCCGTGTGCCGTGCGCGTGCGCGTGCGCGGGAACACGGACAGAGAGGTAGGATGTAACTTACGTCGTAGCGGTGAGTGGGGGGGGGGGGGGGGTGGGGGGGAACACCAACGCAGTACTCCGCCGCGAGCGTGGCGAGCCATCAGACGTGCCGATTACAAACTATACTATACTAACTAATAAAACACCTCGTTGTTTTGTAGTCAGTAGAATGTTTAATAGTATAATTGTTTGATTACAATTAACGCAGTTCAAAACATACCTAATTAATAAAATGTCAATAATTGAAACATAAAAAAAAAAACAGATTTTCAATACGCCAATGCGTACACAATATATTATATAAAAATATAAACAAACATCACAAATAAATTAATTATAAAAAAAACTTATAGGTACATATATTCCGATGTATCGTCTTTTAATTTGCTATTTTCGGTGCCAATTACGATGCATTATAATTGCATTTTAAACGCAGTATCATAACTTTAATCAGAAACAGTCAAGTTACATTTCAAACATATATATATGTAAATTATAATGAAATAAGTGCGGGGGCAGCGAGTACCTACACGCCAGCCGGTCAAACATACTGCAGTGGCAAGGAAGGCCATGTTTCACTGCACTCTGAATGCATATATATTGTTATTATATGTGGGCAAGTCACTGCATCACTCTGCATCGACATCATATTATATAAACTATATTACACATTGATCAGTAAAGCTAACGGACAGGTTTAAAGCTAACAAAGCTAACAGTTTTGTACAATAACTTATAACACTTGCGGGTATCATCTGTTCAATGTGTCAACCATACGCACTGCGCGCCGCACCGCCCCGCCCCGCCCCGCACCGCCAACACTCACTCACGTTACTAACAAACAAATTATAAACATACTTGTTTCATTGTATTAGCTGTCAGACCAAACTACAAACAATATCCAACAAAACAATGTACAGACAGTATTCCGTCTGTTTCATTCACACGACGGCCGACAGACAGAGACGGAACGTGTTACTGAACGTACTCACAACATTACTTTCAGATAGACACGATTCGATTATATAATACTAGAAGACTATTGTGGCATGCGAGCGAAATCTCGCATAATTACATCATCTGTTTACATATACTATATATATTTTAAGAGTATACACTTAATAAATATAAATTGTCTTAAAATAACAATATGACATGGGATGGATGGTTTCGCTCGGCTCTTACGTTACGGGAATGGGTAATGCTGTGCAGCTGCGCAGTGACAGCGCAGACGGGACGGCGCGGGCGCGGGCGCGGGCGGAGCACACTGACACTGACACTGGCTGCGTCGTACTGCGCGAGTGTATTGCGACGTGTCCACGTGTCGTGTCGTGACGTGTTGAGTGCACCACGCAAACGGGATCGCTCGCTTGTACTCGTCCGGGCGCTGACCGACGCGTACCATTATCACAGTGGAGGCTAAATGCACTCGACAGTTCCGCAGGCGCTCACGTGCTCGCGGCGCTCACGTGCTCGCGGCGCTCACGTGCTCGCGGCGCTCACGTGCTCGCGGCGCTCACGTGCTCGCGGCGCTCACGTGCTCGCCGCGCTCACGTGCTCGCGGCGCTCACAGACTGTCCGCCAACTCGTCCATTCTGCATCTGAATGTAACATCAACACTTATACTCATGTCCCGGTGGGTGCGCCACCGGCACCGGTCTACTGCTGTTCCCTAACACTTGTATATACGTGTGTGTATTATATACTTGTAACGCTTACACCCTCACGGCCCCGACCCAGTATACCTGTGTCGCAGGCGGCATGGATACACAACATAAGTATGTTATTAGCCAAGATCCAACGACATACAATCTATGTTCATCCCCCAAATGTGTGCCATGGCCGGGGATCGAACGCGGGACCCTTTGGACGCTTTGAAGGCGGTAAGTGAACACATAGCGATGTTATTCATAATACACGTTATTTAATACTTTTGTACTTTCAAGTTCACTGTCAAAGATCTGAAGTCAAAAAATGTATATCCCTAGAATTCAAAGAGAAAGAGATAATAATATTCGAAATATAAAGTCATGCGTACTTATCGCTAAGTTTGATGCGTGTCCGAACCCTATCCGACCCTCCATGGGGGAGAACAGCATGAAACCCCTAAAGGAGGGGTTTTTGGACTATCATGGAGCAAACCGCGATCAATCTACGTACCGTGAATGTATGTATGTATATTATATATTTACCTGACAGCCATCTCGGCGACCTCGAGGCTGGGGTAGTCGAGCTCCTTCACCAGGCACAACACGGCGGATAGCAGGTTCGAATTCTGTACACGACATCACGATCATTTATACTAACATTAGTTTTAAGTTGATTTTATTTTATTTTATTTTGTGTTACTAATACTATTGGATTTTAATTGTCTGAAAAATAAATAATAATAATAATAATAATACACGTACTCATACATTAAGATGTACGAATAGTAGATACTTACTGGCGTACTGGCTGGCGGTATGCACTGACTTTACATGACATAGATTTACGTGTTTACCTCCGAATGGGTAGGCACTTGCGTATTAAAAGTGGTCATTATTTTTGGCACAAATAACTCGGCTAACACCTCCCGCCCATAATTCACGCAAATATAAACATCCAGGAAAAGGGCGGGCAAATCTGAATTGCGACGAAATACGTTGCAACCTGCGCGCCCAACTTACAAACAATATGTTTTACTAAAAATATATACAAAGTATTTCACCTTAATGCTCGTGTTAGTTTGTATGGTTTTTTGGTTGGAAACGTGTGGTTGCCGGTGAAATTACAAGCAAATAAGACTATCCATGTTCACGTGACAGTGTGTCGGGGCGCGTACGATGCGACCCGGGTGCCGTCCCACCTGGGAGCACGTTATGTTACTGTAACATGTGCTAGTTGTGTGTCCTGTATCACACACAATATGTATGTATGATGTGTGTGTGTGTACGTACTCTGGTGACGGGCCGGCGCGTGAACCCCCTGCGCTCCGCCATCACGGCGGACGGGTACTCTCTGTCCCTGCGTGTGCCCGCGCCCGCCCGCTCCTGTTCCCACTCGCACCGCGACCCGCCGCCCCCGTACCACTCCGACCTGTCAACACACACACACACACAGCACACATAATATGTCTCGTTAACTAAACAAGTATATGTTATATAGTAGGAGCAGAACGTGTGAGTGTGTAGTCGTGGTGGTGACAGCAGGCAGGCAGGTCTCACATGCATTGTATCTGATACACATATGTCGTGATATTATGTGTTAGTGTGTGTGTGTTGCGAACACGGAACACGGCTGCAACACCATTCATATCACATATAACAGGGGTTGTTATATAATATGAATAGATAACGCGGGCTTGTGTTGTGAGCACAGATGGCTCTCGAGCGGTCGCATATAATACGACAGTAGGTTCAACAGTGTATATATGTATATATGAGTAGTGCGGTGCGGTGCGGTGCGGTGCGGTACCTGTCTGTTCGCTGGTGGTGCGGCGCGGGGTCGTGGTGCTGCGCCGCGCTACACTCGCCGTTCCTAGAGTGCGCGTACTCCTGCAATGCGCGGACATATACAGTGAGTATGCATTGAGTATTCGTCCGTGTGCACGCTGCTGCCTGCTACACACAGTGCACTACAGTACAGCACAGTAGAGTAGAGTAGAGTAGAGTAGAGTAGAGTAGAGTAGAGTAGAGTAGAGTAGAGTAGTGGACCGGTCGGCGCGCGTGCGCGTGCGGACTCACCTTCACGCTGTGCGCGGAGAGGGAGTGTCGCAGCACGTTGTCCGGGGAGCGCGGCCGCCGCTCCTGCAACCGCCGCACACAACCATACCATTATAACGCGCGGCTCCTTAAGTAGCGGCCGCGACCGATGTCGCCTTGCAATTATAACATTTTATTCGTTAAGATTTGAAATAAAGTTCATCCCTGTATCCTGTCCTGTAGTCCTTCAGGACTGCACCTAAACAAAACAGGCAGCTGCTCGTAGGTAGGTACACATCCGTATAAACTAAGTACTCGGTTGTCGTGACAGCTCGATGCCGAGTGAAATATTCCATAGTGCAACAGTACGTCGGCCGTAATCGTCAGCGTCGCACTGATGCGATTATGTTAACAGTATCCTGGCAACGTGTTATATGTGTTGTGCCGCAGCACGTTCCGTCGGCTCGCTCGCCTCGCGCTGCGTGCGTGCGTGCGTGCGTGCAGTACTCACGTTGTAAAGGGAGCGCGCCATGGCGGGATGCTGGTGCTCGTACCGCTCCTCGCAGTCGGGGGAGGCGTCCCCCGCCGCGCTGCGCCGCGCCCCCCCGCCACCCGACGCGGGGGACGCCGGACACTGCTATAATAACATTCATATCATTATTACTGAGGTGTAGTTGCCGGTGAAATTACAGGTACGAGAGACATAACACCTTCACGTCACAGAGTATCGGCCTAATACAATGCGACTTGAGTCATGTCGTAACTAAATAGGGGAGAACCCAAGTTGCATCGCTCGTTATCGGCAGGGGGTTACCACATATGGGCCATCTGCTCGTTCCGCAACTGAATCACATAAAAAATAATAATATTTTTCTCATCACAGAATATTCCTGTAATAAGAAGTGCCGAATTATAAGGTGTGTCGTTAGGAGGCGGGTGCCTGTTCTTCTCCCTAACGGGTGGGAGCGGCTGAATGGTGTGATATAAACACAACCTAGATTATATCACAAATGTACTAAACGCCTTTTCTTCAGTATTCAATAGATATAAAGTTAGTGTATTGTGTGTATCATTACACTGATCCGGCGATCACTTACAATAAAGTGGAAATATAACTATTCTATTCTATTCTATTAGAGTCACTGTTTCTCCCGAACCAGTGTGGTGAAAGGACTTTAAGTGCGCCTCAAAGAGGAATATAACATATAAATAATATTATATACAGGAACAGGTGGCAGCAGGTAGGTACAGTATATACATACCTGCGGCGGCATGTGTGTCGGCGTCGCGTCGGGAGCGGGCTCGGCGGCGGCGGCGGCGGCGGCTCCCTCGGAACTTGCGCTGCTCTACACACACACACGCGCGTGCACGTCACTATTACACGTTACTCGTGCGTTACATGTTTCACGCACACGCACGTACGTGCACACATACAATGTATGAAACAAGTAAATGAGTGGTTAAGTGTTCCTATTTTGTTATTATGATAAATATATATAAATGGGTATAGCTTTGTTCAGTTGCGTCGCACTGGCAACTGAACGCGGATGTGACTCAATTCAGACGAACATTGTTACTGCATGACAACTGTTATATATATATATATAAATCACACGATACCAGATAAAAAGAACGAAGAGAGAAAAATATTTATACGTATATATATATTTTTAGTCATGACCTACAACTCAGGAGGCAGAGTTACTAACCAACTGCTGTGAGCTGTGAGGTCAGTCAATAATGATAGTGTATTAGGGATACATGACAGTACAACACAAGTCGCAGTACAATTCCTCCTCCGATATGTTCCCTGGAATGATTCACAACGTGATGTATGTGTAACATGTTCAGTTTATGTAGTGTCTACTAGTCTACTAATAATATGAGCGGAGTGCTGTCAACACATCGAGACACCACCGTTATTGTGTCACTGTGTGTGTGTGTACCTCGTGGCGGGCGCGCGGCGCGTGCTCGTGCTCGTAGGGCTCGTGCTCGTGCTCGTGCTCGTCCTCGTGTTCGTGCTCGTGCTCGCGCTCCGGCGACGAGTCGCAAGTTCGCGCGTTTCTGTACTGACCGAACGACTCTTGCTGAAACATAACGTAACTATTATGTGGAGGAACTGAAGCCGAGCTGCCACACGACCACGACCACTGCTTATAAGAGAACCGCACCGCACCGCATCGCACGTCAACAGCGGCGAGGCGGCGCTACACCAAACGGGGACATCAGCTTTACGAGGCAACAATGCCCTTTCATCCATTCAGGTTTGTATTTAAGTATCGCAGTGTTGCGAGACCACTCTGCATACATATTCGAGTGTAATAACACACGCGTACATCAATAATAACGAGTGACGTCAACTTTGAATAACATGTAAAACATTAGTGGCGAGCCCCCCTTAGCCAACTAGGTACCCATCTCTACTTCATCTCTCTCTGTGTCAACACCGTGGCCGGAGCCGGGTGTCGCGCTGGACATCACAAGTGTGTGTGGAACTCATGGCGTGTGTGTGTTGTACCCCGCCCCACCCCCCACCCCGCGTACTGTGTACGAGTGTGTGTCGTGTGACGGGGGTGGGTGTGTAGTGTGACGCGCACCTGGTGCGGGTACCCCTCGTCGTCAGAATCAGGTATGTGGACACCTCGTCGCATCGCTTCCCGCACCTGCAATATATACACAAACACACAGTTGTATTAGTGCACGCGAGCCGCGACCGGGGTCACTACCACCCTACTCGTACCAGTGTGTACAGCTCGTCCTCACTCCACACTCTACACATCGATGTAGGAACGAGCGGTGCGCGTGCGCGTACGCGTGCCTCACACTGTTCATATAAAAGCGTTAAGGCACAGCACCTCACAGCTGCATACAAAGCTTTAAACATTCAAGTGTTATCCCCGAAGGGATAGGCTGCGAGAGTACCTCGATGGGCCGTTTTCACCTTGCGGTGACTTTACACTTTGTTCCAGTAAATAACTCAATAATAATCCGACTTGCGGGACCAATATAATACAGACAAAATTATCAACAAGTATGCGGGCGGTATACATATATGTATATATCAGTGAAGTATAGTGGCAACACTTGAATGTGTGTGTGTGTGTGTGTGTGTGCGTGTGTGTGTTACCTCGTCAGTGGTGACGGACACGTTGTCCAGTTTCTCCAGGTTGGGCAAGTTCCTGAGCACGGTCGATCTGTATCTGCAACAACATCCACGAACAATCAGCCGCAGCACTCACTACATTACATTACATGTGGACGTGTATGAGATCGTGAACAAACACGTCGTTGGACGACACGATTAACGCCGGGTGCGGGTGCGGGTGCCGGTGCGGGTGCGGGTGCCGGTGCCGGTGCCGACCGAGTACACACCTACTGTGGTATTATATTAGGATAAACAATACGGATTAACCGATTAAATATATTGATGACATGATGAATGATTACATCATTACAAAATAATGTTTGATTATTTATTTTTAAGTACATAATGATAATGTCAAATAAATATATTAAATGATACATTTATAAAATTTCCAATAGATATATCCAATCAAATACGTCCAAACATATCACAACAATAAAACAATTAAAATAACATTACAATTAAGTTACATCATCAATAAGTTACAAAGTGACGAACAGTTAAAAAGTTACAATCATTATTTATTTATTTATTAATTAAGTTACATCCTTTCATTCATCACTCTCACAAAACCTACACACACACAGATAATAATGTATAACGGATAGAGATGACATTCAAATATTTCACATAATGTGTGTGTTCGTGGTGTGTGCGTGCGTGGCGTGGCGTGGTGTGTGCGTGCGTGTGTGGTGCGCGTGCGTGTGTGTGTTCGTGGTGTGTGCGTGCGTGGCGTGGTGTGTGCGTGCGTGTGTGGTGCGCGTGCGTGTGTGTGTTCGTGGTGTGTGTTTGCGTGGCGTGGTGTGTGCGTGCGTGTGCGCGTGTGTACTCACTCCGGATGGTCGGTGCAGGGGTTCTCGTCGAGCCAGAGGCTGGTGAGGTCGGGCAGGTGGCGCAGGTGCCGGATCTCCGCGAGGGACTCGATCTCGTTCTTGCGCACGTACAGCTCGCGCAGCCGCCGGCACGCCGCGAAGTCGCCCAGCGTGCGGATCTTGTTCACGCTGCAACACATTACACATACATACACCTGTCTGTATACATACATACAGCACCGCGCCGCGCCGCACCGCGCCGACTCCAATGCGAGTTGTGCGTCGGTCGCGCACGCGTGTGCCTGGCGGTGCGCTGTGGTGCGTGCACCGGCACGGACGAAGCGAAGGAATATCAGAGGCGGTACCATACAGCACCGCACCATTACTGACAGTATACAACTCCACTCTATGTAAACTACATTCCTATGTATGGTAAATATTGCCAATACCAACAACACTATATATTGTTACATTATATATACTTTATCTTATCTTATCTTATCTGAATTGCAGACAAATCGGTTCTGTTGTTATGCCGTGACGAGTTAAAATGACATCGATACATACATACATAGAGTGGTGTAGCGGCGTGTGGTGCAGTGGCGGTCAGGTATGAGGGGGTGGAGGGGGTGGCTCACCTGAACGCGAGCACCTCCACGTTGGGCATCTGCCGCAGCAGGCTGACGTCCCCCAGCTCCGCGCCCCTGCGGACACACATACACACGACACGTACACACACTGCTGTTCCACCGTCCACCACATCGTACGTAACATCACACTCACTCACTCACAGCGACCGCATACCAGACAGTTTGCTAGAGTGGGGGGCGGGAGAGCACATGCCCTCACATACTCCGCACAATAGTTCTGCCTCCTGCATCAACAACTCGCATATCTACACTGTTAATACTAATATATTCCTGTATATTATATATTTGGGGGGCCCACGTTGCTCACGTCCGTACGTGATAACCCTTTGAATCCCTACACGTGTCCCCCGGGTGGTGCGAATAGAGCAACCCAAAGTAGCAGTAGAACTTGTGCCAAGTTCGTCTGGAGAAGTATTGCCCCCACACCTGGTAATCTGCCGCCGAGCAGTGATGCACTCGTGTTGCTGTGTTCCGGTGGAAGGGAGTGGGTGCCGGTGATATTGCAGCCGCATGAGACGTAACATCCCCGTCTCGGGTGATGGACGCAACGCAATTCGACTCGAGTCATCTCGTACTTTGGTGGAGAGGACTCGAGTGGTATTGCTGTTGTGTATGGGCGGCGGTTACCACTTAGCGTCAGGTGGGCCGTAAACGATTTCTATCACCTATATATATTATACACGCACGCACGCACGCACGCACGCACACGAGTAAGTATGTACGCATGATGTAATATTTATATTGAGTAGAATGATGGCCATTATATGTGTAAGTATCGATTTGTAATCGGCACGCAACGCGACCGCTCCCCTCTGCGGCAAACAAAACACACCGCGGTGGTGTTCACTCTCTCATTATTGGCGGTGTGTTTGCCCACCGGCACCGGCACCGGCACCGGCACCGGGGTGCTACTAACTAATCATAATCATAATCATTTATTTGCATAAAGCCTGGTGGTATGTACAACATGTTAAAATTACATAAAATAATAGATAGATAAGTTCCACAAACTCTGTCATTACATGACGTGCATTAAGGATAAAAAATTAATAGAGAAAAATTATAAAGTCAAAAAAAATATAATAATACAACAAAGTCAAAATGTAGAATAATTAAACAAAAATAACACTAACAATAACATACATTTGGTTAGATCATAGGGATACATTTGCTAATTAAAACATAAAAAATCGGAAATACTATAAAAACACATACATTTCAGCCATATTTTCAATATTTTAAGAAAGAAATTGTATGGGAGACCTTTGATATCCTTGGATACTTTATTAAATATACGGCCACACATCATATAAGAACTTTTCTGATATAGAGTAGTTCTAGGAATTATTGTAAGAACAATTGTATCAGGATCAGGATCTGTAGCACACCGTGAGTAGACATCACGCGCTCTCATGAAGAGCTCAGGATGTTCTCTAACAAATGTAGCCACAACGATGTAAGTACATACTACTAGACAACGTCAGTAACATAAGTGTGGGAGTGTACCTAACACTCTACATACATGTTACAACATACCACTTTACCTTCAATAAAGCATGGTTCTCATGTTAATTATCCAGGATTCACACACGGAGAACATATTATGTTAATTAAACTGCTCAATTACAGTAAAAGTTTAAAATAGTAATCTCTACCTCTACACACCCAAGTTGATGAAACATGAAAGTATTTTTATTTATTTTATTTTATTTATTTATTTAGACACACCAACAACAGATACATAATTATACTGAAATCTTATTCTACGGTTTTGGCTTATAAGTACCTGTCACTTACAGGTATGTACAGCGTTCTCAAGTAAAACATTATTATACTTCCTAAGATATTAACAATTCAATATTAGGTAACAAAATTCACTATTTCACCAACAAATACACTATTGTATACTATTTGAACTATTAACTAGAATAATCGTAGATATTATACAGGCGAAGCTTAAGTATTGGTGTCATTGTAACACAGGTAGGACATCAGATGGGGGCAGGGGTGGCGGGTTCAACTCCAGAACAGGCAAGCACCAACAAGTTTTATGTTTGGAAAATGAATTTGCATTTGATGTTGACATCTAGTAGAAATTAAAAAAATGCTAATTTCACATATGATAAATACTTAAAAATATATCTACCACCCAAAACGTTATGGTGAAGCTCCCCAAGGTTCTCAATTGTCTACCTACACTAATATTATAAAGAGATAAAGTTTGAAGTTTATAGGTTTGTATGTAGGAGGCTATTCCAAAACCACAGCTGGGATTCTGAAAACCCTTACAGTAATAGGATGGTTGACGCGGGACGGGACGACGGCACTCAGCATCAGCACGACAGCGACGCAAAGCAACAAGCACCAGGTGTATGTAGAGCGCACCACACCACACCTGTGCGCTTCACGGTCGCTGCCTCCGTTACTCCGTCACTTATCCACAACACAACACCGGACGGATACGAAGCAACGTTGAAGCAAACCGCGGGAAGCGTCTCCAACGAACCTATTATTCACGCTACAACCTGCAACTACCAGACTCGACCTACAACAGTTTACACTTCGCAACTCCACACATCCACAACACTCACCAGCAATTCAGTTTCTTTACTCCATAAAGATCCAACTGCTTGGTGCGGGCGATCACCATTTCTTCAGTGAGCCGAGCCATTGTCACTGCACTGCACTTCAAAACTGATTTAATTTCTACTGAACACTACGTAGGCGAGGAATCTCATCGCGGCGAGCGCCGACACACACACACCTCGACGGTGGAGAACTTAGTTCTCAAAACTAACTAATGTTAATGTTCTAAAAGGAAAACGTCGGCTGTCGCTGTCATATTTTTTTTTCATCTTGTACGTTTTATTTTTGTTATTTAGATCTACCAGTCTGCCAATGACCGTTTAGTATTATCTATACTATACCATGTATAACACCCAGGAAACGGAACAACATCAAACTCGTCACACAAATGTTTGACGTTGACGTTGATTTCTATGTTCAGTGACAATGACAACACAAATAAACGCCATACTGCAGTGATGCCAACTTGGGAGTTTCCCCCCCCAAATTTAGGGAGAATCAAGATGTCCAGGGGGTTTTTTAGGTGAGGACATTTATTTAGGGGCTAGATTAATCAAGAGCTTATTTTCAACGCACGATTCTATATAATTTATATTAAGCCTCGAACCCAACAACAAACTAAACCAAATGTAATCTCCAAGCGTGGCTATAACTGAAATATCGGCTTGAACAGTACGTGAGTGTGTGAGGACTGGGGTTCGATTCCTAATCACGGTAAAATAAACTATTTTTAATATTTTATACTTTCGAAACATATATACCTTCGAAGCATCTTCCATTCGCAATACCGAATGTACAACCAAATATTAGGAGTTTTTAATCGATATTTAGGGGAATTTGAAGTTGGTCCTAGGTCCTAGAGGGAACATTCAGTAGGAGTTGTCATCACTGCATACATAATTGTTTGTTGTTTTGTTCTGTTAAGTTCGGTTGTTCGGTGTGAGCGTTTTAATCCCAAAATTAGATGACAGTGAACTAAATGATGGATTCCACGGACATTCTGGATGACAAGGACAGCGGTCCCGAAGTCCAGATCAACATTCCGAGCTCCGTTATGAGCAGGATCGAAGAGTTGATGGGTGGAACAGAACAATTTGATAGTGAGGAAGTGAGTCTACTTATGATATTTTATTGTGTTTTGTTTGTGTATTACATTATTTTATACTTAAAAATGAGTTGTTGGCAGTTAAGGTTGTAGAATTTATTATTTCAGAGGTGTGTGTAACAGAGTATGTAGAGTTGGTTCCTTGGAAGGTGACAAGTTCCATGTTCCTGTCTGTGCTTACAGAGACAGTCTGTGCTTACGGTGTGTCTCTAGTTGTGTTGTAGCAGAGCAGTACAAGTAGGAAGGTGTTTGCAGACTTCTGGGAGAGGCCCACCACTTCTGCCACCACCACACACACATACATACAATAGCTTCTCATTAGAATGCTTAATAATAAATAAGATAATGTGAAACATTGTTATTGTAGTTTGACGCAGTGGCATACATAAACAAGATCTTCCCGACGGAGCAGTCTCTCTCGGGCGTGGAGTCGGCGGCCGCGCGCTGTGAGTTCAGGCTGGCGGGCGTGGAGCAGGACATCCGGCGACTGGTGCGAGCGCAGGCCGCGCAGCGCGAGGCCGGTCAGCGCGCGCTGTTGCAAGCACACAAGCAGATCAAGGAACTCGCCCTGCAGGTTAATATGTGATTGCCACCGTGCACGGTGCACGGTGCACGGCCCTGCTCTTGACACTCAACTATATTCTGGGCTTTAATCTAGAAATATTAATTAAAAAAAAAAATATTTTTTTTTAATATTATTTGGGAGGACCGAAGTCGCATTGGCTGTTATGGGCCGAGGTTACCACTTAACACCAGGTGGGCCGTCGGCTCGTTCCATAAATGTATTACATAAAAAAAAATATATAGTCTTGCTGGATCTCACATCCCTTGATGTTTCTGATTTTTTGACATGCCAAATTGCTTCAATGCTTTGAGACTCTAGTTTTATACATTAATTTGTAAGTACATTGAACAGAACAATTTCTTCAAAAATGCTGCATTGACCGAAACAAATGTTAGTCAGATGGAGCAATATCTGGGCAATACGCCGGATGCGGCAGGACTTCCCAGTTCAGTTGCAATATTGTATTGTTAGTGGTTGAAGCGACATGTGGCCCAGCATTATCATGAACCAATATATATATAAACCAGTTTTGGCACTTATGTTCAGATACAACAGATTCACCAGATTCACCATAAGTTTCGCAAAGTTATCTAGCAGCCTCAGCTGATGTCATTTTTTTGATTAAATAAAAATATAATACAGCAGCGAATATGCGTTTTATCAACATCCATATTTTAATAAATGTCTAAGCAAACAAGTAGGACAATGCGATTTTAATAAATCATAAAATGGTTAGATTACTCAATATTACACCATATTACTCAATTTATAGACGATTTTTTTTTTACTTATGATGCTGTCGCCTTCCATACGTGCCCGCATGAACTTTTGCAACGACCTAATAGAATTGAGTAGCCATCAAATGTATAGGTATAGTTATTGTGCACAGCAAAAGGAAAACCCACTTCACCAATGAATGAGAATGATTCTTCATTATCTTGCACTTGGATGACATATACTCGTATTATCCAGTATTTTGATTAAAAATCCAAACTAATGAACCAATTTTGATGAAACTCCTATAAGACCAATCTGAAAGTATATGCTTTCAAATAAAAAAAGAATGTTCTATATCGGTCTATAAATGACGGAATAAGAGGTTACAAACATGAAAAAAATATATGTAACCAAACTGATAACCACCTCTTCCCAGGTGGCAGACATAAACAAGAAGGCGGAGCGCAGCGAGAGCATGGTCCGCGAGATCACGTGCGAGATCAAGCAGCTGGACTGCGCCAAGTCCAACCTGACGGCGGCCATCACCGCGCTCAACCACCTCCACATGCTGTCCGGCGGAGTGGAGCAGCTGCACGCCATGACCGAGACCCGCCGCTACAAGGAGATCGCGCTGCCCATGCAGGCCATCATGGAGGTACCCCCCCCGCCCCGCTCGTGTGTGCCGCCACGCTCCCACCTCTCCCGGTCGCTTCCATCGCTTCCACGCAGTCTGCCGGATAACTCCACTAACAAATAGTCTGTTCTAGATGTGATGATGCGTGTTCCTAATGTCGGTCAGTTCGGTTCACTCATTTTGGCGTGAAGGAGTATGCATAGAAAACATTTTGTATGTTTATATATTTTATAATATAATGAAACGATGCGTGTGTCTGGTGGTCTGGTGGTCTGGTGGTCTGGTGGTCTGGTGGTCTGGTGGAATGGTGTGTCGCAGGTGGTGCAGCAGTTGTCCGAGTACGCGGACATCGGCGAGGTGACGCAGCTGCGCGACCGCGTGCGCACCATCCGGGACCGGCTCACCCATCAGATACTCGACGACTTCAAGCAAGCCTTCACCGGTACCCCTTCACTCCCTTACCACCTTATACTTATACATTATACAGTTTCTTATCAATAATATTTTGTTTTACCATGAGAGCATTGGGTCCCCTTATTATTCATTACGGACGCTTTCGTGTTCCATGATCGATACTGTTAGGGTTTATCCAGCGAACAGAGTGAAGATCACGTTTAGTGATTCACAATACAGCCAGCAGTCACCAGCACACTACAGCTAGAAAGTATGATCTCATTATCTCTGCACGGATGAGCTTGAACTTGCAACTCCATACCAGTCATAGAACAGTTGTTTATTTTTCAATAAAATGTTGTAACTTATATTCCATTGTTTAATTGAGTTAATGTTTTGTAGCGGGCGGCAAGAGCACAGTGTCGCATCGTCAGCTGGCGGAGGCGTGCCTGCTCGTCGACATCCTCGAGCCGCGCGTGAAGCGCGACCTGCTCGACTGGTTCATCAACATGCAGCTGCAGGTCGTGTCCACAACTAGCCATCACCATCACCCTCATACCCCTCCCTGCCCTACTACACCCTGTGTAGCGGGCGGCAAGAGCACAGTGTCGCATCGTCAGCTGGCGGAGGCGTGCCTGCTCGTCGACATCCTCGAGCCGCGCGTGAAGCGCGACCTGCTCGACTGGTTCATCAACATGCAGCTGCAGGTCGTGTCCACAACTAGCCATCACCCTCATACCCCTCCCTGCCCTACTACACCCTGTGTAGCGGGCGGCAAGAGCACAGTGTCGCATCGTCAGCTGGCGGAGGCGTGCCTGCTCGTCGACATCCTCGAGCCGCGCGTGAAGCGCGACCTGCTCGACTGGTTCATCAACATGCAGCTGCAGGTCGTGTCCACAACTAGCCATCACCATCACCCTCATACCCCTCCCTGCCCTACTACACCCTGTGTAGCGGGCGGCAAGAGCACAGTGTCGCATCGTCAGCTGGCGGAGGCGTGCCTGCTCGTCGACATCCTCGAGCCGCGCGTGAAGCGCGACCTGCTCGACTGGTTCATCAACATGCAGCTGCAGGTCGTGTCCACAACTAGCCATCACCCTCATACCCCTCCCTGCCCTACTACACCCTGTGTAGCGGGCGGCAAGAGCACAGTGTCGCATCGTCAGCTGGCGGAGGCGTGCCTGCTCGTCGACATCCTCGAGCCGCGCGTGAAGCGCGACCTGCTCGACTGGTTCATCAACATGCAGCTGCAGGTCGTGTCCACAACTAGCCATCACCATCACCCTCATACCCCTCCCTGCCCTACTACACCCTGTGTAGCGGGCGGCAAGAGCACAGTGTCGCATCGTCAGCTGGCGGAGGCGTGCCTGCTCGTCGACATCCTCGAGCCGCGCGTGAAGCGCGACCTGCTCGACTGGTTCATCAACATGCAGCTGCAGGTCGTGTCCACAACTAGCCATCACCATCACCCTCATTCCCCTCCCTGCCCTACTACACCCTGTGTAGGGCAGATGGCTGGACGCACTCGCACAGGGCGCGCATCCGACACCCGACTTACTTTACTGGTCATCATTTCTCAGTCCATAATGACTTTAGCTTACGATTTATAGTTTATATATTGGTATTCTACAGTTCTTCCGGTGAAAAAAAAACAACGTAAGGAAACCATAGGTCCTACCCTCATTTTCAGAATAAACCGCGTGCGCCTGGCGGTCGGCCCCGGGAGCCTCACACTAGTTCCCAATCCAGGCCTTCTCCAACGGATATATTTCTGATATTTCCATTAAATTGTGGGGGACAGAGAGTAACTATTGAATCAATATTTGGATAAGTATGCACATAACTGGTACAGTTTTGACGACTTATCCTGCCAACCGTGAGGCAGTCGTGTGACGTGTGTGTCGTGTGGTGTGGTGTGGTGTACAGGAGTACGTGCACCTGTTCTCCGCGGAACAGGAGTGCGCGTGGGTGTCGCACGTGGAGCGGCGCTACGCGTGGCTCAAGCGGCACCTCCTCACCTTCGAGCAGAGCGCGGCCAACATATTCCCCCTCAGCTGGGGCCTCAGTCAGATGATAGCCAGGGCCTTCTGCGAGGTGAGATCACGTCCAGTCCATACATTACCGTTGTTCTCTTTACATGGAATCGACCGATGTAAACACAAAATGTGCTTCCATCGGTTCAGTACCGACCCGACGCGACGTTTGCCGGACTGCGGCGATGCGATCGACGCTACGGGTTGAATCAGTCAATACCAAACACCGTACCCGTCGAGTCGTCGCCGCGCCGGCGCCGTACCGTCTAGCGTGCGTCGGTACGTATGTACGTACGTTTAGTTTAGTTTGATGAACGTTTCAGATGACTCGCGACGAGCTCAGCAAGATAATGTCGGCTCGCAGGAACGAGCTCGACGTGAAGCTGCTCCTCTACGCGATACAGAAGACGTACAACTTCGAGCTGCTGCTGCACAAGAGATTCCTCGGTAACACCACACCCCCTCCCATCCCCCTCCCCCTCCCATAAACACATGAGTCGAGCTGAGCGGTAGCGGTGAGCCGTGGCGGAGTGACAAGTTGGAGCGGGAATGCGCATGAGTCCCGCTGGCGTCACTACTTGCTACCGGACGTACGGCTGACGGTACCTGCTATACACACTGTCGAGTGCGCTGTTCCCTTGCAGGCGCCGACCCCGCCGAGGACGCGCCGGACCCTCCCGCCCCCGCCCCCGCCGCCGCCGCCGCCGCCGCCGCCGACAAGGCGACCGAAGACGACGACAGTAGAGATGTACGTGTCACATGTGATATGCTACAAAAATATAAACTATTAACACGTCTCTATAGATATACACCTCGGTAAAACAATGCAGGACCATAATATCTCTGTAGATATGAATGCCCATTCATATCTACAGAGAGTACCTATTATTGGAAACTCAATTAATGACCTGCCGTAATAAATCTGCCGTTTCTTGGCCGTTAATGCGGGCTGGTGAGCCTCGAGAGTTTACTTGTTTTCAGAATTTGATGAATGCCTAACTCTGAAATCCGACGATTTTAATTAAGAAGAAACTAACGGCCGGAGCTGCGCCGGCACACGGTACAGGCGTTGTGTGATATAGTAACGTCCACCCCTACCCCCTCCCCCCGCCCCCCACATACCCCGAATTGAAGTCATTAGGTTGCCGGTTGGTCCTTAGACGAGCATTGATAAGTTTTTCGGTTGTAAAATGAACGTGTACAGAAACACATCACAATACGGCGAAAGAAAACATCGCGTGGAAACCGGCACGTCCCAGAGCAAAAGTCCAACCGTGATAAATGCACGGGCTCCTCCGCGCGAGCCTTCCAGCGGCCGCGCACCGCGCACCGCGCACCGCGCACCGCGCACCGCGCACAGGTTGTCGCTCGTGGGCTCGTAGGGACGTTAGGTAACCGTTGCGCGTGTGAGTGCAGCTGGGCGCGGGGGGCGGCTCGCCGTGGGCGGGGCTGGTGGGCGCGTGCTTCGAGCCGCATCTCTCGCTCTACATCAACAGCCTCGACTCCAATCTCCGGCAGCTGCTCGACACCTTTATACAGGTACAGGTTACTTCATTATACATGTTGTTGTTTTAAAACTGTATCTTGCAGCTGTTATTGAGTCAGCCGATGCAATACTGGTGTCGGAGCCGGAGACTGTAACACGCGGATCATGATCAACTTTACGGCCAATAATATATTCAAAAGATGTAGACTTTGAGACTGTGACTAGTGTCAAAGTTGCAGTGATTTAGTTGTGTTGTCCCGCTGCAGCGTAACTGAGATTACGCTCATCACCATGTCGGTTTCCAACATGTCTCCTTGTACGAGTTACATGTAAGTACGTTACCTGCGCACGTAACTACACCTTAAATAAGAGGAAGAGGATGGATTCTATTGTTTCACGGTCTGTATGTCTGTGTCTGTGAAAAATACTTGAATATTCTGGAGTGGAGCACAGATATCGAGATCGAGTATATTGAAGTTGAGCTGTTACTTGCTGTAAACATAACGCAATGAAATAATGTAACACGTGACATGTGACACACGATGTGTACGGATCCGCAGGACGCGAAGTCGAGCGCGGGCGGGGCTGCGGGCGGGTCTGCGGGCGGGTCTGCGGGCGGGGCGGCCGGCGCGGTGATCTCCTCGTGCGCGGATCTGTTCCTCCTGTACAAGAAGTGCCTCGTGCAGTGCGCGCGCCTCACCAGAGGGGAGCCCATGCTGGAGTTGGCGGGCGTGTTCCAGAAGTACCTGCGCGAGTACTGCAGCTCGGTGCTGCAGGCGGCGCTGCCGCGGCGCGCGCACTCCCACACGCTCTCGCTGGGCACGCTCGGGAACGTGCCCACGCTCGTCTCCAACCTGCACACGCTGCTCAACGAAGGAGCTCACACCGACACCAGGTCACTAACTAACTAACTAACTAACTAACGTACAACACGTACTTTATTGCAACTAGCGCCGCCCGTCCCGGCCGCGCACGAGTGTCGCAACTCTCACATTGCACGCTTTACTTGGTACTGATCGACAAACGTCACCACAGTTCAACAGATTTGGGCGAAATATTCATCGAACTATGTATAACCTATGTATGCCCCGAAATTCAATTATGTTATTACTGAAAACCGTATACAAATCCGGGATTATCCTCCCTGCACATAGAGACGGACAGGACGACAGAAATAATAAGACAGACCCGCGGCGACGAACTTAAATGTGAGTCGGTACCTCGTTACAGATACACAAAACAGGAGATAGCAAAGATAACGTCCGTGATCACGACCTCGGAGTACTGCCTCGAGACCACCATCCACCTCGAGCAGAAGCTCAAGGAGAAGGTGGAGCCGGCCCTCGCCCCCCGCATCGACCTCACGCCCGAGCAGGACCTCTTCCACAAGATCATCTCCAACTGCATACAGGTCAGTACCTGTGGAACTAGAAGGTGGAGCCGGCCCTCGCCCCCCGCATCGACCTCGCGCCCGAGCGGGACCTCTTCCACAAGATCATCTCCAACTGCATACAGGTCAGTACCCGTGGAACTAGAAGGTGGAGCCGGCCCTCGCCCCCCGCATCGACCTCGCGCCCGAGCGGGACCTCTTCCACAAGATCATCTCCAACTGCATACAGGTCAGTACCCGTGGAACTAGAAGGTGGAGCCGGCCCTCGCCCCCCGCATCGACCTCGCGCCCGAGCGGGACCTCTTCCACAAGATCATCTCCAACTGCATAGAGGTCCCACCGCATCGAACTCACGAGTGGTATTTAAATATGAAAAGGAAATGAATATAGTGGTTGAATAGATATAATGTATCTGTGGACAGATGCTGGTGCAAGATCTGGAGCTGTGTTGCGAGCCGGCGCTGGTCGCGATGACCAGGATCTCGTGGGTGCAGTTGGACAACGTGGGGGACCAGAGCTCGTACGTGACGCAGATGGTGATGCACCTCAGGAACTGGATCCCGCCCCTGAGGGAGTGGCTGTCCTCCTCGCGGAAGTACTTCACGCAGTTGTGCATCCGGTTCGCGAACTCGTTCATCCCCAAGTTCACGGGGAACATATACAAGTGCAAGCCGATCTCGACGGTGGGCTCGGAGCAGCTGCTGCTCGACACGCACATGCTCAAGACGGTGCTGCTGGAGCTGCCCGCGCTGGGCTCGGAGGCGCGCCGCCCCGCGCCCGCCACCTACACCAAGGTCGTCATCAAACTCATGACCAAAGCCGAAATGATTCTGAAGCTGGTGATGGCGCCCCTCGCGCCCCTCGACGCCCACCACCTGGAAGGGTTCGTGGCGCAGTTCTTGCAGCTGCTGCCCGACTCCACGATCGCGGAGTTCCACAAGGTGTTGGACATGAAGGGCGTCAAGCTCTCCAAAGCGCAGATGGCGGCGCTCGACGCTAGTTTTAAAGACAAAACTAAAGAAGGCGCCAAGTAATACATGATAATGTGCGAGTTGATTGTTTGGTCATTTTTAAATATTGGGTTAAGCGGCACAAACAGCGGTCATCACACGGATGGGTGGCCACTGGGTGATACAGAGCGCCCGTTTATCTTTCGGTGTCCCTCCCAGCTGTAACCGACAGTCTGATAGATGACTGACCTTATAGCCCAGTCGATAGTAACCCTGCGTTCTGCGCTGTAGGTCGTGGGTTCGATTCCCACCTACAATAAACATTTGTGTGACGAACGAATGTTTGTTTGTGTCTGGGTGTTGACATGTATTTATGAAAAAAAGTATATATGTATTATATCAGTTGTCTGGTTCCCATATGACAAGCTATAGTTAGTTTACTTTGGGGCTAGATGGCGCTGTGTGCTGTTAATAAATATTTATTAATAAAATATGTGCTGTAGATTCATATGTAATTAAAAGATCAACATTCCTATACTATGTAACTAAAATAAACAAATATATTCATATAAAAGAAATGTCAATATCGTTAAAGAAATAAATCATGTTAATGCATTTACTGGTTTCATTTACTGTTGAATATCCAAGTTCTACCAGACTAAGGATTTAAAGTACGTACAAACGCACACAAGTACGCACGCACACAAGTACACGCACACAGGTACACACACGCACACAGGGACACAGGTACACACACGCACACAAGTACACACGCACACAAGTACGCACGCACACAAGTATACAGGTACACACACGCACACAAGTACGCACGCACACAGGTACAACACGCACACACACAAGTACGCACGCATACAGATACACACACGCACACAAGTACGCACGCACCTGCTCGAAAGCGTGATCACCGAGTAAGCAAGATTGTGTTTAAAGACTCTTACGTAGGTACCTATAATAGGTAATATGATAATCAGGTATTCCAGATATCTACCAGATCACATCAGATCAGATATGGTAATCAGGAATATTGCTCTCCCAGCTGATATGATTCTCAGATTGAACAAGAAAACATGATGATGATATTAAAATGTGGAAAATTGTGTTAGAGGACTAGAATAAAACAGGAAGATTAATACCAGAACATAATTTACTTTCAGAATTTCACTTCACTTCTTTATAACAATTTAAATTTGATATTCATATACTTAGCCAGCACTTTACTTAATACCATACACACTTTATATTTCACTCTTATATAATTAATAATTGGTCAGGGCTTCAGCAATTATATAGAGGGTAACTTTAGATGTTGCTCCTGTCAGAGTTCTCAAAGAATTGAATGCGTATCCGACTAGCCCCTTTCCATCTTTACGGCAACGTCAAACCCCCACCAATCGCAAAATGCGCCGGAAACTCGTAAAGACAGCCAATCCTACCCACTTTAACTAATATTTTTACGAAATAACACCGGAACTATGTACCACAGACAGGATGTACCAACCAAAGCATACTTTAAAAGACTTATACAATACTATTATCTTAAAAATAGATATTGCTGAAGTTAGTAAACGCGACTATTAATTAAAATATTGGTTATAATATTAGGGCGACAACAATTGTCAATTTGTCACATCCATGCCTCACACATCCATTCAACACGAGGTGAACAAATGTAATTGTAACAAAACGTTTATTTATTTATTTATTAATGATCACCGACATAAATACACACACACACACACACCTACATTAAAACATTAAATTGAAAACTAAGATATAAAAGATACTTGCTAAATGTTATTAAGTACAATTATTATAGGTGAAGACTTATTTTTATTTGACACCGTTAACGGAAAGAGCCGACGGCCCACCTGGTGTTAAGTGGTAACCTCGGCCCATAACAACCGATGCTATTTGGGTCCTCCCCTACTAGGTACGAGTTACTGGCGACTTGTGTCTTGACAAGATTCACATGATGATGATTCACAGATGCAGCCTTGCATTATTTATGTGGGTCATTAGGTTAGTTTACTTTTTTCCTTTTCCTTTTGTGATATTGTTGTACTAACTAGAATTAAAAAGTTTTCATTGTCGCATTGGTATATAGACTGTAAGGACAATGTAAAAACATAATAATAAATAAATAAATAAAAAAAAAAGTCGCATCGTATGCGCCAGTAACTGAGACGTGTAGGTGGAATGTCTCATGTGCCTGTAATTTCACCGGCAACCACACCTTTCAAACCGGAACACAGTAACGCGATATGCGTTGCTGCTTGGCGGCAGAAATGGGCGTGGCAACTTCTTAGTCTAAACGTAACAATTAGACACAGAAAAGTTACGGAGATTTCATAAATTGAAAACGTAATCTATAATATATAGACATATATATACATACATATATATATGTCGGAGGAAGCTATGAGTCGGGTTGATTGTTGTTTGCATGTGTATCGCAGAATATTATTTGTTTACATTTTAATTACGTCTAAAATTCTTAGTTTAATTCTATTTGATTTGTTACCTTCTTTCTATACCTTAAAACCTTATTAATCTAAAAAGAGTTAGGAATATTGTAATTCACGTAACGACCAATCAGAGCAGAGCACGTGTCTCGAGTGGGGTCGAGGCGCGATCTTTATTTAAAATGGGGACGACAGTCTTCTTGGCGAGACAATTGAAGCGATAGCGACAGATCGAGTTGGATCATTGAGAGCGTATTTGTGGTATAAAAATAAGATCGGTGCCCCGAACCCGCTGCTCGGTCTTAGCTGTTAATTTTCCTTTCGACAAATATTGTTTAAATTAAATTATTAAAATAGTATGAAACTGTGAACATTGTGTTTTGTGCTCGCATTTTACCCTGATGACGCCCACTAAGCCCGTCACCACTGATGACGATGTCAGCGAGAACGTTTCTCCGACATATATATATATATATATTTACATATACAGTGGGTGGTAGTTATATAATTAGAAACGCAAGCACACTGGTAGTGTTCATTACTCTTCATGTTATTATTGCTATTAGTTGCGAGGTAAAGGATTAATTCTCCCCACGTTATACATATGTACACACACACACGCACACACACACACACACACACACACACACACACACACACACACACACACACACACACACACACACACACAATCGTAATTTTAGTTTAAAAACGATCACTAACAGTGTTATTGATGTTATTTCTCCATTCAATGGACATAAAAAAACTTCATATTATATCACTGGCGCTTTATTTTTGCATTCATCAGACAGAATAGAATAATCGAATAAAAATGAATAAGTTGTCACATGATAAACACATGTCGTGTTGTAGTGAGTAGGTACCTAGGTAACAGGTAACAGGTAACAGGTAACAGGAGGTATCCAGTTTAGAACTTGAGACACATCCATATTAGGATAGGTATTTATTGTAAGATGCACATGTAACAGGACCGCGTTTATAAACAATACATACATAACCGAACATTACTTACTTACCTCACCCAGGTATTCATAACAAATACTATAAAAAGGTATTATATATGTACGGTCATACACCCGGGTTGATATTTGTGATAGGTTGTGGAGAGAAAGTCACTGCTAAACTTTGATTGATATATTTGATATAAGTACTTATAATGATATATGATATTGACATTGATATTTAATGATAATTGATATTGATACTGATAATTAATGATAATGAGCCGCGCTGCGTGTTCGCCGATCGATTGCGTACTGATTCTGGTTTGGTTGCTTATGGGTAAAGTGCAACGCGGCGGGAATTATGTAGGTCGATGTGCGAGGTGCCTCGTACATACTCCCGGTCCAGAATATGAGTAAGATATGATGTGATAATGATAAGATGAGTGATAAGGTGAGTTACAAGATGATAACATTTTTTCTTATTATAATGTATTTTTAAAATGATTTCTAAAAACTACTGGAGAGCTGCCCTTGTTCTGGACACGTCTCTCGTATGATACGTTCCGCGCACTGCCTAAATTGTCTGGTGAGATACGCGGATTGTCTGGTCTACACGAATTGTCTTTCAAAACACTTTTTTTGCACTTCACTTTCACTAGCACACCTAACCGTAGGACGCACTAAGCCCGCAATATAAATACAATATTTTAATAAATAATAATATTTGTGGGAAAACGATGGCGGCGATGGAGTATTCTTATATTTATTATTTCAGGCATCACGGTAATGTTGTACGATATCAAATAGCCCCTGTCATGTCATGTCATGTGTGTGTTGTGTGCCAGTGCACTGTAACTCACAAGGTAAGTCACCTGTTATTATCAAGCACTTCCATTTGCACAGGATGAATGTGGGCTATATGTGCATGTTGTAGATACCATTAATGTGTATATAACCCGGTAGCAGTGTTGGGTTTCACAGTACGTACCAGATAAACAAACCCTAACCCCTACAGTGTGCTTGTTGAACAATGTAAATATTACCTTGGCGTGAACGGTACCCATTTAGAAACCGGTATTTCACTACTTACAACAACAAAATCAACAAATATGTTTTTCGTCAATAATTTAGAATTTTTATTTTGAATTACATAAAAATAAATTGACATTCTAGTACAGCCTAACCACAGAGCCTATGTCGTTGACATGACACTGACGGCTGACGCTGACACTGACATTGACAACGAATTATGTGTGACAAGTTGACACATACTCTAACTTACATGTCACGCAGTCAATGCCGCGCCCAGTGCGGGGCATCATTCATCTTATGTTAGTGTACTTGTACTGTCTTATGAAATTAATTTAATAGCAATCTATACAAATAAATGAAATTGGAGTGTCTGTTAAAATAACCACTTTTTACTAAGTGCATATGGATGTATACACGGTACATAATACCAAAACATCATTTTGTACAATTCTTGTCTGCCTGTCTGTTTGTTCCGGCTAATCTCTGAAATGGCTGGACTGATTTTGACGGGACTTTCACTGACAGATAGCTGATGTAACAAGGAGTAACTTAGGCTACTTTTCCGAGGGGTAAAATAGGGGTGCGTGATAAAACCGAATTCCACGCGGACGAAGTCGCGAGCAACAGCTAGTATATAAGTAAGATTGACCGTCCCATTCGTATACCAGCGTCTTGGAGAATATTTCCCAGAGGAAAGAGTCAAGGCTCGCTTCTGCCGTATTCGGTTACTTGAGTATATAATAATATATATCTTTGTTAGTTCTTTGGTAACATAATAAGGATTTTTCTTCTCTACATTTACGACAACTCTCAATAAAGTATACATTATATTTTAGATTCAGGCCTGGCAAAAGAGTTTTATAATGTCACCCAATGCTGGCAAATGTGGCAATTCATTTATAATAAATTCTCGTTTGTGCTAAACCTCGTACTTATTCGCACTGAGAACTGAATCCAACCTGTCATAAATCGATTATTCGTAAGAGCTAAACGCATTTCATAATTTCCAAAAATGATACAATTTTATCTTAACCATATACATAATATCTTTACTATTCTAGTTGAATCTTGTGTCACACTCACACGTATGAACGTACCAATGGAATTTGTAATGAAATGAACTATTTAGTATACCGTCATCGCCGCGCGCCGTCCGTCTTACGTCAGATCGGACAAGGTACTGGTAACACTTTGTAAACAAACATAGGTTTTATACTTGTTTACTGTGTTCTGTTTTGGCCGTAGAAAAGTGTGTGATAATATTGACTACCAAATAAATAAAATTATGGATTATAAAGCCATATTTAAGTTCTGCAAGGAGCTGGGATGCTGCGACGCATGTTGTGTTCGCTACTGTGGGCTTAGAAAACCTACAGTATTCTCGGATCTGAAACAATTTCTTAACGAAGTACGTACTTAATTGCTGACCTTAGATTATATTTCTCTACTCTTTGTATATATCATTATTTAATGTAGATAAGTTGCATAATACAGACCCATTTTCATTCATAAAAAAAGAATGTGACTAGTATAGCCTCTGTAGCCATCAATTAAGAAGAAGAAGAAGAAGAATGTGACTAGGGTAACCTATAATTATTTGTATTAATAATTTTGGAAGAGCGATGATTGCCAAGGTATCGACAATCCTAAAATTATTATTTCATTAAAAAGCTGAAATGCCATCATTTTGTAACTCAGCTATTATTACATTTTAATATGTCAAATACAAGACACAATATGTGTGTGTGTGTTTGTTTTCAGAACATTGAGAGGGAGGAGGGCTCAGCACCGGCACGCGTACAGCAGGATGATCTCACGGACGCGGTCACACCACACGCCGACACTGACACTGATGATGCACACACAGAGTGCACTCCCACTCCGGCTAAGAGGAGCAAGGTGTGTGACACCTGTGTCACGTGCCTGGGTATCCTGCAGGAGGACACGTGGCCCGAGTGCCTCGCCATGGCTCAGGATGTTCTCAACAAGAAGAAGTAAACAAACACATACACACTACACACTACACTACATACTACACATGTCACATCATGTAGCCCCCTCAATAGCCCTCAATAGCCCCCCCCCCCCCCCCCCATTATTTTGTTGATGGTAATATTGATTTCAGGTATGAGACAAATGTGTTTTCGTGTGCGCTGTCGGCTCCGCTGGCCACAATCATCAGGGAGAAGGCGGTGCTGCTGCAACTCATCAACAAGTTCCCGTTGTTTGACGCCGGTCAGTTGCCCCACTGTTCGTGTCCAATACACACTTGTGTGTACTGATTGTACCACAGCGTGGTGTGTGTGTGTATATATGTATGTGTGTGTTGACTGTGATATTATAAAGAAATAATTTATCAAGAAATGTTGTGGGTGGTCAGAGTTGTCATATTTACAGTTATTTATTTGATATCGTAATATATAAAGATATAAAATAAATTACACACAACACAACTAACAACATTAATAACATAATTGTGATTTGTATGAAGCCACCCATTGCTGATGTGTATCGGCATGAAGCGCACCGGGCGGCGGCCAAGTGCGGGGCACGCTGCCGCCCGGCGCCGCGCTGCCCGACCGTAGCACTGTCTCTGTGTGGCTGTGGTGGTGTTGTTTGCAGAGAGCGTGACGTCGGTGAAGGAGGCGTGGCGCTGGTCGTGGGGCGAGCGCGCCGCGCGCCGGCTGCGGCTCGCGCTGCAGTCCGGCGCCGCCGCCGACGCGCGCCTCGCGCTCACCTGCCACATGGACTACCCGGACGACCAGCAGGTCACACACACCTACCACATTTACATTAACAACCTCACAATACAATCACTGTACTCATTACAATAGTCTGAGAATGCTGTCCGTCACCCGTATCACACCTAACACTCTCTTTTCATCGCAATACAAAATCATCTCGCCTGCAATACACTCGCTTTCTCTCTCCACTATCTCTCACTCTATTCCCCTCCCCTATCTCTCTCCCCCCTCTTACACTCCACTTACACACACTCTACACCCTTTCTCGCTCACGTTCACTGCCCTGTCTGTCTCTCTCTGTCATCAAAAACTTCCCAAGGCTATGTGTATTAGTGTAAATATGAAGTGTAGACGTGGAGCGTGGAGGCGTGGAGGCGTCACGTCGCGGTCGCAGGCGCTCAATGTAGAGTCGGCTCTGAGGCGGTGTGGTGTGCACGTTGCAGGAGTCGAGCCCGTTCGAGCCGACGCCGGAGCAGGTGCAGCGCAGACAGCGCGCGCAGCGGCGCAACGTGCCCGTGACGCGCGCGCTGCTCGACAGGGCGCTCGCGGGCATGTCGCTCGCGGCGCTCCTCCACTCGTGCAAGGTACCGGTCGCGCCCGCGCCGGGCCGCAGCGCGTGCCACTGTGTCACTGTGTCACTGGACTGGCATCATAGATGTCAAGGTTTGCATTGTCCGCAGTGGGAGGGCGGCGTCCCCCTGCCGTCGCGCGGGGTGCGGTGCGTCAGCGTGGAGGCGCTCCACGCGCCCCTCTACCTCGGCGGCAGGTCGGTCGCATCTCCGAGCCCACTCACTACTTAATCTGCTTTAGCTTATCACCCTCCACACAGTTACTCTGTGTTGTATTATTCAAACATTCGAGATGATCTGTCACATATAAATTGGAATTGTAAGTTCCAATTATCTAAGAGCGTTGACGAAATGGTTGATATTTTCTTTGACACCATTTCCCCAATCATATCAAAGCATACTCCAATTTCTATAAAGGGCAGCCAAAGCTATCCATTTTGGTTTAGTCGATCTTTACTCAAATGTCTTAAAGAAAAAGCTAAATTCCATCTTAAGTTCAAAAAATATTCTAATCCTAGAGACAAAATTACTTACGACTTGCTTCGCGAACGTTGCAATAATTTGATAAATGAGTGTTACTCGTCATTTAAAAACGAAGCAAAAACTCATATTAAGAATAATCCAAAATACTTCTGGAAATTCATAAAATCAATGAGATCAAACAGTAACACTATCCCTGATGTGATGTTTCTAGAAGACAAAAACGTCAAGGGTGGAAAGGATATAATGTGAACTGTTTTCTAAACATTTCCTTTCTGTTTACAATAATAAAGATACAACAGAAAATATATCTAACCTGTCTGATGAGTGTCTTAATACGTCACCATCTTTAAATGGTATTATAGTTTCAGAGTCGGACATCCTGAGGTCTCTCCAGCAGACGAACACGAATAAGGGTTCGGGTCCTGACTCCATACACCCTTTATTTTTAAAGAATTGTGCTCTCCAACTCTCTAAGCCATTGCATTTAATATTTAGCAAATCTCTTTCCACTGGCATTTTTCCTGCAAAGTGGAAACTTGCGCACATAACTCCTGTTCCCAAAAAGGGTGACCAGTCAGATATTTCTAACTACCGACCTATTTCTATATTATCAGCTTTCGGAAAACTTTTTGAGTCCCTGGTCCACAAACAATTATACTTCCATTTAAAATCATTTTTTAACCCACAGCAATTTGGATTCCTACCGGGCAGATCAACAACGTCTAATCTAGTTAGTTATGTCAGTGACATTAATGAAGCCCTTGAAAATAAACTAGAAGTGCATGCTGTCTATACTGACTTTTCAAAGGCATTTGATGTTGTTGATCACAAAACCCTCATTTGCAAACTAGGACATGCAGGTATTTGCGGTTCGCTCCTAAGATGGTGTGAATCGTACCTTCACAACCGATCTCAAATAGTTATGATTCGTGGTTTTAAGTCTTTGCCTCAGTTTGTGCCGTCTGGAGTACCCCAGGGCTCTCATCTTGGACCCCTTTTCTTCCTGGTTTTCATCAATGATCTGTGCGACAATATCAAGTCAATGTTTAAAATGTTTGCTGACGATTTAAAATTATATCGAGTTATTAACTCCATGGATGATATTTCTATTCTTCAAAGTGACTTGTACACTGTATGTGACTGGTGTCACCGCAATAAAATGACACTGAATGCCTCTAAATGCTTTCATTTAAAATTCAGTCGAAAACGAACTCCTACGCCGGCCACATACAAGATCAAAGATACTCCAATCAATGAAGTTTCTCATATTCGTGACCTAGGTGTTATTTTGGATCAAAAACTGAATTTTCGTGAACACATTAGCAATATATCTCGCAAGGGGGCACGCTTGGCAGGTTTTGTGATTCGAAAAACAAAAATGTTTAAGGAACCCGGCATTTCCATATTACTATTCAACTGTTACGTTCGTAGTCTTCTGGAATACTGCAGTCCAGTATGGAGCCCATTCTATGCAGCTCACATCAATAGGTTAGAAAGGCTTCAAAAGCAGTTTATGTACCACCTAACCTACTCGGACAATAAATGTCGCACCCTTACATCATATGAGTTACGACTAGATCACTACAATGTGATTCCTCTCTCGCTGAGGAGAGAAGTAGCTGACGCTGTATTTCTCCTTAAGGTTGTTCAAGGAGTGATAGATTGTCCCGATTTGCTGCACAGGTTGGATCTCAGTGTACCTCGCCACTGTAACCGCACTCAAAACAGAAAGTCATTCCACCTTCGAACTTGCCGTACTAACTTTGGTCAACAGTCACCTATATATCGCATTTGTTGTTTTTTTAATAAGCATAACAAATTATTTGACGTTTTCAGCTCATCGGTTAAAACTGTAAAAACATGCTTACTTAGTAAGTAAGCATGTTTTTACAGTTTTAACCTTAGCTTTTAACCTTTTAGCCTATTTAGTTTATTTTGATATTTTTTTATTTATTGTAATTTATGGTTTAAATTTGTTTTATTTTTATTTGTATTTGTATTGTTAGTTTACTAGTTTCTTCCAGCATATGTATAATATTTTTTTTTATATATGCATGCTGTGTTTCCCTCCAGAAGGTCGTACACTATATAGTTTTTATTTAATTTTATTTTATTGTTGTAATGTGTAACGCCCAGTTTGGGAGACCTAATAAAAAAAAAAAAAGTATGTTCCGCAACACTCACTCACTCACTCACTCACTCACTCACTCACCGCGGTGATCATATCTGTTGGAAACTGTTTGAGTGTTTGATTATGGTGTGGATAGAGTTTTTTACATTTTCCACATGTGCGTTAACAACGTTATTGTACATAGAGTTGTTAAGGCGCATCTAACATTATACATAAGTATACATCCAATTATTTACTTATACATACACCTGAAGCTGCTGATACTTTTATAAGAGAGTATATCTAGTTTATGTTACTGTGTGATCAATAATGCGTACATATCAACGTATCTAACAAAACATATTTACGTACATATTTGTGAGTGGTGACTGTTGTGGATTGAGTAATGATGATGATGTGTGGGGTGGGATGTGGGGCGGGTGTTGTTCAGGTACGTGAAGCTGAGCCGCGCGCTGCCGCAGAGTCCGTGGGTGGTGGGTGGCCGCCGCGTGATGGACTCCTCCGTGCAGGAGATCATCTTCCGTCCGCTTGCGGAGCTGTACGGGTCGGTACCTGTGCGTGGTGGGGTGTGGCGTGGTGTGGCGTGGTGTGGCGCGGTGTGGTGACGCGCTCGTGTCGTGTGCAGGTGGGACGCCGCGGAGGCGGAGGGGCGCGTCAAGTTCGTGTCGGCGGGCCGCGAGGACGTGGACGTTCGCTGCCTCGGCGCCGGGAGACCTTTCGCGCTCGAGGTACATAGGTCACTCTCCCCCCTCAACTAACTACCACCCCGATCAAAAGGGAACGACACTCGGCGATTTGTGATGCTCGACAATAATCAATATTTATAATATAGTGTGAATATATATGCAGCCAGAAGTAGAGATAAACTCATTTGTCAACCTGCAAAAAAAGGTTAAAAAATATTTTTCATTTTCATATTGTGACCCTATCTCAGTCCCACGCGGGCAAAGCCGCGGCAAAATTTAATTATTTGGTTCGTGTATGTATTTGTAGAGTACCTATTGTGTCCATTCATCGGTCGAGAGATTCATTCATGATACGTTAGCGCGCACACGTGCGCGTGCGCGTGCGCATGCGCGTGTGCGGCGCTAGCGTCTGCACGTAAAGTGGTACGCGACGCGCGGTTGCAGATCTCGGACCCGCGCCGGATGCTGTCGCCGGAGGAGCTGAGCGCGGCGTGCGCGCGCATCGGGGAGTCGCAGCGCGTGCGCGTCCACACCCTCACCTACGTCACTAAGTGAGCGCCCGAAACTCTCACTCAACCATTATACATAATACAAAGTTTAAAAAAAGGATGTACGGTCGCACACCCGGGTTTGATATTTGTGATAGGTTGTGGAGAGAAAGTCACTGCTAAACTTTGATTGATATATTTGATAAAAAGTACTTTTAATGATAATTGATATTGATACTGATAATTAATGATAATGAGCCGCGCGGCGTGATCGCCGCTTGATTGCGTACTGATTCTGGTTTGGTTGCTTATGGGTAAAGTGCAACGCGGCGGGAATTATGTAGGTCGATATGCGAGGTGCCTCGTATATGCACTCACCTACTCACTGTACTAGCTGTATTACGTGTCAACTCGGCAACCGCTCGCTGCGGGGATATGATACGGTTTACTGACTCCCGAGAATGTTATTCAAACTTTGAGACTCCGTCCGCCCCGGCTCGGCTCGGTTCGGCTCGGCTCGGCTCGGCTTGCTAGTTTACAATAATAATATATCGCGGTGTATAGCGGGTGACGTGTGCGAGTGCGAGTGCGAGTGCGAGTGCGAGTGCTGCATATCGCATGTGTAACACGTGCGCGTTGAGTCCGCAGGGAGAAGCTGTGCGAGCTGAAGCAGGGCGAGGAGAGCAAGCACAAGACGTACGAGGCGCTCTGCGTGAAGCTCACGCACACCGAGCGCGACCTGGTGAGTACAGCGTACACGTGTCTCTCTGTGCGTGTGCGCGTCACTGTGTACTGAGCCGTGTGTCGGGTGTGTCTGTGTGTCGGGTGCGCAGGCGGAGGGGATGACGGCGTCGTGCCCCGTGGTGGTGCACGAGCGGGACGTGGCGCGCCTCAACACCTGGTGCACTGCCGACACGCGCATCCTGCAGCGCACGCCGCTGCGCGTGCTGCACCGCCGCACGCTGCTCGACCGCCCGCGCCGGCTGCTCGCGCTGCACGCCACGCGGCTGCCCGGTACGTACGACACCCTACCGCGCGCGACACGACGCGACGCGTCACCCGACGTGACCGCGTCCGTCCGTCCGTCTGTCTGTGTTGCAGATCACCCGCGGCTGTTCCTGGTGCGCGTGCAGACGGAGGCGGGCACCTACGTGAAGGAGTGGGTGCACGGCGAGGCGGGGCGCACGCGGCCCTCGCTGCGCGACGCGCTCGGCGCGCGCTGCGACATCCTCGCGCTCGACGTCGCCACCGTGCACCTCGCGTGGCCATGACGCGCGCGCACCCACCGGCAACACCGCCCGCTCACAACACATCATAATGATAACAATAAATTAATATTACAATCATGTTGTATTATTTTACCGTGAGAGAGTGAGAGTGTGCGGGTTCGAGGTCGGGCCTGGTTGGATGTTTGTGTTCGGCGGCGCGCCGCGCCGGTCGTCAGTGCGCGCAGAGGTGTGGGGCTTCATAGGTTAAATAAAACACGAGAAACTATCACGATAAAGGGTTAGGTATATTGTTCATCACACAAATATGTTACAAATAAATATATATATAAACAAGGAAATGTCAGTATTTTGCAAGTTTGGGAATAAGACTAACAAGTATAACTATAATTTTCAATTATAAGCTTAAAGATGCAAGTGTGTCAAGGGTTTCATCGATAAAAGACTTAGGTGTCACATTGGACTCTAAGTTATTATTTGATGTGCATATTAATAATATGGTCAATAAAGCCTCTAAGTCTTTGGGTTTTGTTATAAGAACGTCGGCTGAGTTTCAACAGGTTAAAACATTTAAGATTCTTTACTGCTCATACGTGAGGAGTCACCTCGAGTATGCATGCCAGGTTTGGAACCCAGTCTACAACACTTATATTACCCGCTTAGAACGAATACAAAAACGGTTCTTGAAATACCTTCAGTACAGAACTAAAACATATATGCCTGATTATTCTAGGCGTTGCAAACAATTCCACCTTCTTCCATTATCGGAGAGAAGGCGTATGGCTGATCTCTCGTATCTCACGGACATTGCTAGCGGTAGGATCGACTGTCCAGAGTTGGTAGCGCGGCGCGGCTGGGTGTTCGCACTCCCGGCGCCGCCGCATCACGCAGGCAACATAATTTACTTGATGTGCCAATAGCGAGTACCAATTACAGACAAAATTCATTTTTAATAAGAGCGTGCAGATGTTTTAATGCTACCGTGCGTGAGGTGGATATTGATATCTTCAATACTTCCTCTACGCGACTAAAGAGTATATTGAGCAAATCATTCTTTAGTACATAATTGCTAATAATTTATATATAATAATTTTGTGTGTTAGTGTTTGTATGTCTACGTTATTTTTTGGTTTAATATCAGTGTTATATCTATTCGTGGAAACTTTTAATTGGCCCTCTGTATTTATATTTGTGTTTTTTGTTTCCTACTAGCTGTTAGTTTCCCTAAGAGTCTTAAATAAAATAAAATAAGTATCGGTTTGCTTTAATTTAAAAATTGATCTCAAACATTTTTTTTGAGCTTTGAATATTCGTTCCCTTTCTGCACAGTTACCCCAAAATATTATTCCACATCTTAAGGTGAGGTGGACGTAACATAAGCATGAAATGCTGTTAACACTGTTTCTGTGTTCGCTATTTAGGATAGCATAAGTATATACAAAGCGTATGAGAATCCACTCATCTTCATGCCGCATGCATGCATGCATATGTACTCCGCGTGATGTTACCATGTCAAATTACTATCAATATTAATTCCCAAAAATGGTATGTCATTAATATCATCATTCAAATTCACGTGTTATAGTTACACACACATTACAACAATATGTCACACATATAACACTACACACACATTACAACAATATGTCACACATATAACACTACACACACATTACAACAATATGTCACACATATAACACTACACACACATTACAAAAATATGTCACACATATAACACTACACATCGTTGGAGTGGTCAATGTATGTACACAGACACGCGATCACGACAGAGCCTGCCGCCGCGCCGTCGCACAACCATATCAGAGGCGTAAACTGTATCTGTCTCTGTGTGTGCATGCACACGAGTGTTCACACTGTGGTGTGGGTGGGTGTGTGCCCGGAGCCCCGCAGCAGGGTGGGACGTACACACACGCTGGAGACGCACAACGCTCTCCGCCTCCGCCTCCGCTTCCACTATATGAATGCGATGCGTTGCGGTGCGGGCGCGGTGCGGTGCGGTGCGGCGCGCCGGTGCGGCGCGCCGGTGCGGCGGTGCACACGCAGACGGTCCGCGTCGCCGCCATAGCGTTGCCATCCGGAGGAGAGCCGTGTGTCTTAAACAACATTAAGCATTGTGTAACCGTTGATGTATTTATTGGTATATGACTTGGATATTATTATTTGAGAAGATATTATGCTTTCAGATTAGCCCCATGCGAATTAAATCTAAATCCGATCAAAAAAAAAGCCGTTGAAACTGACAGCTATTGAAACTGACAGCTGTTGAAAGTGACAGCTGTTGAAAGTGACAGCTGTTGAAAGTGACAGCTGTTGAAAGTGACAGATGTTGAAACTTCTTCTTCTTCTTAATTGATGGCTGCAGAGGCTATGTTGAAACTGACAGCTGTTGAATGTGACAGCTGTTAAAAGAGACAGCTGTTGAAAGTGACAGCTATTGAAACTGACAGCTGTTGAAAGTGACAGCTGTCAAAAGTGACAGATAATGAAACTTACAGCTGTTGAAAAAGACAGCTGTCAAAAGTGACAGATATCGAAACTGACAGCTGTTGAAAGTGACAGCTATTGAAACTGACAGCTGTCAAAAGTGACAGCTGTTGAAACTGACAGCTGTTGAAAGTGACAGCTGTCAAAAGTGACAGATGTCGAAACTTACAGCTGTTGAAAGAGACAGCTGTCAAAAGTGACAGATGTCGAAACTGACAGCTGTTGAAAGTGACAGCTGTTGAAAGTGACAGATATCGAAACTGACAGCTGTTGAAAGTGACAGCTATTGAAACTGACAGCAGTCAAAAGTGACAGCTGTCATAAGTGACAGATGTTGAAACTGACAGCTGTCAAAAGTGACAGATGTTGAAACTTACAGCTGTTGAAAGAGACAGCTGTCAAAAGTGACAGATGTTGAAACTGACAGCTGTTGAAAGTGACAGCTGTTGAAAGTGACAGCTATCAAAAGTGACAGATGTTGAAACTTACAGCTGTTGAAAGAGACAGCTGTCAAAAGTGACAGATGTCGAAACTGACAGCTGTTGAAAGTGACAGCTATTGAAACTGACAGCTGTTGAAACTGACAGCTGTTGAAAGTGACAGCTGTTGATAGTGACAGATGTTGAAACTGACAGCTGTTGAAAAAGACAGCTGTAAAAAGTGGCAGATGTTGAAACGGACAGCTGTTGAAAGTGACAGCTGTCAAAACTTACAGCTGTTGAAAGTGACAGCTGCCAAAAGTGACAGCTGTCAAAAGTGACAGCTGTTGAAAGTGACAGCTGTCAAAAGTGACAGATGTCGAAACTGACAGCTGTTGAAACTGACAGCTGTCAAAAGTGACAGATGTTGAAACTGACAGCTGTTGAAAGTGACAGCTGTTGAAAGTAACAGCTGCCAAAGTGACAGCTGTTGAAAGTGACGGCTATCAAAAGTGACCGATGTTGAAACTGACAGCTGTTGAAAGTGTCAGCTGTTGTAAGTGACAGATGTTGAAACTGACAGCAGGTTGAAAGTGACAGCTGTCAAAAGTGACAGATGTTGAAACTGACAGCTGTTGAAAGTGACAGCTGTGAAAAGTGACCATTGGGTCATCGAATGACCAAACGAAGGTTTTTTTTTTTTTTTTGTTCGCCCCCTGCTTGAGGGGACGAGGCGATTCCCTCTGACATAATCAGAGACTTTTTCCATGATTTTTATTTTATTTATCTGATAGTTTTTATAAGAAGGGAAGAGAAGAGAAGAAAGTTTTTAAGGCGTATTTTGTGTTACGAACTTAAATTTGTTTGCTTTCGGCATTATTCCATGTTTTTATCTATTTATATATGTGAACTTAATTTTTTCCGCTGTGTATTAATTTTGAATCTATATGTCACTTATGAATTTTAATATTGTTTGGTTTTGTTTCATGTTTTTTATCCATGTATAAGACAAGCCTCCGCCTCCGGACCACGGACACGTATCTCCCCGTCCGCCGCCGCGCCGCCGCGCCGCGCCGGATGTCTCCTCATCCGGGGGAGCGTACCTACCCATCTTGAAATACCAGTGTACACAGTAAAGGAGAGCGTCTAAACTATTATAATCAGATAACTTGGGGATGATCGCCTTGTCAGCTGTGATGTCACTTGTGTCTAGGTATGTGAAAGATAAACTCTACATTCTTAAGTAGTGTGATGTTGTCAAAGTGAGTGGGGTCCCATTTGTGGGAAACCGTTTCTCCCCACTCGTTGGCTAAGTAGGTAACAGGTTTGTATACGAGAGTAGTAGAGAGTAGTAATGCCAGACGACATTGAGAGGTTTGGCTATTCTTTGTGATATTTATAAAATGGTCTACAGAATTATTTCTTGAACATCTTGTTGATACCTATGTGAAACTGCAGGTCGAGCCTGCACTCCCTCCTTCTCCTTCTTCATCACTGTCAATAGAGAGAGAGGAGAGCTCAAAGAGTGATACTCAAAGTGGCCACTTTTCGCCCTTTCTTTTTCCCCACTAACCTGCTATATAAATCTTTTAAAGTGTTAACAGTTCGGCAGTTATTTATAATGAACATAGTACTAAAGCAGCACGCAGCCCTTCCCTACACCACTGAACATACTAACAAAACACGGAAAGAGGTAGGTAGGTAGGTAGGTAGGTAGGTAGGTAGGTAGGTAGGTAGGTAGGTAGGTAGGTAGGTAGGTAGGTAGGTAGGTAGGTAGGTAGGTAGGTAGGTAGGTAGGTAGGTAGGTAGGTAGGTAGGTAGGTAGGTAGGTAGGTAGGTAGGTAGGTAGGTAGGTAGGTAGGTAGGTAGGTAGGTAGGTAGGTAGGTAGGTAGGTAGGTAGGTAGGTAGGTAGGTAGGTAGGTAGGTAGGTAGGTAGGTAGGTAGGTAGGTAGGTAGGTAGGTAGGTAGGTAGGTAGGTAGGTAGGTAGGTAGGTAGGTAGGTAGGTAGGTAGGTAGGTAGGTAGGTAGGTAGGTAGGTAGGTAGGTAGGTAGGTAGGTAGGTAGGTAGGTAGGTAGGTAGGTAGGTAGGTAGGTAGGTAGGTAGGTAGGTAGGTAGGTAGGTAGGTAGGTAGGTAGGTAGGTAGGTAGGTAGGTAGGTAGGTAGGTAGGTAGGTAGGTAGGTAGGTAGGTAGGTAGGTAGGTAGGTAGGTAGGTAGGTAGGTAGGTAGGTAGGTAGGTAGGTAGGTTAGGTTAGGTTAGGTTAGGTTAGGTTAGGTTAGGTTAGGTTAGGTTAGGTTAGGTTAGGTTAGGTTAGGTTAGGTTAGGTTAGGTTAGGTTAGGTTAGGTTAGGTTAGGTTAGGTTAGGTTAGGTTAGGTTAGGTTAGGTTAGGTTAGGTTAGGTTAGGTTAGGTTAGGTTAGGTTAGGTTTTTTTTTTTTTTTTTT
>OX375790.1:0-27500 GCA_947359385.1 Chesias legatella
CTAACCTAACCTAACCTAACCTAACCTAACCTAACCTAACCTAACCTAACCTAACCTAACCTAACCTAACCTAACCTAACCTAACCTAACCTAACCTAACCTAACCTAACCTAACCTAACCTAACCTAACCTAACCTAACCTAACCTAACCTAACCTAACCTAACCTAACCTAACCTAACCTAACCTAACCTAACCTAACCTAACCTAACCTAACCTAACCTAACCTAACCTAACCTAACCTAACCTAACCTAACCTAACCTAACCTAACCTAACCTAACCTAACCTAACCTAACCTAACCTAACCTAACCTAACCTAACCTAACCTAACCTAACCTAACCTAACCTAACCTAACCTAACCTAACCTAACCTAACCTAACCTAACCTAACCTAACCTAACCTAACCTAACCTAACCTAACCTAACCTAACCTAACCTAACCTAACCTAACCTAACCTAACCTAACCTAACCTAACCTAACCTAACCTAACCTAACCTAACCTAACCTAACCTAACCTAACCTAACCTAACCTAACCTAACCTAACCTAACCTAACCTAACCTAACCTAACCTAACCTAACCTAACCTAACCTAACCTAACCTAACCTAACCTAACCTAACCTAACCTAACCTAACCTAACCTAACCTAACCTAACCTAACCTAACCTAACCTAACCTAACCTAACCTAACCTAACCTAACCTAACCTAACCTAACCTAACCTAACCTAACCTAACCTAACCTAACCTAACCTAACCTAACCTAACCTAACCTAACCTAACCTAACCTAACCTAACCTAACCTAACCTAACCTAACCTAACCTAACCTAACCTAACCTAACCTAACCTAACCTAACCTAACCTAACCTAACCTAACCTAACCTAACCTAACCTAACCTAACCTAACCTAACCTAACCTAACCTAACCTAACCTAACCTAACCTAACCTAACCTAACCTAACCTAACCTAACCTAACCTAACCTAACCTAACCTAACCTAACCTAACCTAACCTAACCTAACCTAACCTAACCTAACCTAACCTAACCTAACCTAACCTAACCTAACCTAACCTAACCTAACCTAACCTAACCTAACCTAACCTAACCTAACCTAACCTAACCTAACCTAACCTAACCTAACCTAACCTAACCTAACCTAACCTAACCTAACCTAACCTAACCTAACCTAACCTAACCTAACCTAACCTAACCTAACCTAACCTAACCTAACCTAACCTAACCTAACCTAACCTAACCTAACCTAACCTAACCTAACCTAACCTAACCTAACCTAACCTAACCTAACCTAACCTAACCTAACCTAACCTAACCTAACCTAACCTAACCTAACCTAACCTAACCTAACCTAACCTAACCTAACCTAACCTAACCTAACCTAACCTAACCTAACCTAACCTAACCTAACCTAACCTAACCTAACCTAACCTAACCTAACCTAACCTAACCTAACCTAACCTAACCTAACCTAACCTAACCTAACCTAACCTAACCTAACCTAACCTAACCTAACCTAACCTAACCTAACCTAACCTAACCTAACCTAACCTAACCTAACCTAACCTAACCTAACCTAACCTAACCTAACCTAACCTAACCTAACCTAACCTAACCTAACCTAACCTAACCTAACCTAACCTAACCTAACCTAACCTAACCTAACCTAACCTAACCTAACCTAACCTAACCTAACCTAACCTAACCTAACCTAACCTAACCTAACCTAACCTAACCTAACCTAACCTAACCTAACCTAACCTAACCTAACCTAACCTAACCTAACCTAACCTAACCTAACCTAACCTAACCTAACCTAACCTAACCTAACCTAACCTAACCTAACCTAACCTAACCTAACCTAACCTAACCTAACCTAACCTAACCTAACCTAACCTAACCTAACCTAACCTAACCTAACCTAACCTAACCTAACCTAACCTAACCTAACCTAACCTAACCTAACCTAACCTAACCTAACCTAACCTAACCTAACCTAACCTAACCTAACCTAACCTAACCTAACCTAACCTAACCTAACCTAACCTAACCTAACCTAACCTAACCTAACCTAACCTAACCTAACCTAACCTAACCTAACCTAACCTAACCTAACCTAACCTAACCTAACCTAACCTAACCTAACCTAACCTAACCTAACCTAACCTAACCTAACCTAACCTAACCTAACCTAACCTAACCTAACCTAACCTAACCTAACCTAACCTAACCTAACCTAACCTAACCTAACCTAACCTAACCTAACCTAACCTAACCTAACCTAACCTAACCTAACCTAACCTAACCTAACCTAACCTAACCTAACCTAACCTAACCTAACCTAACCTAACCTAACCTAACCTAACCTAACCTAACCTAACCTAACCTAACCTAACCTAACCTAACCTAACCTAACCTAACCTAACCTAACCTAACCTAACCTAACCTAACCTAACCTAACCTAACCTAACCTAACCTAACCTAACCTAACCTAACCTAACCTAACCTAACCTAACCTAACCTAACCTAACCTAACCTAACCTAACCTAACCTAACCTAACCTAACCTAACCTAACCTAACCTAACCTAACCTAACCTAACCTAACCTAACCTAACCTAACCAGTCGCGCACCAGCCGCAGACGCGAGTGCCACGTTTTAAAGCCGCTCCGCGCTCGAAAAATCCCCAAAAATAGAAAATTTGACCCGATTTCCGCGAAAGTTGTATCAGAAGACGCAGCTCGTTGAGCTGAACCTGGGCGTGGAAAAATTTTTCCCCTAGGACGATTTTTCGCGAAGTTTTCTTTGTTTGACGTGGATTTTGAAACGTTTTTTGGATTTTTCTCTGGATCTGCAGCGACGACCCACACGGTATTTAGTACCAAAAGAAGCGCCTCCAGGAGCTGTACACGCTGGTGTTTTCCGCGGGAAAATCCGACTTTTCCCCGAGGAGTTATCGAGCAGAAAAACAACATCCGGTTTTTCAAGTTGAGAAGGAGAGGAGTGGGACATCTGCTCGACCCACCAATAGAAGCGGACACTCAGTGGCAGCCGGGAGGCACTTTGAAAACAGAAAAAAGTTAAGTTTAAGTGTTATTACCAAGTAGTTTTGTAAATGTGCAGTTGGCCTTAATTTTCAAAATTTTTTATCTCGATTTTGGCAGTGGGAACATATATTTATTTTTATGCCCCCGGATAGTCCTAGGACTACTCTACCCACTGCCAAAAAATCAGCACCTGTTCATACTAAAAAATTCGGAGAAATTGGCAAAAAAACAACTCAAAATTTTAAAGGTCAGCTGCAATACAAACTTAATTTTTCTGTTTTTGTTAAGTTTGTCACATAAAAGTTGCCAAATTGTTTAAATTTAAATTGTTACATTATAAAGAGGGTATAGGCCCACATATTCCCCATTGATACCCCCTACCCCAAATCATCCCCCACCCCAGGAATTGCATTTTTAAAATTATTAAAAAGTTAGAAAAATTTTTTGTGCTTTCCCCCAATAACTTAAAAATATTTTGGACCTTAATTTCATCCCCTGGACCCCTCCCCTTCCTTTTTGACATATTTATCCCCCCTCTTTATAATACAAAATTTGACGCTGCATCCTATACTGGTGCGTGTACGTAATATTATAAGTTAATTTTAATTGTATTATGTTGTAATTTATTGTCTGTATTGTTTCCCTTAAGAAACAAAAAATTTATTTTAAAAACTGGACTTAGAAAAATTTCGTCCAAATTTTCTGGGACTTAGAGAAATTTCAAAAATTTCTTGGACTCAGAATAATTTTCTGAAAAATTTTGACAAAGAAAAATTGACTAAAATTGTTTTAATTAGAGTTATAGTTAGTCTTGGACTTGGAAAACTTTCTTAAAAGGTTTTTCAAAAATTTTGAACTTAGAAAATTTTAAGGCCACTTTGGACTTAGAAAAATTTCGGTAAACTTGGACTTGGAAAATTTTTCAAAATTTGGACCAGGAAAAAATTGTTAAAAAATTGTTTGCATTTGAATCTATATAGTCTATAGACACAGAAAAATTGTAATTCGTTCCCCAAAAAATTTTTTGGGGACTTAGAATATTTTAACAAGATTTGGACTTAGAAAATTTTTTATTATTTTATTATTTTGAACAAAAATTTTTATACATTGTAACTCTGTTAAGACTAGAAGAATACTTACCTTTCTTCACCAAACGCAATAATTTTGACAATAAAATTCTTGACACACTTACCAGGACTCTGTAGACCCACTCCAACCCGCTGCACGTAGACCGTAGCCGGCACTGGAACCTGGAAAACCTGCAACACAACACAAAATTAGATTAGTACATAGAATTTACATTATACATTTTTACACTTTTACAATTAGTTATTTACAACTTTTACAAATTTACTTTTAATTTAACAATTGACACAGCCCTTTGACTATACAATATGTTCGGTCACAGAACACCCACCAAAAGAGGTAGTAGCGGCGAAAAAAGCCAGACAGCGATGCCCGAAGTAGACAAAATTGAGGTCATCTCTAAGGTCCGGAGGAGCATAGGAGAGTGGGAAACGGGACAGCAGGAGAAGCCTGCGAAACCCCGGAGTCCCGCAAAGAAACCTCCTACAGGACTTACAAAGCCAAAACCACAGTCCTCACAGGACACTAAGGTACCTCCACCACGAAGACCATCGGCGGAGCAGCCTAGTAGTCCTCCCCAAAAGCAGGAAGCAGCAAAGCACGTAGACAGGCTCACGGAAGCGAGAGCCTGTCTCACAAAAGCAAAACTGCACCTGGCCAACTCTCGAAACCTGAAAACAGAGATCAAAGACGGAGTCCTGCAGGCAATCGAGAGGCTGTACCAACTGGTGAAAGAGTCGGAGCTGGATAAGGGGAAAAAGCGGACGGAAGAGAAAGAGCCCATAAAGACAAAAGAGCCAGAAACATTAACAGTCAGTAATGAAAGCGAACTGGTGAAGAAAATTGGCGAACATGCACTGCTGTTAAAGGACAATACCGATAAAATTGAAAAGCTCCAAGAGACCCTGGCCGCAAAAACCTACGCGAGTGTGGTGGCAGCGCCTCCTAGGAGGCAAGCCCCAGAGCAAGCTGCGCTACACTCGCTCGTGGTAACGGCCACGGACGAAATGGAGACCGGGGAAGATGTCCTAAATAGAATTAGAAAAGCAGTAAAAGCAAAGGAAGGAGGCATTGAAATAGAAAGAATAAGAAAAGCAAAGGATAGAAAAATCATAGTGGGCTGCCGAACAGAGGAGGAAAGAAAGAAAGTGAAAGAGAGGTTAAAAGATGAAAAAGAATTAAAGGTAGAAGACATCAAGAACAAAAATCCGCTTATCGTATTCAGAAACGTCCTGCAATACAATACCGACGAGGACATCCTGGCCGCATTGAGGAAACAAAATGGGGCCATCTTCAGCGGGCAGGACGATGAAAAGATTGAGCTTGCATACAAAATGCGCACCAGAAACCCGCACACCGCCCATATGGTGGTGAGGGTGACCCCGCAGCTGTGGCAGAAGCTGGTGGATGCAGGATCCGCGCTGATAGACCTGCAGCGGGTCAGGGCAGAGGACCAGTCGCCATTAGTGCAGTGCTCCCTCTGCCTTGGCTACGGCCATGGTAAGCGGTTCTGCACGGAAACCGTAGAGAAGTGCAGCCACTGCGGGGGCCCACACAAGAAAGCGGAGTGTGCAGATTGGTTGGCCGGCAGCACACCATCGTGCTGCAACTGCACGCAGGCCAAGCAGGACCGCACAGAGCACAGCGCCTTCAGCAAAGAGTGCCCTGTGCGCCGCAAATGGGAAATGTTAGCACGAGCCACTGTAGCGTACTGCTAAAGTGGCCCAGGGCACAATTTTAGATAATCACACCAGCACCACGGATACCGGGACACTGAATTCGCGGACCCCGGGACGGAAATCCGGTTTGGACGACGGCGGGGCGGGGGAAATTAAACACAACACACACACAACAATCAGACTCACAGTACACAACAAAATTAATACAAAAATTCACAACAAATGGAAAGCAAACTGGACCCCTTTTCATGAGAAAAGGGAACAGTTTCTAATGGATAACACACACACACACAAATTACACAACAAATTAGGAACTCAACTCACCCGACTGTTGTTGTTTAAAGAACCCGCCACGCTGAAAGATGAAGTCGCCACCGGAAAACTGGAAACTCGAGGTGCGGCGAGAGGTGTCCCGAAATCCAACACGCAGAACCTGCAAAACACAACCAAAATTAAAATCACAAAACACACCACATCAGACACACGCGAATTACCATGGCAGTATTGTAAATGGTTAGGGCCATGATAATCATGGTCCACTAATTACAGCAAAGCCGATTTTCGCAAAAATTAGTCATGCAGCAAGCAAGCTTTTTGGTTAAGAAAGGTAAAGGTAGACCATAGGCTTAGCTCTTTTGCAGCAGCTATAAACATCGTGCTCTCAGAGTGTATATTTTAAAAAAAAAAAAAAAAAAAAAAAAAAAAAAAAATCGTAATAAACAAAGTAGATGAGCAAATAGAATTCATATAAATAAAACATGTTTCCATATATATTGATTATATATATAATGTGTAACATAAAAAATGCAATAGATGGCCAATAGTAAATAAATAATTATATTGTAATAAAATCATAGATAATAAGAACAGGATATTGTTTAAAATTGTAAAATTGAAAGTAGTTAAAATATTGTTTGATAGTAATATCGATATTAAATATTGTTAATAAAAATTTATTAGGACATTAGAGACATTAGGCAAAAATGTGTAAAAATAAAAGAAATTGTGCCCATTTATTAAACCCAAGAAACCCATATTACGGATAGGCAAAGCGGGATATAAATTAGGATACCCATAACAAAGATGTTAATTTCACTACTTTTTATAGAGAGTAAGGATATCTTTTTTATAATAAAGAAAGTAAAAAAAAATGAAAAGAAAATAAAAAAAGACTCGGATTATGTCTGAGGGCTCCGGCGGCCCCCCATAAAGGGGGGCAAAAAAAAAAAAAAAAAAAAAAAAAAAAAAAAAAAAAAAAAAAAAAAAAAAAAAAACCTAACCTAACCTAACCTAACCTAACCTAACCTAACCTAACCTAACCTAACCTAACCTAACCTACCTACCTACCTACCTACCTACCTACCTACCTACCTACCTACCTACCTACCTACCTACCTACCTACCTACCTACCTACCTACCATATATATATATAATATATTTTCTTTTCGAAGTAAGACAAAGCCGCGGGTTTTCGTCATCGCGATGCAGGATCTATTAACCGTTTGTAACGCCATCTACAAATCTTACCGCATATTTTTCTTTGTTTGGTTAACATATTTTGCAACACTTCTTTTGAAAACGGCGTATCTTGCAACGTCACATTCAAATGCATGTGATATTTAACAATCAGATATTTTTCTGCTGTTAGATTATGTGTTATGTTATACTCATGAATCTCTTTATCCGGGAACTGTGCACATACACGCCAATACATACCACTACAACAGTTACAGGTAGGTATGTCACGAGTAGGTACCTGCGTATTCTGATCATAACCGAATATTTGTTGCAGCTTCCCTCCCTGGCTGCGGACTAGACAGATATTAGCAATTTAGCCATTTCGAAACTTACGGTCAAATATGGGCGAAGAGTACCGCATCTGACCAGTATAGGCATCGTGTCGGTCGGGTGGGCGTGCCTCGTGGTGGGGAGCACGCTGCCGGCGCGGCGGCGCTGGCGATGCTGGCGGGCCGACTGCTGCAGGGCGTCTCCGCCCTCGCGCCCTTCCTCACCGGAGAGTACACCAGCCCCGAGAACCGCAGCTCCTTCGCCACCTGGAAGATGACGGCGCTCCTCTGCGCCTCCATCTCCTTCCTCGACCTCCTGATAGTCGCGTATTCCCCAGAGACGCCGAGCCGGCTCGCCGACCGCGGCAAGTACGAGGCTAGCGAAGCGCGCGTTCCGATCGCTCCGAAAAACCTACGAAGAGGACGAACTCGGAAAGATGATGGTAGCAAGCAGGATCTCCAGGAGGCGCGTACGGCAAGACGGACACGTAACATTCAGGTCGACGATATTACAAAATGAGTTCTACAAGCCGATATCGGTGACGACGCACCTGTACACGCTGCACTGGGGCGGGGCAGTGGGCCGGGATTAACATCCTGGCGGCCGCGCCGTACGCGGGGGAGTTGGTGGCGGCGCCGGCGGCGGCGGGCGTGGTGACGTCACTCGACACGCAGCGGGTGTATGTCGTCAGGCGCACCGTGCTGTTTTGTACGGTTGCGCTCGACTGTCTCGCTCTCCTCCTCATCGCCGGATACGTGTACGCCAGACCGATTGCCGTACGCTCATCCTGTAGTAGGAGTATCGTTGCTGATGTTCACGGAGGCCACGGGGCCCCCGCCGGCGCTGGCTTCCGCGGGGGAAACATTCCTGCTGCGGTACAAGGGGCTGACCGGCGGCATCAGCTCGCTGTTCCGTTCCGTCGGCATGTTACCATCGGCGAAGAGGTTCCCGCTCGTGACGCGGCGGCTCGGGCCGGGGGGCACGTGCTGCGTGTACGCCTCCATCGCCGCGTACTGCCTGCCGGTGCTGTGGTTTCTTCTGCCCGAAACTAAGGATCAAACTTTGCAGGAAATAGAGAACCAATTCAAAAGCAAAACGATTCCGCCGTTGGAATCTTCGTCTCCTCCTCCGTAGGAGAAGACGAAGATACGAGTAGAGACTACGTGCAAGGTGGGGAACTCACAAAAACACGCAGATAGATAACGGACTAGGATAATCTGATTTGTATTAGTGCCAAAATTAAATAATTGAAGCTAAATGTTATTCCTTATGTGAAATCAGTTAAAAAAAGTTATGTCATCCCTCACGGTTCATCGCTCACCGAATAGGCATTTCATCAAATGTCAAATAGATCCTGAAAACTAAAGACGTGGCCACAAATTATAAAAATAACAATAAAAGCAGAACGCAATTATTGGAAGGTGACGTTCCGCCTGTGTTCAGTAATACCTACTCGTATCCTCTGCGCATGACGAGAGTTTCACGAGTCAAGTCTCCCTCTAGCACCGGGCCGGGATATCAACCTCATCCCAGGCCCTGTCCGACAAACAGACTGCGCTTCACTCCCGCGTCAATACTGTACCTATATGCGCGGGATCACCCCCGTGTTGAGACGTGGTCCTGTGTCCTGTGTCTTGTGTCCTGTGTCCTGGGTCGCACAGTGTGAATGAACAGCCAACTCTCAGGTAGAACGTCCTATTCTCCTTCAGCATATTAGCCTTTTCTGGTGTTTTGTTTAGTTCTTAAAATGTAATATGCATTGTTGCGTCCAATAAAAAGTGTTCTATTGTATGAGTGCAGTAAATAGGTAGTTGCATGGAATTGAACGCGGCACTGTTCCACACTCTTAGTACAGGAACAAGCGCAATGCCAACAAACTGCTGTGGTTGCAATACTTCAAGTTGAACTGTACGGACCATTCATTTAAGAATTAACAAAATTCATACATTGTTAATGTTCTTTCTTATAGATCTATTATTTAACAAAACTCCAAAGAGCGGAATCAGACACGGACCCGCCGCCGCACCTTACAACCGAGCAGTATTGTGTTCCCGCTGCGCTGTTCTGGTAGCGCACCACCCGACGAAAGGAAAGCTATCCCTCCCTTAGGGTTTTCTCGTCTGTTCTTCTCATACGGAGGGTCGGCGCCCAATGTGATCTTATAATTCTTACGACCATTCACGAGTTCCAGCTCGTTGTTTAAGAATTAATCTGAAATAAAGTGTTATCTATTGTGATGTCAAACGTGTATGGGATTTCAAGGTAACATAAATGAAAGACATTTACCACACGCATTAGAATTACAATCAATTATCCAATGTACACGAGGCCTTAAGCTCTCATCTATTATAGGTATTTACGGCAAGCTTCTTAAGGCATAGTTCCTGTAATAAAAAATGTTGGAATACGTGGAGTAGAGTGTCTGCTAAAAAATTTGGAATCAATTTAATTAGCCTTCAAAATGAGCACCCGTCTTCTCTTTCAATTATGCAACAGGTACCTACCTACCTGTGTAGATAGAGTATTTCAAATGTGTCTGCGGCAAGGCGGCGGCGCTTGGAGGGCCATTGTTGTTAGTTGTAAACAATACTTTATCGCAAACTGTGCTGGGCTGTGCTGTGCTGTGCTGTGCTGTGCTGTGCTGTGCTGTGCGGGGCTGTGCTATGCCTGGCTGGGCTGGCACATCATCCGCGGCTCTGTTTAACCTAACTTGATGGTTTGATTTAAGCGATATTTTATTTTCAATATCATCTTTTGGTTAAAAACCGAATGACACATACTACATGCACTGTACTGTAGTCGTTTGAATCCTTTATTTGTAACACGCAACAAGAACTACACAGTGATCTTTAACCGCCGCCAAATAGTGATAAGAACTGAGTAGACTACACTTCAGGTACAATAAAATAAACAAGGGGCAGGCAAACATCGAGACGCATACATTGTAGTGCGGACACTACGCCGCGCGCCGCGCCGAATGAATAGGTGGGACGTTGCTCCCGAATCAGTTACGAGGACATGCTATCGGAGTGTATTAATGTTTACAAGTAGATATTAGCAAACACTGGATAACACGTTTGTTGGAAAAAAAGTAGCTTCTCGGCGGCGCGCTGTTCGTACAGTGTCGCCGCAGCGAGCCGCCTCGCACGCGCTCCCTGCGCACCGAGACGGAGGACGCGAGCGAGCGTGGGCGTGCGCGCGTGCACCGCTTCTCGGCGGCGCGCTGTTCGTACAGTGTCGCCGCAGCGAGCCGCCTCGCACGCGCTCCCTGCGCACCGAGACGGAGGACGCGAGCGAGCGTGGGCGTGCGCGCGTGCACCGCTTCTCGGCGGCGCGCTGTTCGTACAGTGTCGCCGCAGCGAGCCGCCTCGCACGCGCTCCCTGCGCACCGAAACGGAGGACGCGAGCGAGCGTGGGCGTGCGCGCGTGCACCGCTTCTCGGCGGCGCGCTGTTTATACAGAGTGCCGCGGACACCGTTGGTTTCGTATATAAGTATCGCCTTGTAGCGTTGCGTTGAATGCGGCCGCGCGTGTGCTTGTGTGTGCCTCGTGCGCGCTCCACGATTACACAGTCAAGCGTTGCGACGTGACGCGTGTGCACACGTGGATTGTGCGCGACGCCGCGCCGCGCCGTGGTTTGAATACTCTTCGTGCGCACTGCACACTGCACACTGCACACTGCACACGCTCCACGCATTTATGAATTGTAACACGTATTTTATTGAGTAGTGGTGCGCGCCGCGCGGTGCATATCAGCACATCATTCGGGAACACTGCATGCACTTTACCGATATCAAAGTAGCCCATGTGTTAATCCAGCATATCAAATAATAGCACCAATGATAAATTTGAAGTTTTTTTTTTGTAATGTATGTGATATTTGTGTATATAATAAATTAATAAATAAATTTATTAAATCGGTTTCTTTTTCTGTGTTTATCTGTTTTAGGTGTTCTGTGTGTGTTTTCGATGCGTGTGCGCGTGTGTGTGCGCGTGCGCGTGTGCGGTGATGCTGCTCAAGTATTTGATGAGGAATAAATATTATTGATTGTTACTTATATGCTTTCGATTGGCCTCACAACCCAGTCGGTAGTAACTCTGCCTTCTGCGCTGTAGGTCGTGGGTTCAAGTTCCACCTCAGAAAAACATTTGTGTGACGAATATAGATATTTGTTCTGTGCCTAGGTGTTAATAATGTGTATTATAAGTATGTATTTACAAAATAGTATATAATGTATTTGTTATCTGGTTCTCATGACACAAGCTATGCTTAGTTTGTGGCTGCATGAAGATGAGTAGATTCTCATACGCTTTGTATAGGTACCTATGCTGTCCTAAGTAAATAGCGAACACAGAAACAGTTTTAACAGCATTTCATGCTTATGTTGCGTCCACCTTAACATATGGAATAATATTTTAGGGTAACTGTGCAGAAAGGGAACGAATATTCAAAGCTCAAAAAAAGTGTTTGAGATCAATTTTTAAATTAAAGCAAACCGATACTTGTAAGCCTTATTTCCAAACTTGCAAAATACTGACATTTCCTTGTTTATATATATTTATTTGTAACATATTTGTGTGATGAACAATATACCTGCCCCTTTATCGTGATAGTTTCTCGTGTTTTATTTAACCTATGAGCCCCACACCCACACTTCATAATACCCATAAAATTAACGTTTCTTTTTTACACAATTTTTTTTATGAAGATATAAATAAGAGAAATTATTAACAAAATAATTAAGAGTTTGTTGGATAAAATAATGAAACTGCTAAAAATAAATATTCGAAACGCAAATACAATCACTGTGGGGGCCAAACGAGCAGACCAGCGATGAAATCAAATGATATGACATATTTATATGTAGCGATATTGGCATAGAGCGGGCGCGGCGCGGCGCGGCGCCACATATACATAACATAGGTATAAACATATACATAACATAGGTATAAACATATACATAACATAGGCATAAACATATACATAACATAGATTTTTTTTTTTTTTTTTTTTTTTTTTTATTTTTTTTTTTATTGGTTCACTAAACTGGACGATCACATCGTATTCATTAAAAATTCATAATGTTATAACACGCGAGAGTGAACGACCTTCTCGAAGCGAACACTAGATGCAATTAAATTAATCATAACACCTGTAGTAGTACATACACTACTTTCTGAGCTGTTCTTAAATTTTATAAATTATATAAATTTTGAAATATTAATGGTTTTCCAAACATAATAATGGGTTGGTTACTTTGAAGTAAAATAGAAATGTTTAATGGAAGTGACCGATGCACTGAAAATATCCAAGACATGGCAAATGTCATTATATGATGAACACATGCGGTTTAAAGGTGAGCACTGACCATAGTTAGTGCGACTGAAGGCGAGGCTGAACGTTTTCATGTTGTGAAGACGGCTACACGGACGAGGAATGAATAATTCAATTTTTTCAAGTAGATCTGGACTGTCAATTTTTCCATTTATTAGTTTGTGCAAAAACACAACATCGGCAATATTTCGTCTGGTTTGCAGCGTAGGCATTTTAAAATGTAATAGCCTGGACTCGTAAGAGTTTAAATTGCGGCATAGGTTATTAGCATAGGAAAGGTGATACAGGAACTGTTTCTGGAGTCCTTCCAGGCGTTGGACATGTACAGCATAGGAAGGGTTCCAGACAGGACTGCAGTATTCCAAAATAGGTCTCACAAAACAATTGAAAAGAAGAATAGGAATATCCGGATCTTTGAAAAATTTGGTCTGACGTACTACAAAGCCTGACAGACGTGCACCTTTTTTAGCTATAACATCGAAATGATTACGGAAGTCTAGTTTGCTGTCCAACTCAACACCCAGGTCACGTATGCTCGCCACTTCACTTATTCTAACAGAATCGATATAATAATCAGCAGGTAATATATTTAATTTTCTCGAAAATTTTATATGAAAGCATTTAGATGTATTGAGCACCATTTTATTTCTAAAACACCAGTTGCTAATATGCTCTATATCTTTTTGTAGAGAGGATACGTCATCACGGCTGCGAATTACTTTGTATATTTTTAAATCGTCAGCAAAAATCTGGTAACTGGATGTTATATTTGCGCACATGTCATTAACAAACGCCAAAAAAAACAGTGGTCCGAGGTGTGAGCCTTGGGGCACTCCAGAAGAGAGAGTCCTAGCCTTGGATTTGTAACCACGGATCATGACGAGCTGAGATCTGTTGCGAAGATATGATTCACACCATCTAAGTAAAGAGCCACAAATTCCTGCGTGTCCTAACTTTTGTATAAGTAAAGTGTGATCAACTACATCGAAAGCCTTAGAAAAGTCGGTGTAGATGGCATGCACTTCGCATTTGTCCTCCAATGCATCAAGTATGTCACTAACGTAAGCTAAAATGTTCGTGGTCGTGGATCTTGCTGGTAAGAAGCCGTGTTGACGATCATTTAGCAGTGGTTTTAAGTGGTAGTAGATTCTTTCCTGGATCATTGATTCAAAAAGTTTTCCCATTGACGATAAAATTGAAATGGGTCTGTAATTTGCGATATCACATAGATCACCCTTTTTGTGAATAGGAGTGATGTGCGCTAGCTTCCATTTCAATGGGAATGTTCCACATGAAAGAGACTTATTAAAAATGTAATGTAGTGGTTTGACCAAAAGGGTGGAACAAGTTTTTATAAAAATGGGGTGTATGGAGTCGGGACCAGGTCCCTTGTTGATATTGATTCGTTGGAGTGATCGCAGGATATCCTGTTCTGGGAGGTAGCATGAACCCATTGAAACATTAGATCGGATCTCGGGTTCTGAAAAATCTTGTGCTCTTGTTGACGGTTGACTGGGGGAGATTGAGTGAAAATATGCAGAGAAAAGATCGCAGATTTGTTGCCCACCTTGAACATTCTGAGCGTTAAGGAACATTTCATCAGGGATTTCACTACTGTTGGATCTTAATGATTTCACGAAAGTCCAGAAAAACTTGGGATCTTTTTTGATACTATTTTTTGCTTCGGTCTTTAGTTTGTTTATGCATTCAATCAGCATCACGTCACAGCGACTGCGTAGTACTTTATACGATAAGTAATCCCTAGGGTTGGAATATTTTTTGTATCTACAGTGAATTTTTGCTTTTTCTTTTAGAGCCTTGAGTAAGGAACAACTGAACCAGATGGGGTAATTGTTAGTATTTTTACGACAAAAAGGTGTATGTTTCGCGATAATTGGAGTAATTATATTATAAAACAGATCTACGCTTTCATCAATTGTTTGATTCGTCTTGAATTGGTCACTCCAGTTCACTGATTGTAGTTCTTCTTTAATTTTTGAATAATTAGCTTTGTGAAAATTGAAATTTGATGTGTTAGTAACTTTTGGTGGTCTCTGCGGTTTAAGCTTGAACAATATATTCAAAGTAGGATGATGTGTATCTTCTTTGACAAGGGGATGCGCACAGTTTGTTACTTTGAAAATTTCTTTGTGATTAGTTATGACTAGATCAAGTGTACGGCCGTTTGCGTTTTTGATATTGTTTATTTGGAATAGGTCATTGAAAGAAAGTACATCGGTTAATATGCTCTCTATTTGATTCGAGGAGCTCATGGGAAGAAGAGATAGTTTACTTGAGTCCCATTGCCACTCTAAACTCGGAAGATTGAAATCACCTACCAGCAAAATTATAGAGCTTTTTGGCATTTTATGTTGAATTACGTCAGTGATGTTTGATAAAAGATTCTCAAGACCACTGAATGTTACTGGCGGAGGGAGGTATAAAGTGCAAATGCATAACGGAACTACTGAGTTGCCCTGACTCAATTTCACAACAACCCAGAGGTCCTCGCCTTTTGTCTCCCATTTTTGTTTACGTACCGGTTCGTGCTTTTTTAGGACTGCGACAAGAACTCCACCGCCTTCACTTTTTTTAGAAGAAGTAGAACAACGATCGCGCCTAAAATTCATGTATCTGCTATCAAGAAGTTCATGGTCAAAGATAGAGTCGTTCAGCCACGTCTCAGTTAAAATTATTATGTCCAACTCATTTTTCAGTGCATTGGTTAGTATCGTTTCGGTTTTGGTCCTGAGACCTCTGACATTTTGGTAAAGTATGTTGAGGTTAGTGCATTTAATAATAGGATTATACAATGATACCATGAAATTAACTTAAAGTGACTTAAGAGTGTCAAGGTCTTTGAGCACGAAGCTTTTCGAGTTAAAGTCTTTTCTCATAAATATACGGCCGTTCCGCACCCACACAAACTGTATATTCTTGTCTTTAGCGGCTTTGCGGGCAGCTGCATGGAGTTGCTTGTTTGCGGGAGACAGATGCTCATTGATGTACACCGGTTTCTTTTCGCCAGCAAGGCCTACGTGCGAAGAATTCAGTTTTTCACTCGGGCGGACCTTGTTAAAAGTCTTTGCAGCAGCCAGAATCTTGTCCCTCACCAATGGACTAGAGAGTTTTACCACGATCGAGCGAGGCCTGCTGGACTCCTGGTTAATTTTGGCAACGCGATGGTAGTTTAAGAGCTCGTGTTCTGATAAGGGATATCCCACTGTAGTTGCAAGTTGGTGAACAATCGTTTTTAGATTTTCTGAATTATGTTCTGGGACACACTGTATTTCGAGGTTGCAATTCCTAGACTGTTGCTCAAATTGATTTAACCTATATATTTATATATTTAGATATAAACATTATAACATAATTACATATTATAAGTTTTAGTAATTTATTTATTACCGGTTCCTCGTAAGCGGTACAAAAAACTTAATTAGTGATTGATGTAGTCCTCGGATGAATTCCACGCGTAGGGCTAAGTCTCAATAAGCTGCTCTACTACTAGTGAAAATTATGCATAGAACATGTAATTCATTTATTACCGGTTCTTCGCAACGCCCGCACGCACGCACGCATGCCATTTTACACTAAATAATATTTAAACTAATAATGGCGGCCAACACCGCGATTGTGGATCGTCACACGCGCGCCCGCCGCGGGAGGGAGACCGACCACTGCGCGAGAGGTACGTACACGTACACGCGCACGCACTGACGACCGGCGCGCCGCCGAACACAAACATCCAACCAGCTCCGACCTCGAACCCTCACTCTCACGGTAAAATAAACAACATGATTGTAATATTAATTTATTTCACGCCACGCGTCGCGTCGCGTCGCCGTAGGGTGTCGTACGTACCGGGCAGCCGCGTGGCGTGCAGCGCGAGCAGCCGGCGCGGGCGGTCGAGCAGCGTGCGGCGGTGCAGCACGCGCAGCGGCGTGCGCTGCAGGATGCGCGTGTCGGCAGTGCACCAGGTGTTGAGGCGCGCCACGTCCCGCTCGTGCACCACCACGGGGCACGACGCCGTCATCCCCTCCGCCTCGCACACAGACACACGGCTCAGTACACAGTGACAGTGACACACACGCACACACAGAGAGACACGTGTACGCTGTACTCACCAGGTCGCGCTCGGTGTGCGTGAGCTTCACGCAGAGCGCCTCGTACGTCTTGTGCTTGCTCTCCTCGCCCTGCTTCAGCTCGCACAGCTTCTCCCTGCGGACTCAACGCGCACGCGTTACACATGCGATATGCAGCACTCGCACTCGCACTCGCACTCGCACACGCACTCGCACACGCACTCGCACACGCACACGCACTCGTCACCCGCTATACACCGCGATATATTATTATTGTAAACTAACGAGCCGAGCCGAGCCGAGCCGAGCCGAGCCGGGGCGGACGGAGTCTCAAAGTTTGAATAACATTCTCGGGAGTGAGTAAACCGTATCATATCCCCGCAGCGTGCGGTTGCCGAGTTGACATGTACTTGTACAGCGAGTACAGTGAGTAGGTGAGTGCATATGTAGAGGTATAATGGTTGAGTGAGTGTTTCGGGCGCTCACTTAGTGACGTAGGTGAGGGTGTGGACGCGCACGCGCTGCGACTCCCCGATGCGCGCGCACGCCGCGCTGAGCTCCTCCGGCGACAGCATCCGGCGCGGGTCCGAGATCTGCAACCGCGCGTCGCGTACCACTTTACGTGCAGACGCTGGCGGCGCACACGCGCACGCGTGCGCGCTAACGTATAATGAATGAATCTCTCGACCGATGAATGAACACAATAGATACTCTACAAATACATACACGAACCAAATAATTAAATTTTGCCGCGGCTTCGCCCGCGTGGGACTGAGATAGGGTCACAATATGAAAATGAAAAATATTTCTTTATAGCAAAAAAAGACAAGTTTGGTATAACTATAGTAAATAACAAATCAAAATGTACATATGTACCTACTTAGATTTATATAAATGTGATACATTGCTGGGGAGAATAATTTTCCAGTGTCCGTTGATACCCACACTAGATGTAAATCTGTATCGTGGCTATCGTGGGTAAACTGTTATAGATGTCTCGAGGACGAAAACCTTACGTACGGAGAGAACGCCACTGTCTTTATATAAATTTGAGGTGGGACACCTAGGGAAGGGCTTTTTTAACATTATTTTTAACACGGATCTCTGGGCCCGCTCTAATTTTATTAATGTGGTTTTTGGGCACTGCCCCAGGAGGTAATACAGTATGCTACGATACATTGACAAAGTAGATCTTAGTTTCTAAGTTAGCTACATTCTTAAGCTTTCTCATGAAATGTATGAATGTACGAGTTCATTTTTCATTCATTTGTGGTTTGGCAATAAAGAGTTTTTGTATTGTATTGTATTGTATTGTACGAGTTCTGGCGGATACTTTGTCAATATGTTGTTTAAACTTCAAGATTTGGTCCAGTATAATTCCCAAATATTTTACAGAACGTATTCGGCCTATGTCCTCACATGTGCAGTCATCTGCTAATCCGTGGTTGCATCTGTGAAGTTTAAAAGCATAAAGGGATTGCGGGGCCGCAGAAGAATGAGTTTTGTAAAAGCAAAATTAAATGATCTTGGTTATTACTGTGTTAAAAGATTAAAGAAAATAGAGAGATTGTACAATTCGTTTGTTCACCACCTTTTCCAGCAGCATAGAAAACACCCCGAGGAGAATAGGGCGGTAATTATTTGGAATATTTCGAGGACCAGCTTTGTAAATGGGCACACCAGTAGCAATCTTCCAGATATCGGGGAAACAACCTGTTAAAGACTTCTGTTAAATATATAAATTAAAGGCTCATTTATGTCCTCGTTTATCTGTTTAACTAGAAGGTTAGTTATACCATCTATACCAGGAGCCTTGTCAGTTTGCTGGTTACAAATGAGTTTATCTACTTCTGGCTGCATATATTCACACTATATTATATTTATTATTGTCGAGCATCACAAAACGCCCAGTCCCTTTTGATCCGGGTGCTAGGTACGCGAGCGACTGACCTCGAGCGCGAAAGGTCTCCCGGCGCCGAGGCAGCGCACGTCGACGTCCTCGCGGCCCGCCGACACGAACTTGACGCGCCCCTCCGCCTCCGCGGCGTCCCACCTGCACAGGACACGAGCGGGTCACCACACGCGGCACCACGCGTGCGTCACATCACGCCACACCACGCCACGCACAGGTACCGACCCGTACAGCTCCGCAAGGGGACGGAAGATGATCTCCTGCACGGAGGAGTCCATCACGCGGCGGCCACCCACCACCCACGGACTCTGCGGCAGCGCGCGGCTCAGCTTCACGTACCTGAACAACACCCGCACACATCACATCATCTGTTACCAATGGACAACAGTCAGCACCGACACAGCCTCGCCACCACACAGTGTGCGTCCGCGTCCATACCAGCCCGCCCGCTCGCACACAAATATGTACGTAAAGATGTTTTGTTACATACGTTGATATGTACGCATTATTGATTACACAATAACTTAAACTAGATATTCCCTCTTGTAAAAGTATCAGCAGCTTCAGGTATATGTACAAGTAAATAATTGTATGTACTTACTTATGTATAATGTTACCTACATGCGCCTTAACAACTTTATGTACAATAACGTTGTTAACGCACATGTGGTAAATGTAAAAAACTCAAAAAATAATCAAACACTCTTTCTCTCACAGTTTCTAACAGATTCTTCTAACAGATACGAACACCGCGAGTGAGTGAGGGAGTGAGTGAGTGAGTGTGTGAGTATTGCGGAACATACAACACAGAGTAACTCTGTGGAGGGTCATAAGCTGAAGCACAGTAGTGTTGAGTTGGAGTCCGCTCCGAGATGTGACCGACCTGCCGCCGAGGTAGAGGGGCGCGTGGTGCGCCTCCACGCTGACGCACCGCACCCCGCACGACGCCGACGGCAGGGGGACGCCGCCGCCGCCCTCCCACTGCGGACAATGCAAACTTTGTCATTTATGACGCCCGTGACAGTTGTACGCGCTGCGGCCCGGCGCGGGCGCGACCGGTACCTTGCACGAGTGGAGGAGCGCCGCGAGCGACATGCCCGCGAGCGCCCTGTCGAGCAGCGCGCGCGTCACGGGCACGTTGCGCCGCTGCGCGCGCTGCCTGCGCTGCACCCGCTCCGGCGTCGGCTCGAACGGGCTCCACTCCTGGAACGTGCACACCACACCGCGTCAGAGCCGACTCTACATTGAGCGCCTGCGCCTGCGACGTGTCGGCTCCACGTCTACATTTAATATTTACATTAATACATAGCCTTGGGAAGTTCTTGATGACAGAGAGAGACAGACAGGGCAGTGAACGTGAGCGGGAAAGGGAGAGAAGTGGAGTGTAAGAGGGGGGGGAGAGAGATAGGGGCGTGGAATAGAGTGAGAGAGAGTGGAGAGAGAAAGCGAGTGTATTGCAAGCGAGATGATTTCGTCTTGCGATGAAAAGAGAGTGTTAGGTGTGATACGGGTGACGGACAGCATTCTCAGACTATTGTAATGAGTACAGTGATTGTATTGTGAGGTTGTTAATGTAAATGTGGTAGGTGTGTGTGACCTGCTGATCGTCCGGGTAGTCCATGTGGCAGGTGAGCGCGAGGCGCGCGTCGGCGGCGGCGCCGGACTGCAGCGCGAGCCGCAGCCGGCGCGCGGCGCGCTCGCCCCACGACCAGCGCCACGCCTCCTTCACCGACGTCACGCTCTCTGCAAACAACACCACCACACCCACACAGAGACAGTGCTACGGTCGGGCAGCGCGGCGCCGGACTGCAGCGCGAGCCGCAGCCGGCGCGCGGCGCGCTCGCCCCACGACCAGCGCCACGCCTCCTTCACCGACGTCACGCTCTCTGCAAACAACACCACCACACCCACACAGAGACAGTGCTACGGTCGGGCAGCGCGGCGCCGGACTGCAGCGCGAGCCGCAGCCGGCGCGCGGCGCGCTCGCCCCACGACCAGCGCCACGCCTCCTTCACCGACGTCACGCTCTCTGCAAACAACACCACCACACCCACACAGAGACAGTGCTACGGTCGGGCAGCGCGGCGCCGGACTGCAGCGCGAGCCGCAGCCGGCGCGCGGCGCGCTCGCCCCACGACCAGCGCCACGCCTCCTTCACCGACGTCACGCTCTCTGCAAACAACACCACCACACCCACACAGAGACAGTGCTACGGTCGGGCAGCGCGGCGCCGGACTGCAGCGCGAGCCGCAGCCGGCGCGCGGCGCGCTCGCCCCACGACCAGCGCCACGCCTCCTTCACCGACGTCACGCTCTCTGCAAACAACACCACCACACCCACACAGAGACAGTGCTACGGTCGGGCAGCGCGGCGCCGGACTGCAGCGCGAGCCGCAGCCGGCGCGCGGCGCGCTCGCCCCACGACCAGCGCCACGCCTCCTTCACCGACGTCACGCTCTCTGCAAACAACACCACCACACCCACACAGAGACAGTGCTACGGTCGGGCAGCGCGGCGCCGGACTGCAGCGCGAGCCGCAGCCGGCGCGCGGCGCGCTCGCCCCACGACCAGCGCCACGCCTCCTTCACCGACGTCACGCTCTCTGCAAACAACACCACCACACCCACACAGAGACAGTGCTACGGTCGGGCAGCGCGGCGCCGGACTGCAGCGCGAGCCGCAGCCGGCGCGCGGCGCGCTCGCCCCACGACCAGCGCCACGCCTCCTTCACCGACGTCACGCTCTCTGCAAACAACACCACCACACCCACACAGAGACAGTGCTACGGTCGGGCAGCGCGGCGCCGGACTGCAGCGCGAGCCGCAGCCGGCGCGCGGCGCGCTCGCCCCACGACCAGCGCCACGCCTCCTTCACCGACGTCACGCTCTCTGCAAACAACACCACCACACCCACACAGAGACAGTGCTACGGTCGGGCAGCGCGGCGCCGGACTGCAGCGCGAGCCGCAGCCGGCGCGCGGCGCGCTCGCCCCACGACCAGCGCCACGCCTCCTTCACCGACGTCACGCTCTCTGCAAACAACACCACCACACCCACACAGAGACAGTGCTACGGTCGGACAGCGCGGCGCCGGACTGCAGCGCGAGCCGCAGCCGGCGCGCGGCGCGCTCGCCCCACGACCAGCGCCACGCCTCCTTCACCGACGTCACGCTCTCTGCAAACAACACCACCACACCCACACAGAGACAGTGCTACGGTCGGGCAGCGCGGCGCCGGACTGCAGCGCGAGCCGCAGCCGGCGCGCGGCGCGCTCGCCCCACGACCAGCGCCACGCCTCCTTCACCGACGTCACGCTCTCTGCAAACAACACCACCACACCCACACAGAGACAGTGCTACGGTCGGGCAGCGCGGCGCCGGACTGCAGCGCGAGCCGCAGCCGGCGCGCGGCGCGCTCGCCCCACGACCAGCGCCACGCCTCCTTCACCGACGTCACGCTCTCTGCAAACAACACCACCACACCCACACAGAGACAGTGCTACGGTCGGGCAGCGCGGCGCCGGACTGCAGCGCGAGCCGCAGCCGGCGCGCGGCGCGCTCGCCCCACGACCAGCGCCACGCCTCCTTCACCGACGTCACGCTCTCTGCAAACAACACCACCACACCCACACAGAGACAGTGCTACGGTCGGGCAGCGCGGCGCCGGACTGCAGCGCGAGCCGCAGCCGGCGCGCGGCGCGCTCGCCCCACGACCAGCGCCACGCCTCCTTCACCGACGTCACGCTCTCTGCAAACAACACCACCACACCCACACAGAGACAGTGCTACGGTCGGGCAGCGCGGCGCCGGACTGCAGCGCGAGCCGCAGCCGGCGCGCGGCGCGCTCGCCCCACGACCAGCGCCACGCCTCCTTCACCGACGTCACGCTCTCTGCAAACAACACCACCACACCCACACAGAGACAGTGCTACGGTCGGACAGCGCGGCAGCGGCAGCGGCAGCGCGCCCCGCCCTCTACCGCCGCTACCCGGTGCGCTTCATGCGGACCGGGTTCATTCAGCAGACACACATCAACAATGGGTGGCTTCATCATAAATCACAATTATGTTATTGTGTTGTTGTTAGTTGTGTTGTGTGATATTGAAACCACGCTGTGGTACAATCAACTGACCGGCGTCAAACAACGGGAACTTGTTGATGAGTTGCAGCAGCACCGCCTTCTCCCTGATGATTGTGGCCAGCGGAGCCGACAGCGCACACGAAAACACATTTGTCTCATATCTGAAATCAATATTACCATCAACTTTATACATTGTAGATAAACTAAATCATGGAGGAAGACAACAGAAAAATATGAAAAAATATATGTTGGAATGTATGGCAGTATAAGTTTTGAATCACCACATTATGTTACTTAATCCTCTGCATTCAAATATATTACAGAACTGTATATACTATGAGTGACTCAACAAGCAGATCTGCTCTGCTCTGCTCTGCTATCTATCTCTCTCATCTCCCTCGGGGCTCGTTGGCTCTCACCCACAATCAACAATTGTGTGATGATATTACTACTATGTATTTTTTCATTATATATTTGTATTGTTTCAGTATTGGTACAAGTACAAGCTAACACTGGACAATGGGTGGTCTTAGTGTCGGGGGGGGGGCCTATTAGCATGATGTTACATGTGTAGTGTAGTATGTATGTGTTAGTTTACTTCTTCTTGTTGAGGACATCTTGAGCCATGGCGAGGCACTCGGGCCACGTGTCCTCCTGCAGAATACCCAGGCAGGTGACACAGGTGTCACACACCTTGCTCCTCTTAGCCGGAGTGGGAGTGCACTCTGTGTGTGCATCATCAGTGTCAGTGTCAGTGTCGGCGTGTGGTGTGACAGCGTCCGTGAGATCATCCTGCTGTACGCGTGCCGGTGCTGAGCCCTCCTCCCTCTCAATGTTCTGAAAACACACACACACACACACACACATATTGTGTCTTGTATTTGACATATTAAAATGTAATAATAGCTGAGTTACAAAATGATGGCATTTCAGCTTTTTAATGAAATAATTTTAGGATTGTCGATACCTTGGCGATCATCGCTCATCCAAAATTATTAATACAAATAATTATAGGTTACCCTACTCACATTCTTTTTTTATGAATGAAAATGGGTCTGTATTATGCAATTTATCTACATTAAACAAGGATATATACAAAGAGTAGAGAAATATTATCTAAAGTCAGCAATTAAGTAGGTACCTACTTCTTTAAGAAATTGTTTCAGATCCGAGAATACTGTAGGTTTTCTAAGCGCACAGTAGCGAACACAACATGCGTCGCAGCATCCCAGCTCCTTGCAGAACTTAAATATGGCTTTATAATCCATAATTTTATTTATTTGGTAGTCAATATTATCTCACACTTTTCTACGGGCAAAACAGAACACAGTAAACAAGTATAAAACGTATGTTTGTTTACAAAGTGTTACCAGAACCTTGTCCGATCTGACGTAAGACGGACGGCGCGCGGCGATGACGGTATACTAAATAGTTCATTTCATTACAAATTCCATTGGTACGTTCATACGTCGGCGTCGGAGTGTGACACAAGATTCAACTAGAATCGTAAAGATATTATGTATATGGCTAAGATAAAATTGTACCATTTTTGGAAATTATGAAATGCCTTCTTACGATTAATCGATTTATGATAGGTTGGATTCAGTTCTCAGTGCGAATAAGTACGAGGTGTAGCACACACAAGCGAGAATTTATTATAAATGAATTGCATCATTTGCCAGCATTGGGTTATATTATAAAACTCTTTTGCCAGGCCTGAATCTAAAATATAATGTATACTTTATTGAGAGTTGTCGTAAATGTAGAGAAGAAAAATCCTTATTATGTTACCAAAGAACTAACAAAGATATATATTATTATATACCTACTCAAGTAACCGAATACGGCAGAAGCGAGCCTTTACTCTTTCCTCTGGGAAAGATTCTCTAAGACGCCGGTATACGAATGGGACGGTCAATCTTACTTATATACTAGCTGTTACCCGCGACTTCGTCCGCGTGGAATTCGGTTTTATCACGCACTCCTATTTCACCCCTCGAAAAAGTAGTTTAAGTTACTCCTTGTTACATCTGCTATCTGCCAGTGAAAGTCCCGTCAAAATTGGTCCAGCCATTTCAGAGATTAGCCGGAACAAACAGACAGACAGACAAAAATTGTAAAAAATGATGTTTTGGTATATGTACCGTGTATACATCCATATGCACTTAGTAAAAAGTGGTTATTTTAACAGACACTTCATTTATTTGTATAGATTGCTATTAAATTAATTTCATAAGACAGTACAAGTAGACTAACATAAGATGAATGATGCCACCGGCGCCGGCGGCGGCGCGGCATTGACTGCGTGACATGTAAGTTAGAGTATGTGTCAACTTGTCACATATAATTCGTTGTCAATGTCAGTGTCAGCGTCAGCCGTCAGTGTCATGTCAACGACAGGCTCTGTGGTTAGGCTGTACTAGAATGTCAATTTATTTTTATGTAATTCAAAATAAAAATTCTAAATTATTGACGAAAATAAACTAAAACATATTTGTTGATTTTGTTGTTGTAAGTAGTGAAATACCGGTTTCTAAATGGGTACCGTTCACGCCAAGGTAATATTTACATTGTTCAACAAGCACACTGTAGGGGGTTAGGGTTCGTTTATCTGGTACGTACTGTGAAACCCAACACTGCTGCCGGGTTATATACACAGTAATGGTATCTACAACATGCACATATAGCCCACATTCATTCTGTGCAAATGGAAGTGCTTGATAATAACAGGTGACTTACCTTGTGAGTTACACTGCACTGGCACACAGTACACACATGACATGACATGACATGACAGGGGCTATTTGATATCGTACAACATTACCGTGATGCCTGAAATAATAAATATAAGAATACTCCATCGCCGCTATCGTTTTCCCACAAATATAATTATTTATTAAAATATTGTACCAAAAATGTCAGGTTCAGTTGCATAAATTATTGTTATAATATTATTTTAAATATTTATATCATAAATATTTCAAATGCAAGAATATTATTATGATGGACAACATGTAAGTATAGGTATTGTATTGTAGTCGCTGAGTGAGAATGTGTTGGAGCGGGGGGAGCAGCTGTTAGAGTATGGTGACGGTGCGCAGATGGAGGAGCATCAGCCGAGCATCTCTAAGCCAACCATCCGGTTGAATGGAGTTCGGGTTTGTACTGTTGTTTAATGTCTGCGTGTAGGTACCTATGCCAGGTCTCACAGCTCAGTTGGTACCCTGCCTTCTGTGCTGTATGTTGTGGGTTCCATTCCCACTCAGGACAAACATTTGTGTGATGAAAATAGATGATAGTTCTGTGTCTGGGTGTTAATATGTATAATATGTATGTATTTACAAAAAAGTGTATAAGTATGTATATCAGTTGTCTGGTTCCCATGTAACAAGCTATGCCCACCTTACTTTGGGCCTAGATGGTGCTATGCGTAATGTCCACCAATATTATTGTTACTTACTCACACTAGTTACACTGAAGATAAAAATTCAAATTTTCCAACCATAATAGTTACATCCAAGCCAACATTGGAGCTCCTCTTGTGCCAGATATGATGTCCCTCCAGCTGGGCGTGCAGGATGCACAACATCACTCTTATGTCTGATGTGGTTGACCTTTCACACAACATATGCAGTCAGATACAAACACCCTGGTATCACCAGGTTGTCATGCTGACCTCCAGCAACTTCATCAACCAACATTGATGACTCTCTTAGCAAACATATGTATGTGTTTCACTTGTCCAAGTCATTGCTCATAATCTGGACAACTCTCAAGGCTTTGAACATCATATAATAAAAATGAAACCTGATTATCCAACAGGAGTTCCTACTTGAGGCATTGTGTAAATGTTACCTTTTATTAGATACTTATTAAGAGGTTTACGGCCTACTATCCACTATCCAATTTAAAAGTGACTATAATGCAGAGAGTATAAGTGCAGTATTGTGTGGTGTGGTGTGCGTGCGCGTGCACGTATGACCGCTGCACGTACACGTACACGTACACAGGCTCGCGTGGACCGCGTGCACGTGGACGGGCTGAGCCGCACGAAGGACGACATCATTCGCAACACGGTCGACGACCTCTTCCACGCCGCCGACTTCGAGGATGTCATTCTGCGCGCGCACAAGGTACCTACGCGCCGCGCACATACGCCCTGTATGCGTGTGCGTGATCCATCAGTATGTATGTATGTATGTATGTATGTATGTGTCCTGTGACTGTCCTGTCCGTGTGACCGTGATATAACAGTTCGGCGAGGTGTATTACCGGGGTCGTACACCGCGCCCCCCGCGTCCCCGCGTACACCCTGGTGTACCCGTCTGTCAAGAGCGATCAGTACAATCCAGTGTACAGGTATGGACATGACACTTGGGAGTGATTATCTATATCTTCTATAGAAATAAATAAAATTGGAGTGTCTGTTTGTAATATTAAAATAACCGCTTTTTACTAAGTGCATATGAATGTTTA